>JABMIG010000160.1:0-345000 GCA_013187285.1 Cyclotella cryptica | reverse complement strand
GTCATGCTTTTTGTGTATCGTGATCTGAGACACATCAAAATCATACAAATATTGTATGATTTTTCATAATCCCCACGTGCCCCGTTTCTCGGTATTCTCGACGATAACGCCTGAGAAATGGCAACATTAAAACATGAACGCTCATGCGTATATTGAAATTATATGCTTTATCTCTATCTTGCTGGAGGCCACTCAAGTGATGGAGATTTTTGTTTAGAAGAAATATCTATGCTCTATAAGGTTGTTTTCATTTAAATATTCCATTTGGCTTCCTGGAGCATGTATGTTGCCTGCAATTTTTCTTAGCATTCATGAAATAATTATTTTGGTATGCAAAATGCTCCTTACATGAACATTCAGGAAATAATTTTCTACATGTTGTCTTCATGAAATACTCTGAAAGTGTTGTCCATTTCACCAATGTTCCCTCCTTCATTTAATTTTCTTAATCAACTAATTGGTTATTGCCCTGCTGGTGCACTTCCAGCTTTAGCACATGTCACTGCAGCCATGTAAAAACTCCACTCCATTGCATCTCTCAATAATTGATGGGATGCACCAGTGAAGCATCCTTTTGGGACCAAAAAGGTGGGGATGTATAATCTTGTGTCTTATGTTTTCAACTTATACTTTGGTCATCTCATCTACTACCCACCTGAACAGATCACAATCAACCATTCAAACAGTATGCCCTTGAGAGCATCATTGAATTGTCCCTTGAATTTGTGGTACGATGTGGGCATAACAACTTGCAGCCACTATGTTTTTATTTGTCAAATTTTTACTAGACATCTTGAGTTTCTAGTTCCCACTCTCCACACAGAATGAACAACCCCAAAAAGTTGGCCTCAGATTGGACCCTAACAGACACCAAAAATTTGACGAAGCTTGTGCTGAGTTGAATTATATTTTAATGGGCCAATCAGACGGAGATGTTGATGCTACTGCGTTGTGATAGTAGCATGAGGATTTTAAATTGGTTAGCTCTACTATTTCAGTCACCCCTCTTGATCCCGAAAAATTCAACTGCTTTGCAAACAATAATTCTCAGGTAAATAAAATTCAACTGCCTTGCAAACAATAATTCTCAGGTCAATTGCCATATGAATTGACAAAATGTATGGAGTGGCTTATTGATGTTGTACAACTTTTGAATTGAGAGCTCACATTCACATTATAAGCACCCAATTTTGTCCATGCTTACCACAGCCAACTCGTTGTTACTTGAAGGGTCATTTTTCAAAAGGGCTTCAAATAGTGATTGTGCATGTGATATGAGTTTTGTTTTTGACATTTCAAAGAGCTGGCTCCTGCAGAGCAAGATCTCAATGATGTTAATATGTGTTATTTTCCTGTGAACTTGTGGGGATACATACATGACAAAGATGGCCTGTTCTATTACTTATACTGTTAATTTCTATGGAGCTGTCACACAAATAATCAATTCATTTGTGAATGAAGAGGGGCAGCATGTTGAGCTAAAGATGATTTTCTATATTATAATGACGTTTTATTTGTCACAGTGGGTATGGATATTTGAAACCACTGCATAGTGGAATTGCACCTCCCCTCAATCAGGCGAAAGCTTAGGTTAGCTGCAAGTAAGCATAAATCGTAAGATAGATAGATTCTTTCACATGGATATTTTTCCTAGTGACCTTGATCTAATCCTTAAGAAGTTTTAGTACTATCAGATAAGATTTTGATTTTTGTAGCTCATTTTTCGCATGACAAGTGTACAACATTGTTGGGATTCTCAACCAATAGTAGGATGAGGACAAATAACGTAGCTTAAATAGTAGGGTGCATTTTCACTGAGACCTTTTCACTAGTAGATTATCAAGCCTGTAGCTAGAAATGTTAGCATTATTGTTACATATCGATTTTTACAAGTAATATCTCAGATCTTTTATAACGAAAGAAACATGACCTTGCGACACAACATACTTATATCATTAACGCCAATCAGAACACGAATTTTTAAGAACATGAATAGAGCACATCTGGCCTAGTCGTATTTGAGGGTGCACGTCGTTGGACTAGTCGTAACCTTTAACTACGGGTATTTCCGTAATTTTTCATGTTGAAGTTGTGTATCTACATGTTCCCGGTTCTCGAGAACCACCAATCCATCAGAATTTTCCTCGCGTTGGCATGGGAAAGTAAAATAACACGATGATAACACGGTGTGCTGTAGTAATTTTCGGCCATGATCGGCGCTTGGGGTGTGTCACAAACATAGGGTGGTTATATGTCTCTAGGGTAACTTTTGCGAGGAATCCAACGGTGATGTCGGCTTGGCTGTACGACATCGGCTTCTATGTTTTCAAATTACGACTAGTCCAGATCTGACTAGTCGTTATGGCTTGTCCAGATCTGGACTAGTCGTCTGATTGGCGTTAAACCTTTAGCGAAAAATGGTCTTCGAAGAAAGGTAATATCTTGCAATTTTTATGATCACGTAAATTATATAACCTCTAAATTCGATCGTGAGTGATATATAATTTGTTATTAATTGTATTATGTTTTACAGGTATTTCATCATACAAAGTTTGTATGATATTGACAATGGTATATCAGGATTCTGATGTCTTTTCCTGGTATTGTATTGTATTATGGCCCGGTACGGTATATAAAAGTATAGAGTTGTCCGTTGTCGTCTTGTTGTCGTATTTCCTCTCATAACAAGGTTTGAGATATTGCAAAATTGGGCATGGATCATGAAGGATCAAGTCACGGAAAAAAATCTGTCCACCCCAACGCGAACACTGCCCAAACAATGTAAGAGAGATTGTATGGTAAGCAATCAGTGCCACTCAACTAGTAAGTTTGTCATCTACTATTTATGACCCTCACCCAGTTGGCGCTACCCATTTATTCTCGTTGTCTAGAGAGATAGGAGATAGCTGCCCTGTAACCTCCTGTAACTGTCACCATAAACCGTTCGGCGACATCGATTTGTCCGAGACGGCTTGAAACGTTCTCCTCCATTGCACCTTGCCGTTCCCAGGCGGTCACTAATGCAATTATGTCCGATGAAAACATAATTAAAATCGACTTTCCGGTCAAGGTCTTAATCATCTGTGTTCTCATCGTTCAATTCTTCATTTTCCCCATCTGCCTCGTCTGCATCAATCATATGATTCAAAAACTATGCCGTTGTATCGGATGTAATGGCTGCGGCTGCGGCAGCAGCGATGCGATTGAAGAGATTGATATCGAGAGTCCGAGACACACGCCTTATATACTATTATCGAGTGGACAAAAGACAAAGATTGAAAGATTAAGAAATGAAACCCTAAAGAAATTCTTGGAAAGATATTCGATATGCTTGACGTTAGGACAGAATACGTTGATGATAAAGGAAGACAACGACGACGATTGCCATTTAGAAGGGAAAGTTGGTGCAGATAAGAGCAAGGATGGTTTGCTATCACATGACAAGCTACAGGTGCAAACGACGAAAGAAAGCGCCGGAAAAGAAACTGTCTCAGTTGAAAATTCATTCACACACATCTTAATACCCCACCCTGGATATGACCAGAATAGCGTTCACGTTAGTGCATTTGCATGCATCAAGAGACAGAAGAATAGTAGATCGACAGGCAGAAATAGTATTGGGTCTGTGCCCACTTTTTTGCGTGGCGAAGAAACAAAACACACAGAACAACCACTAGAAATAAACAATGCAATCGAACTCAAAGATACTAGGACTGTGGCAAAGTTTTGTGCCATATGCCTTGCCTCCTACGAACTGAACGAGAGCGTTTCCTGGTCATCAAATGAGGCATGCACACACGTCTTCCACACCGAGTGCATCCTAACGTGGTTATCTTCCCTTGGTAAAAAATGGTCAAGGAGTCAACAGTTTAGTGATTATCCCGAATGGGACGAGTTGTTGGGGTATTCGTTAGAGTGCCCATGTTGTAGGCAAGATTTTGTTTCAAATTTAGTGTGCGCATGTTGTGATGAGCAGAATCGCAAAGACGACTGGACCTGCGATCAACTCTCGTCCAGAGTGCTCGTGGAGAGTGCGTAGCCGTTTTTTGAAGCCCCCTACTCTTGGACTCGTTTCGTGTTTTAGGATATTAGTAGCATGATTAAGAGATCATTGATTTGTAATTTCATTAGCCACTCACTGCATCCATCTAGCCATCTAACCTTAACCGCAAAATATGCAAAAAGTAGTAACAAATGGGGTAAGCATCGTGGTGCGAGCTCTTGAGATGACTTTTCCAGTTAGTGGTGCACTGATCACTTTGGCCAAACTTCTACTGTTTTTTGTTTCACTTGTCCCCCAAACCACACATTAACACAAACGAACGAGGTGATGTAGGAGTATATATATGTTGGGCCCCAAAAGTCACCGGCCCCGTGCTGGAACTGGGACCGCATTTTCGCCCCGGGCTGGAACTGGGACGCCGACAGCCCCGTTGAGGCACCGGCCAGAAAAACGCGAGCTGGTGAAGGTTCGGGGCGCTCTATTGGTTGAAGTAGAGTGTTAGGAGTACCCGAACACCAAGAATTCTGACAGGCGTTTCTGACATAAGTAGATAAGCCATCTGCCTGCTTCCGCTTCCATGCCATCACGTGGATCTTTCACATGCAACGCATCGCCATCACGGGCATCTTACACATCATCCAACACACCCACACGAACTGCGATTCAACGCAGTACACAACAATTGCACACCTTCG
The DNA here is from genome assembly GCA_013187285.1 of Cyclotella cryptica. Lineage (NCBI taxonomy): Eukaryota > Bacillariophyta > Thalassiosirophyceae > Thalassiosirales > Thalassiosiraceae > Cyclotella > Cyclotella cryptica. Next base: position 340,302 of record JABMIG010000160.1, on the reverse strand, counting down.
CTCGCGTTTTTTGGCCAACCCAGCACAATCGCAACCCAATTTCAGCCACAGATCGCGCCACTGCTTTTGTGCTGCTAGCACTCTGTGAATCTGCACAGATTGTGCTGTTCTTCCACCCCATCGCGATTTCAGAACTCTTCACAGAAACATCTCACTCCCAACATGGCCAGGGGTAGCAAGCGTAAAAAACCATCCAGAAAGACCTCAAAGATGATTCGGATGACTCATCTTACTCAATCTCCCAGAGTATACCATCAGATGAAGAGCCATGTTGTTAATTTTAATCTTGACATCAATTTTAATCGTAGTGCCATTAACATTACATGGTGTTCTTTCCATTAGTTCTGTAGTGGCGTTATATCAGAGATAAAGACATTGTGGCTAGGAACAGTGTTGGTAACCGGGAAGCCACATCACTCTGAGTCCAATGGTGGAATAGAGAGAAGGAACAGGACTGTGGAGGAGAAGATCAGCAACTGGATGCATGAAAACAAATCAAAACACTGGGCGCAGTCGTTACCATTCATCCGGTGGAGATGCAACACTCAAATTCATCGAGGGATAGGGAACAGGACACCATACCATCTCATGTTTGGTCAACATCCACAGGTAGGAATTTCCAATTTGCCCATTGCCCCACATATGCTCGCTAATTTGGCCACAGAGATGGATGTGAATCGGTGTTTGGGCTGGAGCCAGGTGTTCCTTTGGAGCATGCCACTCTTCCCATGAGTGCAAGGAAATCTGATTCTCCTGATTTGGTTAGAAAGACAGGAGCTGTTGACAGTGGTGACAATAATCCTCCTTCCTCTAGTGTTACCACCACTGGAAATCAGTTGGTTAGAACTACAGGCACCCAAGGCTGTAGCCAATTGTCACGCCCAGCATTTACCTCTCTTGGTTTCACTTCCGATAGGACTGAAGAACTGATTTCAAAGTTCATTCGAAAGGTAACTGTGAATTCTCCAAAAGGGAGTTACTTTGGTTGGAAGGGACTGGGTTTTCAGTGTGGAGCATTGTTCCTTAGCTTGCCGTCTCATGTGAATTTGAATATGAATAGTTACCTCATAGAAAACTCTGATAAAATAACAAAGAATGGTTCATGTAACTTCATAATTCAAAATCACAACAAATGTCTTACAGAAAAATTATCACACGCAAACACAAGTTAATATGATATCAAAAGATGATATCATGTGAGGGAAAAGTAACAAACTGGATGATTGTCCATAGGTCTTCTGAATTCTGGAGTGACAGCTAAGCCTATCGGCATCCAAAACACCAAAGAAATTTTTCTTGTAAGTAGACTAAAGAAGTTCACTGTTCATGTTGGAAGCAATTTAAGATACCTTGGGTGCTACATTCCTGTCTTTATGTCTACATACTGCTGGTTAGCTTTGTCAGACAAAGACACAAAAATGCATGCTTCAGCACATGAAGCCATGGGGTTACACATAACTTCTCTCAGTTACACACCAAACATAACTTTTCTTCATTTATTCTCTGTATTCTGCTCAGTCAACAGCCTTTTGTGAAGCAATAAGAATCTTCTATTCTGATGTCATCTCCTTGAACAACCTGTTTGTTTTAACTTTTGTTGTCTATGTACATTTAAAAATAAATATGCTTGACATGTCCCATACATGTCCCCAACTTCAGAGATAGAAAAGTTACAGCAACTTTCCAAGTTAAGGCAAAGTTAGTCCCTTTCTGGCTAACCTGTTTCTGGCAAGCTCTAACTTTCCAAACTTTGGCGTAATCCAGATTATCTGACTTTAACTTCCCAAACTTTGGAATAGTGTTGATTAGCTTACTTTAGCTGTTTCAATGTTAGCAGTATGTTTATTAGCTATGACATAGGCCAAAAACCTACCTTAAATTAGTACAGTGAACAATTTATGGCTGAAAAATATGGGAAGGTGAGATTTATAACAACATTATATGCATTGCCGATGTTAATTGGAAACAGTTTGAAAGAAATCTGTAATGATTGCAATGTCAATTCTTTGTATCAAAGATCTTGTAGAAGATGTCAATTGGACGGGGAAGAAATGTCATTTGGGAAGTCAACTATGTATGATGTTAGGTTAGGGTATCAGGTTCAAAATAAACCTGCTTCCAAATATGTCATTTGAAAAAGTTTTATTGAATGGGCGCCAAAATATGTCGTTTGGTTATTTGTCCAAATTGGTTGGCTTGCGAGAAGATATGTTGTCAATCCCAATTATTTCGTGATTGGTTGGAATCAACAATTAACAAGGATAAATGCTGAGATGGCTGGGGTGCAAAGTGGATGGTCGATATGTGTAATTTGTCGAATTGTTCAGAAGGGGGATTGCATGTAGGAATCAGTATTATTTTTGTCGATACTAATGGGTACATACCGCTTCACTGTATGTGGAACTCATACCTGAAAAATGGAACTTTGAAGTACTCCTGGGAACAGACATACTAACCCCTAACCTAACGATTTTTTCCTGCAAAACATTATGATCTTGTCGTAGGGTCCTTGTCTCGCCATGTTCAGTCGAAGGGTTTCATCATCATCATCATCATCGTCCGGTGTTCCAAATATAAATTTTACAATGCTCTTCCACGACCTGGCCTTCCCTACGCTCCTATGGCCTACATCATTTTCAGAGCAGAGAGAAGCATAGAGTCGTCCCCTATGACATTATCCAACTTGGAGGAATCAGGAACACACTCCACAATAGAGGTATCAGACTGCATTCCCATGAGATGCTTTGCATGCAACCTGAAGTCCATTTGAAAAGAGTAGTCTTCTGGTTCAGGCGGGTCCACGGTAAAGCTCTGATGAATACAGTCGGAGTCTCCTTGCTAGCCGATGGGTTATTGAGACGTATGGGATTGCAACCATGGCATCGTGGAGTGACTCGAATTCAGAAGAAGAAGCATGAACACTCTTTTACAGCACTGACACCAAAAACTGTATTTCCCAGTTGCGGGTTGCTTGTAGATGACCATGGCGAAGCACAGACAGTTTCAATGCAGCAATTACTGCTAGCCCAGTCCTCATGATGTTTATACCTATTATCCTTTGCTCCAAACTTGAATACATTATCCAACATGGAGCCAATGTGGAGAAAGCTTCATCCCCTTCAGGATCCCTAATCCCGAGAATCAAGTTATCCATGGAAAAAATATTAGACCATATCCTCTTGAGAAATATGTTCAACCAATTAAGGTTGGCTGACGAGGATCGGTTTATCAAATAATCGGCCAGATGCTTCTTCACTGGTTTGAAGTAAGGTGATTTCATTGATATGTTGACAACCCGGCCTTGGATAGTACAGGCCACTAACACACAAATATTGTGAAGGAAAGTGCGAAGCGATCCATCATCGGGAAAGCTTGTGTCTGCCTGTTGACAAGAAAGGTCCATCCTGTCATCGACATCAGGCTTGAAAATGGAGCCATGCAGGACATCATAAACTTGAATGAAGTCCAAATATCCCGCAGATAGAAGATTGACAAGGTGGGTCTTGTCCAATAGGGAGGGACCATGAACTGCAAAGATGGCATGCTTGTAGTCCGTCTGGTCTTTTAGTAAAAAAAGCTGTGAAGCGAAAGAAGTAGGACTGGGTGGATCTCGATGTTGGGAACAAAAACAACGTGACACTCATGTTGGACAAACATGACAGTTCAAGATCGACTTGATCGTCTCTGTCAATGAAAGAGCGCAGAGGACCAAAGACAAGAGGGACGTCAGCCATGGTTTTATTCAGGTCCTCATCTTCTTCACTTTTGGCCTGGAACTCTTCAATCCTGCACGAGTGTGTCATAAGACATAAACACCTTGCGAACGAAGATTGGGCAGAGAGCTTCGCCAATCCACCACATGTCTTCATGACAGAGTCGATGGTGTCTTTTCCCTGTACAACTCCATTCCTGTCGTAAGGGTAACTTGGGAGGGTAAAGCTGAACCAATTGATCTCTCTTGCTGATACAATCGGTAATTGTCGCGAAAAGAAATGAAGTCCTCTGGGGCTCTAGTCCCTTTTCAACCAATTTTGCAGTCTTCTGTTTTGAATACCTGGAGTTGCAATTGATGTAGTGGCGGCAATGGTAAGATAGCCCAACTAGCAATTTCCTGGGACAGTATGAATCCTGGACTTGCCGGAGTGGTTGTTGGGTACTTCTCATACCAGGGGTGATGTCTTCTACACTGGCTAGTTTTTTTCTTTCGTTTTTCGCTTTTGCATTCCCCTACGACTCGAGGTACATCGGTTTGACTGTCGATAGATCCACCTCACTTTTCTGGTTATTGATGCTCCACTTGATTCTAACAGAACTAGTATCAACTAATTCCTCGGTTAACCTGAATCCAATGGTCGCAGGGATGATCAGTTTTGCCCACCCTGACAAAAACATCCAAGTTCCTTTCCACAACCCAAGAATCGGATGAGAAAAAAACAAAATTTAGGATGTCCTCTTCGGTGATAGACTCTTCATTGTCACGTTCGATCAGGTGAACACGGTACACAAACGAGTCCTTGTCCAGCACATAGCCATGTATGAACCCAGTACACTCTATGTTATCACTTCCTTCTTGATGAATGTCCCAATTCTATACTTTGGTTCTCTAGGATAAGGTTCGTCCCCTTGCTCTCTCTCTGGCTCTGAATCTGATGTGTCTCTCTGGAGTTCAGGATTCTCATTATCAGCATCAAATGCAGCTCCACCGGTTGTTGATGAGAAGTTTGGCAATGATCGGTTCGTCAAGAGGAAGAGCAGCAGATGGTTGGAGCGGAGGATTCTGAGGTTGCTTTTGTGGTTGCCAAAGCTGGCACTTTTGATTTGTCTGGTATCTTCCTTGCATTTTATGAAATAATTGTTGGATTATGGGTGGGAGCCGTGGCAGATGCTCCTGGATTAGCTGATTGAGAAGACAAACTTGCAGCCTCTGCAGAACCTGGTGTTCTGGCAATACTTGGGGGATAGGAACTGATGTTGGAGGAGGGGGAGCTTATGAGTTGTTGCGGGAGGAATTGCTGAGCCGCATTGACAGCTTGTGGTTCGGACAGCTGCTGCTAAAGACTCCTGCTCCAACTATACCAGATGCAATGGGGACTGTATTTGGTTCAGGAAGTTGACACGACTTCGCAGCCCCAGCAGCATCTGTTGCCGCTGAACTACTGGGGACAGCATTGGGTGGTTGAGGACACACTTGCTGCCTCTGCAGAACCTGGTGTTCTGGCAGTACTGTAGGGGTAGGAACTGATGTTGGAGGAGGGGGAGCATATGAGTTCTCGAGGGAGGGATTGCTGGGGCAGCATTAACTGCATGTGGTTGGGGAATGTTTAATTATATTAGTGGAGATAAATTACACATACTCTATTATTGTAGTCCAACAGTAGGTAGCCCTCCCGGTAACCCTCCTGCCACGTTCCGGTAGCCCTCCCGTACACTCCGGTAACCCTCTGGTACTCTCCGGTAGCCTTCCCGTAACCTTCCGGTTATCCTCCTGTACACTTCCAGTTACCCTCCCGTACACTTCCGGTATGTCACCGGTAAACATTTTTTTAGCTACAAAGTGCGCAGTTATAGCAACTAATTAGATTGATATCGACGCTAATACTTACTGAGAAGTCTGTATTCCTGTAAAAAATTACCAATTCTAATTGTATGTAGCACAAAATCGGAAAGCTGCTTTTTGTCTTTAATTTCCGGTAACCCACCGGTAGACTCCAGTAACACTCCGGTACACTATTACAGCGGAGCATTACAGAAGTGTACCAGGAGGATACCGGAAGCAAGGCTCCGGTAACCTCCCCGTACACTTGAGTGTACCAGAAGGTTACAGGTGATTTTCGTTTGCAGTGGAGGGCTCGTATGCTGCTGTTTGTGCACTTCACACTGCGTGATTGTCGTGAGCACATATAAAAGGCATCGCGGACATGTCTCAAATAATTGACGCATGGTAAGTGTTGAATAAAAGTTGATTGTTGCATTATATTCCATGTTTTTAATTGGTAACCTGTCGTGTTTTCTCTTGTGTGTGTACTGATTTTGATGTGTCCAGTGATCGAACCCAACAATCAAATTTTAACATGGACCGTTCAGGCGAGAACTGTCAAAGGTCACACGTCAAACAAAAGTTCCCTGGGAAGGGGAAGAATACTCTCGCATGACGTCGCAAGAAATCAATGACGTATGCTCGCTCCCTGCAAGCTTCTACCGCTGCTTCCCTTAACACTTGTGAATAGGACAACCCTGAGGATGAACCTAACAATACTTCATCTGGACATGCTAATTCAAAGGGTGCCCAATGCAAGTCCACAAAATCTCAGCTAGAAGGAGACCTCAGGAGACTGACATCAGAGGTTGCAGAAGCCCAGGTGGCAGCTGATGCCGAAGCAATAAAGATGGAGGTTAGGGTTAGGGTTAGAGTTAGGGTTAGGGTGAGGGTGGGTAGGTGGAGGGATGCTGCACATGTTGCACGGCAGAAAAAGAAGGATGCAATAGAGAAATCAAAATGCTTTGAGAGAGAGAGAGAGAGAGAGAGAGAGAGAGAGAGATCTACTGTGGAAAGAGCTGAAGGACTTGAAACATCGTTTCTCTCTAGAAGTTGCTTCTTCAACTGCAGATGTGAAGGTGAGTAAGCATTGATGTAAGGCTCCAAAATTGATGGAAAATTGGCTGAGAAGAAACTGATAATTGAAAATTTGCCCGCCAAGGCATCCTGCCTCTGGACACCGGGTTTCTTGTTTTCTGAGTTTCATTTTTCTTATGTCTCCAGCATGTTGAGAGGGCCCTTAGCCATCAGAATAAAATAAAGCTTGTCATCAAACATGAAATAGATTTGGCTGCTAAGGATATGCAGCATGAAAAGGAGAAGGACTTGTGGCATCGAGAAGTCACAGCAAGTAAAAATACACTAATGGTAGGTTCATATTTGCCAGATATCTTGATGCAACCCTAGAGAAAACCATAATAACAACCGTGTCATCTTCTTCCATTCCAAAGTCTGTTACTACAGAATGTCAGATTATGAAGCAGGAATACAAGACACAGATAGATGCTTGTAGATGGCCGAGCATCGAAAGGTGCTGATATTGTTGCAGAGAAGAAGACAGTACTCAAGACTGCAGAGAATAATGCCATGGGATACCATGAGATGTTACAGGGAATTTCCAAGGAGGTTGGAGATGCCATTGGTTGTGCTAGGGACTATCAAAAAAAGGTCTCAAAGACTGAGATGCTGGCAACAAAACGTCTCGAAAAAGTGTGTAGTGTGTGTTATTGAAGAAAAGGTTTCTTTACTTCAAGATAAATTAGCTGAGCAGTATGTCAATGCAACAGCAATGTAGCAATCTAACATTTCTGAGTTAGAAGACACAATTCTTGAGCAACAAGCCATCATCACGGACCTAGAATCAAGAATGCCAAGAGGAGTGGGAATGGTAACTAGGCCATCTGGTGGAAAAACTTGGCCGTCTTTTATTGTTGAAATGTCATTGGAATTGCTTGCTCACCGGACACCTCCATCGTGTATTTCACCAAACATCTTAACCATTGCTTCGGCTCTTGTTTCAGGACAAAACATTATCAAACAATTACCAACAACAAGATTACATAGGCAAATGAGGACAGTTCTGGTTCATACAACCAAGACTCTTGCTGCATTCCAACTTGCAGGTGTATCCAAGTTTGATCAACTGATGACTGACGGTACTGATAGGCGCACTAATAAAATGAAAAATGCCATTATTGGATTCATGACCAACAATGCACTGCTACCGAAAATGTAGTTGTGGTTATAGTTGCAGAAGTGGCCAGCTATAGGTGCCTGTATGTAGGCTCAGGTATGTCTAAAGATAGTTTTGCTAGTTGACCATCGTGCGAAATATTTTTACAACTATAACTCTTACCTATGATATGCAGTTTTTACTATAGGCCAACTATACCTTGTTATAGTTGGGCCCCTAACTATAGATTCTAACTATAAGTCAACTATAGCTATCGATGTGAAGCTAAAATGCAACTCCGACCAAAGGTGGGAGTACAGATCTGAGGACTACTCTGCTCCAGCAAAAATAATTCTTTTGAAATTGGAAACTACTCTGTTTGATCAAAAGCTTTTTTTGAATTCTAGCATACAATCCGGCTTCGGACGATCCAACACAATTCATTTTTTAAATTTATTGTACACAAAATTAGGCAACACAAAATCCGGTAAAAATAACACCTCACAAAATTGGAAATAGTCAAACTGGAAAGAGTACAGTCAAACAAGCATAGTATACTATTTGCTGGTATTATTGCAAATCTCATCAATCTGTCAGAGGCCTTGCTATGTCTGCAATTTCCATAAAGCACTTGCCCATCCCATAGACTGTTGTGTTTTCCAGGAGATCTGTGGTTCTTGTTTTGGGGGGAGAAGAATGCACTGCAAAATAAGAATCCTTCACGGTGGTTTAAAACAATATATATAATAATTGACCGCGTTTGAAGTAAAAGGTGACAAAGGATTTACATGACCAAACACATGATGTAACTGAGAAAACATTTGGTGAGAAATAGGACCCATGATAAAATAATAGTTAAACGAACAACTTTGCAACTCACCAAAAGAAGAGACCTCAGAATTCATTTGAAAATATGTCAAACATTCAATAATACCGTTAGCAGCAGCATGTTTTGAAAAACAGAGTGGGCAGATATACATTTGTCTCACCAAAAGAATTCATCACATAACAAGCCATTCTGAAATTGGGCTTAATGGTAAAACAAAATGCAAGTGTAAGTGATGCTTTGTGAATCAAACTTTTTTAAATTGGTAGCGATCTTACACTGATGTTGAATCAAAGTGCTTCTAGTGATGTTTTCCTCACTTTCACAGGTAAGAACAACAAGACAAAATGTAAGCTGAAATAACAAAACATGTCGCAACCCCATTTCATTGAAATTTCACTTACAGTATAAATTACCTTTTTGTTGTCCCAAATTGTATTGATTGAATACCAACAACAATGATCAGACACCAAGATTGGATAAACCAAGATAAGCACGAAATTCATATAATGCACTCACTTTTGCTCTCACTCATCTCAACCTTTCTTTATTATGAAAGTAAGTAATTTCTTCACAACAAAACGAATAAAGGAAAATTAAAGTTTGTGTAAATACTTAGAAAGAAAGCCATAGTGGATTTGCCTTTCGATCCCCCAAATGCCACTGACAAGTGCTTTCCTTGCACCCCTCTTGACAAAAAACAAACAAAGTAAAATTTAGATGGATTTAATACTTCAAGAGCAAGTCATATAGGACTTGCCTTTCACTCCCCCCCCCCCAGGAAATGTGCCCCTCCACTGAGAAGCGCTTTAATTGCAGCTGTACGTCTACGCGCCCTGATATATCTGTCGATGTGCCCTGATATGTCTGTTGACGTGCCCTGATATGTCTGTCAATGTTCCCTGTTGACGTGCCCTGATGTGTCTGTCAATTTGCCCTGATGTGTCTGTCGATTTGCCATGATATGTCTGTCAACGTGCCATGATTTGTCTGTCAACGTGCCATGATACGTCTATCGACTTACCCTGCATGTCTGTCACATGACCTGATATATGTTGATGTACCCTGATATGTTGATATGCACCCTGATATGTTTATTCTGAAACTCACCTGCCAGATTCGCCTAGTGCTCTTGCTAACATGGACCAATGTCATTGTTGAGATGGTTGAAAATGCGAAGTCTTTTTGCATGCCCATAAGAGTGGGGACTCCCTTAGCATATATTATGTATTATTTATTATTTGTGGTGTGACATCTGGAAAACTTTACCTTTCAAGAAGTGCAGCATTCAATGTTAATTCTCATGAAAATTATCGGTGTAAGTATTATGTTTTTCAAAAATTAAGGTAATATTTGTTGTGTCATCACTGTTGAGTGATGATGTGGTGCAGAAGTTTGAGAGAAGTTTGGCACATCATATCTCTCGAGTGATAACAGTACAATACATACCTCACTATATTGTTCACTTGCTTTGCCGTCGTGATGTGATTGCTCCCTTGGTAGCTTATCATCACCTCATCATCGCCCCATCATCAACTCATCGCGATTGCCCGATCAGCATCGACCAGCACCTATATCCTTCCATCTACCCCTATTTGCCATCGATCAATCTACACCTCTTCCCAATGGCTCAAGGTGCACCTCTTTGCGATCGCTCGGTAGGCACCTCTTCGCAATAGCTTGGTAGCCACCTCTTTGCGATCGCGATTGCTCGATATGCACCTCCTTGCAATTGCTTGATAGTCACCTCTTTGCGATTGCAATTTCTCGATAGGCACCTCTCCGCAATACCTTGGTAGGCACTTCTTCGCGATAGCTCGGTTGGCACGTCTTCGTGATTGCTTGGTTGGCATCGGTAGGCATATCTCCGCAATACCTTGGTAGGCATATCTCTGCGATAGCTTTGTTGACACCTCCTCGCTATTGCAATTTCTCGGTAGGCACCTCTTTGCGATTGCAATAGCTCGTTTTTCACGTCTTTGTGATTGCTCTGTTGGCACATCTTAGCGATTGCTCGGTAGGCACCTCTTCATGATTGCAATTTCTCAATAGGCACCTCTTTGAGATAGCTTGGTTGGGACCTCTTTGCAATAGCTCGTTTGGGACCTCTTCGCAATAGCTCGGTTGGGACCTATCTTTGCAATAGCTCCGTTGGGACGCTCGGTTGGGACCTCTTCGCAATTGCTTGTTAGCTCCGCGATAGCTGTGGTGATTGCCTGATTTAAAATCATCGTGACGGTGTCATTCTTTCACATTGCTAGATCAGCAACTTCTTGTGATCAACTTTGTGTCTTGCTGTCTTGGTTTTGCTTGAATAAAGTAATTTGTCCATCAGGACGTCATCTTTCCTAAGTTGTATAGTTCCATAAAACCAAAGGATATCCTTGACGCATTGTGCAGAATGGATCCTGAGGTGGTTAGGTTTGAGTCTACTGAGAGCTCTGACAAAAACCTTACCATGGGCTGCACTTCTGAAGTAAGAAATGATTTTCTCTGCTGTTCAATGCAGTCAAGGTCTCTTGTGGTGGCTAGTGCTTTCTCAAGTCGTCTGCAATCTACAACCTACGCAAGCTGTGAAGGGTCACCAATGCCTGATGCTCTTTATGTAATTTGTAAGAATGTTTCCTGCCAAAAGAGACAGTTCTACAAATGTGCAATTCTATTCCTCGAGCGGATCAAGTCAACAATTCCAGAATCCACATGGTCTTCACATCCATGGGTTAAAGAGATGATGCCTTACTACATCTCTTCTGACATCCCAACAACCAACATCAGTGTCACCAATGGTATATCATGCGTGACATCTGCATACATTCCCAAGCATGTAAAAACATCTCTCACAAACATAAATATTCCATCCAATCTACCTGTCTGTGCCTATCCTGATATTGAGACAGATGATGAATTGAGTGAAGACATCACCCCCCCCCCTAAAAAGTTCGGCGGTGAGGCTATTGCTGAGTGTATCAAGAATATGAGGAATCCAAAGAATCCATTCCATAGCTCAAGTGACAACATGAATTATCTCTCAGGGTACCAAACCCAAACTCATTTCAGACCTCCAAGGTATCATTCTTTCTTGAAAAATAAATTAGTTGGGAATGAGTTTGAAGGAGCAACGTACTTTCCTTCCCATCGGTTACTACTCTGCAGTTATGCAGATAACGGCAAGCTCTACGTTGACATGCATGGACTAGCGCGTTCTACAACAGACAATACTCCAGCTATTCCCCACATGGTTTTGTCATCAACTGATGCTTCTGCACTCCATAGTTATTATAAAACAACTGGCTCCAAAAAATCATACCTTCAATCATGTGACTTTCAAAGTACAACTGTGAGAAATGTTCCTTTGCCAGAAGACAATGAGAAAACAAGAGACTGGTCAGTAGACATTGCTCTGGTGAAACAATGTGTTGATGTAGCCTCAGTTAAAGCAATTAATGGAAGAATGACAGTTCCATTAGAAGAGTTGTTGGAATGCAAAATATACTCGTGGCACAACGTTAGAAGGAATGCAGACCATGTTCTCTTCATTGGTGACTTCTTTGCAGAACCATCTCAAGAGTTGGTCGATTGTGGAAGGAAACTACTCTGTGCAAGAATGTAGAGTATTCTAACGAGCTCAATTTCAGATGACATGGTGCAGTCAATTTATAGTAATCTACATCCTATTTCTGGAAAGCAAGGATTCGAGGTTACCAGGCTGGGTGGCACAGGGGGTTTTACTTGTGATCAGTCAACAAAAGATTTGTTGTACATTCTCAAGCAAAATGATTCACTTCTACCAAGAAAAGCAGGAGCATGTTTAATAATTCCTTCAAAAAGTTCTATTCTGTGTATTACATGAGGAGCAAAACTGATCATGAGACAACACAACATCCTGTTGCTTATCACAAATATAGTCCTCCCAAACCTGGAGGATCATTCATGTTAGATGGCACAATACTTGATTACTTCAAAATCATTGGAGAATTTGGCTATACAAAAATGGTGGTCACTCTTCTTCTTCAAACTATGAATGAACAATGTCTCGACATTTTGGGGTATCCAGTTTGCAAAGGACCACTATCCTATGAGATGAGAAACATCAAATATGCAAGAGGTGCATTTCAGATAAAGAAGTCATATGCTTCTCTTTGTAAAGCATTCATTTCAGTGAATTCCATGTCTCTCATCAGTTGGCCAGTTGGACAACATAATGACCACTTCAGTAAAAACGTGGAATCTTTGGAAAACAAAATTCTATTTGTTGTACCATCAGAAAAGAAATCTAATGGGAGGGGCAGGTCTCTCATAGGTTCTCAGTTTGTATTTGCATTGTTGGATTGGAGAAGCACAACACGTCAAGCAAGACGATTTTATGTCACCCATGCTACTGATATGGGGATTGGACCACCTCAAAATCTCTATGCATAGCGTCATCTCACTGAGTATTTCAACACAGGTACTGAAGAAGCTAGATATTGGCAGAGTCAGTTCAATAATTTTCTGTCTTAAAGTAATATCAATCAAACATCAAACATACCCTACCCTAACGTTGATCATTGCATCCAACAGTAGCATATGGCATCAAACCAATCCACAAAGATTATCCAAGGGATTCACATTTTCCATCAAAAAATCATACTAACATCTTTTCACTCTCAACAAAGAAGTAATCTCGGCTACTTTGCTCCCCCTTGCTCCTGTTCTGTTGCTTTGAGGAGAAAACTGTCCACCCTGTATGTCTTACTGACAATGCCTGAGTGGTCAAGACCAGAGATTGCGTCGGTAAGGAGCGCGACGTCCAATCAAGCGACAAAGACAAAGTTGCTTGGCAGGGTTCAAGTAATCCTGCAAAACAAACAAAGACACAGCTCTGCTCGCTATCAAAAATTACGCCCATCCAAGACACCCAAGACCAAATGTCACCCGCAGCTATCTTGCTCCCCCTTCCTCCTGTTTTGTTGCTTTGAGGAGAAAACTGTCCCCCCTGTACGCCTTACTGACAATGCCTGAGTGGTCAAGACCAGAGATCACGTCGGTAAGGAGCGCGACGTCCAATCAAGTGACAAAGACAAAGTTGCGTGGCAGGGTTCAAGTAATCCCGCAAAACAAACAAAGACACAGCTCTGCTCGCTATCAAAAATTACGCCCATCCAAGACACCCAAGACCAAATGTCACCCGCAGCTACCTTGCTCCCCCTTTCTCCTGTTTTGTGTATACAAGCTTACCTCAGTGGCCACAACAATTAGCTTACCTTGGAGGCAACAAGCAAAATGTTTACCTCTAAAGCAAGCGTGAAATGGGTACCACCAGCAATGGAAAGCAATCAAGCTTACCTCGAACGCAACAACAGAAAGGTTATGTCGAAGGTAGCAGGGAGCGCTTACCGTCAGAGGCCAGGACGAAGAGCTTACCTACACAAGCCAGAACAAAAAACGTACCCAAGTGGTACAAGAAATAAATGACCTCAGTGGTGATTTAGTGAAAAGTTCACCTCGGACGGAATTGTGAACCTCTTGCTTTGGAGACATGAGCAAAAATTATACATCAAAGCATGAGGAGAAAGGTTACTTTGGAGTAACAAAATGATCACTGCAGAGATAAGCATGAAAATTATACCTTGGACGCAAAGAGCAAATGCTTACCTAGGAGCAAGGACAAAAAGCTTCTTTCAGAGGGAAAAGAGCAAATCATACCGCTGAGGTCGGAGGAAAAGCTTACCTCAGGGGCAAGAGCAAAAAGAATAGGCCAGATGCCAGAGCCGAGAGCTTACACCAGATGCCAGAGGAGAAGCCCTCTGAGAAAGAGCAAAATGCCTACTTTGGATGAAATAGTGCAATCAAAAGCCTCATTCAAAAACAAAATAACTCATGACGATACAAGCCTTCAAAAAACTTGCAGTAAAAACTAGCAGTAGAAACTGAGTGTGGAGCCCATAAAAAACTCACAGTAGAGCCTGAAAGAACTGACAGCAGAGCTTGTCAAAAACTGAAAAGGGAAGCATTAAAAAAATCACAGTGGAGCCTGCCAAAACTTGCAGCAGAGCCTAATCAAAAATCTTGCAACAGAGCCTGCAAAGAACTGGCAGCGATGCCTGCAAAGCAATCAACGCGGAGCCTGCAAAGAAATCACAGTGGAGCTTGCAAAGAATTCACCCTGCACAAACTCACAGCCGAGCCTGAAAAACTCCCAGCAGAGCCTCACAGCTGACGTAATCAAAACCTCACAACGGAGCTTATTGAAAACTAACAGCAGAATATATTAAAAACTCACAGTAGAGTTTATTGAAAATGCAGCGGAGCATATTGAAAACGCAGCTGAGGCTGTGAAAAACTCAGTGGAGACAGTAAAAAACTCACAAAACGGAGACGTTAAAAACTCACAAAATGGAGACTGTTAAAAACTCACAAAACGGAGACTGTTAAAAGCTGCAGCAGAGAATGTTAAAAACTGGTGGTGGAGACTGTTAAACAGTGGTGGCGGAGACTGTTAAAAACTGGTGGCTGAGACTGTTAAAAACTGGCGGCTGAGACTGTTAAAAACTCGCAGCGGAGGGGAAGACTGTTCAAAACAACTCACCGCAGACACTGTTAAAAACAGTTAACAACTCGCAGCGGACACTGTTAAAAACAGTTAAAAACTCACAGTGGGGACTGTTAAAAAGAACTCACAGCGGAGCGGAGACTGTTAAACACTTGCAACGGAGACTGTTAAAAACTGGCAACGGAGACTGTTAAAAACTGGCAACGGAGACTGTTGAAAATTGTTAAAACTTCACAGCGGAGACTGTCAAAACAACTCGCAGCGGAGCCTGCAAAATACTCGTAGCAAAGCCTGCAAAATACTCTCAACAGAGCCTGCAAAATACTCGTAGCAAAGCCTGCAAAATACTTGCAGCAGAGCCTGCTAAATACTCGCAGCGGAGCCTGCTAAATACTCTCAGCGGAGCCTGCTAAATACTCTCAGCGGAGCCTGCTACATAATCTCAGCGGAGCCTGCTAAATACTCTAAGCTGTGCCTGCTAAATACTCTCAGCTGTGCCTGCTAAATACTCTCA
The DNA here is from genome assembly GCA_013187285.1 of Cyclotella cryptica. Classification (NCBI taxonomy): domain Eukaryota; phylum Bacillariophyta; class Thalassiosirophyceae; order Thalassiosirales; family Thalassiosiraceae; genus Cyclotella; species Cyclotella cryptica. The sequence goes on along the minus strand of JABMIG010000160.1, from coordinate 324,721 downwards.
GCGGAGCCATCAAAAATTCACACATAGCAGAGCCATCAAAAACTCACACAGCGGAGCCTGCAAAACATTCTCAGCGGAGCCTGCTAAATACTCACAGCTGTGCCTGCTAAATACTCGCAGCTGTGCCTGCTAAATACTCGCAGCGGAGCCTGCTAAATACTCGCAGTGGAGCCAGCAGAACACTCGCAGCAGAGACTGCAAAATACTCAAAATACTCTCAGCGGAGACTGCAAAATACTTGAATCGGAGACTGCAAAATACTCGCATCGGAGACTGCAAAAATTCACGCACTGGAGCCAGCAGAATACTCGTAGCGAAGCCTGCAAAGTACTTGCAGCGGAGCCAGCAAAAATTCACACACCGGAGACAGCAAAAATTCACACACCGTAGCCTGTAAAATAATCAGAGTGGAGCCTGTAAAATAATCAGAGTGGAGCCTGCAAAAATTCACACAGGAGAGCCGGTAAAATACTCGGAGCGGATCTTGCAAAACCCCCAACCACATTATTTGTCTCCTGGTACAAGCTTCATTCCTCCATCAGCAAACCCTTCTCCCCTCATGAGCAACATAATATCCATGTTGCAAGTGAAATGTTCCCCGTTGCAGACAAAAATTAATGTGGGTGAAATTTCAGGTGTCTGATGTCACAGACTGCCTGCAGAATTTTCCCGCCCAAATGACAACAAATGATGTACATAAGACTCTAGATGTTACTTTTTCAGGGTCAAGTTCTTTCTCTATTTTGCCGGTTATATAAAATAAATAAGCCCCACAAGAATTTATTATAATAAAAGTATTGTGAGCATTTCTTCAATGACAGAAAATGCTTGAATATTAACTTTGGAATCAATAAATATACCATTCATTGGAGAGAGAGGTTTCTTGGATTATAGTTGTGGTTATAGTTGAGTGACCTATAGTTGTGATTTCTATCCTATAAGTCAACTATAGGCACCTGTAGGGAGAGTTATAGTTGAGCTCTTGCAACTATAACAACAACTATATTTTCGGTAGCAGTGAAGGCAGGGAACTATTGTCGTTGTGGCGCTCAAAAACAGAAAGCATGTACCCACATCGCCCTGACCTTCTTGCAATAATTCCACAATCATCTGAATTAAACATTGGCAAGCTCTATGCGGGTTCATTGATGACTGACACATGTGACCAAGCACTAAAACAACACCGTCTCCTGGCAGAAGAGATACGAACTGCTGCTATAGCGATGGGTAAATCTGGTGATGAGGTTCGCATCTTTGAACTTGACTGTTGGCATCACATTCACAATGTATGGTTCGGAGCAGTGACAAATCAAATGTCAAAAACATTACAAGAAGTTTTGGCTGACCAGCTTTCTGAGATTCCATCACCTCTTCGGATTCACATGGACATTGTTGCATTGTTGCATGCCAATGAAAAGGAATGTTCAAAGACATGCAACTATGCAAAAGGACACAGAGATCATTTGCACCATTACATGAGAACATATCATCAAAATGAGTATTTTTTTGCATTTTCCAGGGCGTGTGGTGGATCAAGACAAGCCATTGGACTAGAGGGATGCCCTGCTGTTTACATTAAGCTACAATATCTTGTGCCCTTCTTCTATGATAGACTTTCTGTTTTGCATGACAACATTTTGCAGAAGTCTTTGTTCGTTACATTGCAATCAGTTGAAATCATCACCTTACTCCGAGTACTAAGCATTCTCCATATTTCAGTTTGTTTGCGAATTACAAACACGGTGGTTGAGTGGCAATGTCGAGGACTTGGCCATGTGGGACTTTGGAGTGTTGGACATGGGTGATGTAGTTGATACACTGGAGGCTGCTATAGAGGAGGTTGCTGGGGATGGTAAGCTGATGCTCAATGAAGACTTCATTATGAATATCTTTTCTAAATTTCAGGAGAAGATTGATCCCTTTGATGAGTACCTGACATATATTTTTGAGGAAAAGTTAAGCAATCCCATTGGTGGCTCAACAAGTGTTGACAACAAAGTGATTCCTTTTGACTTATTGAGAGCTGAATTGTTTCATCCAATAAGGAAGGAAAACCGCCAGACCCATCAATTTTGTTGTCGGTTGCCAGAAGAGATAGCAAGCACTATTCTTGCAGAGCTACACGTTCCCAGGAAAGCAACATCTCACTATTTGTCAAGTTGCTTGGGAAAATATAGTACATCAGTTATTGCTGAGAACGACCCTCAAGCATGTATGGGTAAAATGGCACATAATAGTATGTCAGAAAGTTGTCATGCAATGTCAACAAGTCCATTGATTGAGGGTGGGATGATAACTCTGTACCATTCTGCCGCACAAGGACAAGCTAGAGTGAATGCTGACTTTGTGCGAGGTCATGATGAATTGACTGGTTGCTCAAGAGATGCAAGTGTAAAGACTCTTGGAACATTTCACAGCCTACCACTTAAACTACGTGAGTCTCTTGTTGCTGTTGCCCAAGAAAATGTAAGCGGAACAAGGAAATTCTATGATGATGCTTTGGAACGGCAGAGAGCTGCTAGGCAACGAAAGGAGGAGATAATGATGGAGAGAAAACTTGTTAAAGCACAGGAAGAGTTCATTGTTGCAATATATTTTTATGAGCAATATCATTCCTCTCGCTGTTTGGTGACAAAGGAAAAAGCAATGAAAGAGTATGGGAAAATCAAAAGTGATGCTCAAAAGCTGAAAGCAGTCAAAAAACAGATTCTGATTCGATATCTTGGGCTTGGATGGGAAAAGGCTCATCATCCGTGGTCTCAGGCAGAGAAAACATTTACTCCATGTGAACTATTTCAACATCTTGTCAATGATTTCATTCCTCTTGCAGGAAAACTGGAAGTCGCATCAGAACCACCATTAACTCTACCGGCACCACCAGACTTGCCAGTCATTGGTACAAAAGCTTCAATTGATATAACAACTGGAAGCTTTTATGCTGATAAGCTGAAGAATGTTAAAAAGCAAGCTTATGAAGAAAGAGATTCAAGAGAGGCACAAGGAAAGGGAGACAGATGGTCAGAAATACAAGAATTTAATGCACCTGAAGTTAATCCAGATTTGCTTGGATTCAACATTGAGATGTTGTTTGAATATCCTGATGATGATGGAGGGCGACTAACAAATTGGTACAATGGAGAGGTGATCAGCATTGTTAATGAAAAGAAGAACACAGTTAGGATTAAATGGGATCCATAATGTTTGGGTGAAGATGATGAACCTGAAACAGTTGAGCAGCTTCTTCCAACGAAATGGAATCAAAGTACCGTCAAACCTGGTATATGGTGTCAATATTTGTCTGGTGCCATGTAAGTGAGGAGACTTTATTTAACAGGATGTTAACAATAGCTCATTGAGACATAAGTTAAGGCTGCAAAGCATTGAAACTATCAAAGTCCATTGATATCATCACAAATTATGTGTTCATTAGTCAGTCACTAGTCCAGTCACTAGTAAAGTGCGACAACTTCACACCATATCATGAAAAAAGTACCTTCCTGTTGGATTTTTTGGCTGAAATTTTAAATTGGACATGAGAAAGTATATTCCAAAAGGTTAGTAACAAAAAAACGACATTTGAAAGATTTTTTTCTTCGAAAAATCTCATTTCCTCCCCCTAGAGTCTTGTTGTGCATGTATTTCATATTGATACAAATGGATTTAGACCATTTTATTACATAATGATAGCAGTGCAATAGTATGTCACATTTACAACGGCTACAGGTAGCAAGTGTGGCTGGATATGGAACTTCTAACGTAGCATGATACCTATCTCCCCACCCAAATCAGGAATGTCCATGTTGATACAGGTTAGAAATCACTTTGACGCATTACGTGAACTTTGACGCATTATGGACGTGGCGTATTATTCCTACGTAAAGTTGTACATATTTCGACAAAAATATCTCTGATGTGAAGTGTCCGATAGTCTGTCCGTGGCTTACTTTAGGTGACAATAAAAAAATAATGCGCACGGATGCGCATAAAGTGTCGTTATCCTAGCATGATCCCACAATTTTCACGATGTTCGTTATCTGACACTGACATCCCGTAGAAACCATCTGAGTTCTACAGGATGGACTTTGGCGATTATGCCCATTTTTGGATGAACTGCATTGCAATTGCAGCTGCCTTCGTTCCATTCTGAGGATTTGTCGAGCTGGACTTAAGCCCCTGAGATAGCCCCAAAGGGTTGTGCAATGTTGGCCAGGACTCATGGGGTGTATATTGAGGCCGCACCAGTGGCCAAAGATATCTGACATATAATTTTAACCTGGACCCACATAGCATCTTGTGCAGCCTGAATACCAACATGATCTTGGTAAGATCATCAGTAAGTGTCTGAATATGAGTAAACTATGCTTAGAATGAGGAAAATCGGTCAATAAATGGCAGAGTTTGATGGTTTAGGTACAAGTGCCCCCTAAATGCCCCCGATGCAGGAAAGGGTTAAAGCTCTTCCCACTTTTCATCACCAGTGACAGCCAAAGCAACAGGGTCATTTGATTCATTGTCCTCTAACATCAATCCGCTATTTCTATCTTCAACACATGTGTCGTTTGCATCTTCATCCATTCCCATCCTTCCATTCAAATCATCCTTCAGAGCCATTGCATCGCTTCCCTTGGCTTCTTCTACATCCAAACTCCTCTCAACACTGTCCAAATTCTGCTCTTCTAACTTCACTCCACCAATGATGGAAGTTGCATCCGTCTCCTTTACCTCTCCCTCCAATTCCTTCAACTCTGGTGGTGCCACATAATGTGGTAACCTCCCCCTCTGAAAGTCATTAATCAACATGATTGCAGCAGTTCTCAAACATGGCTCACCACCTTTCTTCAACCTTCCACATTTGACGGATATTTTCTCCAACAACTCCTCGCTATTGTTCCATGATTCCTCCCCATTCTTGGCTAATCCATACATGGCTGCAATATGTTCCCTCTTGACAGCATTGCATATGGCATCTACAAATTCTTCCGGGCACTCTAACCTCTCAGCACGCACAACTCCCTTTAGGACGGAGTCAGTCTCTGTATCACCGGCAGTATCAACAACCACTCCTGGACAATCAATCAAATAAATATTTCTGAATAGTGTTATGTATTGCCAAATTTTGGTTTCGCCAGGGAGAGGTGCGACCTTGCACGATTTTTTAGAAATGAGGGTATTAATGACGGAGCTCTTCCCTACGTTGGGATAACCAATGACACCAACACTGATTTGTTTTTTATCGGTGAGTTTTCCAAACTGTCTCAAGAGACTGATCAATGCTCCCTTTCCGAAGGCGTGGGTCATACTGGCATGGAAGGCAATGGTGGGGCGTATCTGTGCCAATTCTCCAATCCATCGCTTGGCAACCCAATTCGGCACCAAATCAATTTTATTCAAAACAAAAACGAGATGCTTATGTGGCGCATTTTTGGATATGTGCTTCTCAATCATGGTGCACCTCGTACCCGGCACGTTGCGCGCATCAATGACATGAAGAATGACGTCACTGCAGTCGAGAACCTTATAGAATTCCCCCCAAATGCGTTTGGACTGCCCCTTGAGGAACAAGTCGTCCTTCTTTTCGGATCGCCAATCGATGCCCTCCCCCGATGTTTGGACCTGGTTGACGTCTCTGCCATGCGGGACCATGCCTATCCGGTTGTTGACTTTTGTGTAGGTTTGTTGCGATTTTTGCGCGGCGGCAAGGATGGATGCATAGCCAGAGGAGTCGTCAGTGGGCAGGGATGGCACAGTTTCGGCCTTGCCGCCCTTGTACTCCTCTGGCTGTTGTTGTGGTTGTTGTGGGTCGTCGTCCATCCTGCTGGTCCGGGCCACCATGTACTGCTCCACCTTGACCCTCTTCCTCTGACTCTTGGTGCCAAAGGCGGTTTCAAATGGCTCGTTGACCAAGAGCGCGCTGCCCTGCTTGTTGCCGCTCTGCTGCAGCTCGGCGGCGTCCCTGAGCAAGCCCATGGGCAGCGTCTTGCGCTTGACCACGACGGAGTAGGGGTCGGCCATGCTGTCGGTCATCTCCTGTCGGAAGCGGTCGAGCTCGGTGGGCGCCACGACGCGCGTGTTTCCAAACCAGCGGCGGTCCGGTGCGATGCGTCCAGTGGCGGCGGTGATTTTGGTGTCGCCGGCTCGATCGGCCATCATGAACTGCCCGCCGACGACCTTGCCCTCCTTGTTGCGGATGGCCTTGCCGTTGTTGTACATTTTGAGACGAGCGATCGTCTGCGACGAGCGCGCGTTGCCGGCCGATTTGGGGGCCGTGCGGTTCAACTTCGACGAGGCCGCCGATTTGGGCAGCATGTTGCGGTTGCCCTTGGCGGGGGCCTGCTTCGTGTACTTGTACCCCGTTTTCGCCATGCTTGCATGCACTGAAGTGGATGGGACGGGATGGAGTGTCTAGATAGGCAGCGCAAGATGCAGTTGCCGACAAGAAGTGGTCACGCCAATCTGTTCGTCGTTGGTTGGTTTTGTGACCAACAAGGAATGATGTACTGCGTTGGCGCTTTTGTTCTTCTCGGAGGCTGCGTGCTTGTGGTTGTGATCTTGATAGGATCGTGATGTTATTGTTATGTCTTGAGTGGGAAAAACATAAATCATGTTGGGTCCTGTTGGGTCATCATCTAATGCTGATTTGAATCGGTGGCCACAACGAGGCAGACAGACGCTGTCTAATCAGACACACCGAAGACACTATGAAAATTCGATAGTTTGTCGCATACGACAACAATTGTGACGTCAACCAGTCATACTTTTAGGAGACTTTTACGAGCTTTTAGGTCCTATTGACGAAGACGGCGTGCACATGAGTTGTAAACCGGATCGCCGCCAACCTGTGCTATGGTAACCTTGCGCTAACCATTACTGGCAAAATCGCAAGAGAATCGTAACAATCGTAACACATCAAAATAGCAAATATTAGGCAAATATTAAAACGAACACCTAGCACAAACAAAAACGACTTGAGATCCATTCGCCTCTGCATTTCAACAATGGCGCGTCAGCTGAAGTCCATCGAATGCTCGGCGCAGCCACTCTGCATGTCGTTCCATCCCTTCCGAGATGTCGTCGCAGCCGGTTTGGTCGACGGGACCGTGGAAGGTGAGCATAACGGACACGGCAAACAAGAAGCAAGGAAGGATCCTTATTGCTCTGTTTCTATGCCATTAATTCGTTGCTTCTACATGGCACTGGCGCCTTGCTCAAATTATCGCCTCCCTTTGCTCACACATTTCCATTCATTCGGTGGCCTTCCTCGAAGTTCACGATCTAGTTGCAATGGAGCACGACCATCACAAAGAGGTTCGGTCCACCCACAAAGTACGCAATAAAAGCATGGATGACGACTCGGACGATGACCTTGGAACGGACAGCCAAGGCAGTGAACAGACTGACAGCATCATATCCTCCATCTTCGTCGCCAAAGAATCCACCGCCGCCACCGCTCCAAGCAACACCAAAATGCTGGCCAAGCTAGATGCCGCCCATCCCACTGCCGCCGCGAGAGCAGCTCAAGGTCCCAGCTGCAGATGTGTCCGATTTTCAAATCCCGCGACTGGGGCCCATACTACCAACCAAGATGCTGCCATGGAGAAGTCGGGAGGAGAGAATTTGTTCACCGCCTGTAATGGAGGCTCGCTGCGATGTCTTGACTCAGAACTTGTCTGCAGTCTTCAACACTCTCAACACCTTCACTCCTCGTCTTCTTCGCCTGTTCTATGGTCGGTAGAAAATGCACACAATGTTGGTATTAGCAAATTGTATCAACTGCCACATGCCTCTCCCTGCGGTCCTTTATTGGCAACAGGAGATGATGTCGGAGTCGTTCGCCTTTGGGATGGGCGAATATGCAATAGTTCTGGTGGCAAGAACAAAACAACCAAAAATGCAGATCGAAGCAAACAAAACCCATTTGACAATCTCATGAAACCTCCTGCAGGATGTGTCATGCAATGGAAAGTCAATCACGATTACATTTCAGACTTTGAATCCAACAATGATGGGACTACATTGTTTGCAAGTAGCGCCGATGGAACTCTGTCCGTATTTGATGTACGATTTGTCAATAGGAAGAATACACCCCTGTCTGTTATTCTACCAGATATTGATTGGAGCAATCATACTTTGGAGCAGCAACAACAGCACCAGCAGCAAAAACAAAAACAAAACTCATGGGAGAAAAGTGGATATGTACAATCCGACAATCAGGAGGATGAATTGCTCAGTCTATGCCTCATCAAAAACTCTCAAAAGCTCCTATGCGGTTCTCAACAAGGCATCCTCTCGCTCTTTTCCTACAACCTTTGGGGCGACATTACCGATCGTTTCCCAGGCCATCCTCAATCCGTTGATGCCATACTCAAAATTGACGAAGATACTGTATTGACTGGAAGCTCCGATGGGTTAGTTCGGGCCGTGCAACTCTTGCCCAATGCATTGTTGGGTGTATTGGGCTCTCACGAGGGGTTTCCTGTGGAGGCATTGCAGTGGAGTGCAGGTAGGAAAATGGTGGGGAGTTTGAGTCATGACGAATACATTCGTTTGTGGGATGGGTCGTTTTTGAACGAGGATGAGAGTGGGCAAGATATTATGGAGGAGGTGAGTGAGGAGTCTGCAGCAGGAGGAAGCCAGGCAGAAGAAGCTGTTGCTGGGAAAGACGATCAAGATGAATGGGAAGATTTGGATGATGATGAAGAAATGGAGGACAGTAATGATGACTCTGATGATTCTGATGAAGATACTAAAAAGCCAAAAAAGAGAGCAAACATGTTCAAAAATGCCAATGAGGAATTTTTCCAAGATCTTTGAGTAAAAGCGCATTCCCTAGGAGTTGGTCTTCATCTTACTCTCCAAATGTGTCAATTTCTTTTCTAAGTCATGTCTGAGTAGCCATAGGTATCATAGAATATCCATCTTTTAACACTGAAAGGATGCAAACTATGAAGCCTAATCTTAACTTGAAAAGACTGGTCTGAGAAAGGTAGAACATACTCAAATCATGCTGTGAATATCTTGAGAGATCATAGGTAAACAGATTTGCTATTGAAAAATCTACCAATGTTTTGTTCACCATTGACATATCAAGTCAACCCCATTATGTTTGTACCCGGTCATGACAAGCAAGGGTTGCTGTGCTTGAAACAACATGTTAACTTTAATGTTTTCAAACAAAACAAAGCAAAGGGGATAATTCAATATCTCCCGAATGATGGTATTGAACTTACACTCGCTGGGATGCTTCCATTCAACGAAATTATATTCAGCTCTATATCCAGAATGATTTTATAATCAGACCCTATCATACAAACACTCTAAACACACTTTTGGAACTCTCTGTCCAAATTCAATATACAGATCCATTGTCCCAATCCATGCACCAAAATGGCAAACTATCTTTAAAACTTGTCATTCAAATCCATCTTCACAAGCCATCCTTCAAACTTATCATCAACTAAGTTGTGCAATCCCGGTCTTTTCTATTATTCAATTAAATCATGATATTCTAAAATCTTCTTACCCTATTCTCGAATCCTCAACTAACCCAGGCAACCACCCCACCATCATGCAAGTCTTCATGCACTGACAGCTCCAAGATCTCAGCCCTAAGAACCTAGAGAAGCTACAGCTGCCACCTGGCTGCTTGCAACGCAAATTAACAGTGTCCATGAGTACAAATAAACAGTGTCCATGAGTACAAATAAACAGTGTCCATGAGTACAAATTCTGTTTTTATTTTGATGATTCTTTAGTTTTTTGAATTAGTTACTTTTGCACCGCTGACATTATATTTTGCACTTGACGTGCAGACTGAATCTGAGGCAAAATCACCACTTATGTCATGCTAATTTCAGCAAAAATGAACCGTCACTGTGAGTGCAATAGAGCAACAAGGGTGTTTCATGTTTTGCCTTCACAATATGATTGAAGCATCTGCACCATGTTTTATATCTCCGGCGTGAGAGTGAATCTGACAATGTCAGCACTTTCAGCCACAGAACCAATAAAGGCAGGAAATTGGTTATGCAAGTGCAAGGTAAGAATAAAAATCACTTTCATTGTGAGAGCAATGTGAACTAAGAGACTTTCCATGTTTTGCCTTGTATTATTATTGAACCATCTACATCATGTTTTACATATTTCCCCTATGATGTAACCTGGCAATGTCAGCACGTTCTGTCCCATGAATAACAACAACAAAGTGGTGCTACAAGTGCAAGGTAAGAATATTTATCACTGTGATTTTCTGATTTATTCTTTTTCAATTAAAATTTATGCACCCACAGCATCATAGTTAATATATCTGCCACCAGACTGAATCATGAGATGCCACCTCCATCCCCCCTTGCAACAACAAGCAAAGAAAGCAATGACTTCAAGCACAAGTAAGATAATGGATCCGTCCCATTTTCAGATTGGTTCTTCCACTTATGGATTCAAAATTATAAAGTTCCCCCTTGAGTTGAACTGCAAGACTCTAGCTCCCAGATAGAATACGGAGAGGCCTTGATGCAATAGAAAGTACGGGCTGGGGGTAAAAAGTGAGATAATATTCTTTTCCATTCTTACATATTTTGGCAGCTTGCTAATTTTCTTTTGTCAATAAAGTATCATGTTTCATGACTCATGTTTGTGTCTATATTCTTCAGTTGATTGTTGTGATTCCTGTCGTTTGCATTGGGAATGGATGAAGCAGATTAGATTAGTCGTGCAACCCACTAACCATCTGATTCCACAAGGTTGTCCATTTCTCACCTTTCTGCCTAGTTATTTGTTGACTTGATCATAGAGTTCAGTATTAAGTAGTATAAGTCATAATTGATGGTATCATAAAAATAGATCCAAATCTATAAATGAATGATAAGTGCCTGAATGTTGTTCATAAGTGAACCCAACAGATACACACAGCACACAGCGTGGGTCAACTATTATCAAGGCCACAACCACATTGTCAATTTGTTTGTGTATTGTGGCTCCATCAAAGCTTTTGGTTTTGGAGAAAGTTTGAGGCTCATACATTTGCCTTGCCTTTGAATATAAGCACAAGTGGCAACAACTTACTGTAGCAACAGTTTCTCTACTAGTTTGGAATGTTTCATACCAGTTGTTGATGCCCACAGGTTGATTATATTTGTTCCCTTAATCTCCAGTGTCCAAATTGCATGATAAGAATGGATAATGGGTGACTAGCTCATCTTGATTATATCATATGGATCCATTCCTGTGATCATCTGTCTCATCATAGATATGAAGTGCAAGGATTGTCCTTTGGTATCTTTGTGGTTTTTGCAGCATGTGTAGAAACATAGTGAGAGAGAACAACTCTTTAATTCAATGCACCTTTGATGTGTTGTCTTAGTTGCCTTCTCCTTGAAGTTGTGGAAAAACTGTGATGCCTCTTTATGCAGTGTTCAAGTGTTCAAATAAAAACCTTGCCCCTGCATCTCACTTGAAGCATGCAACAAATTGCTTTCAATTCATTGAGATGGCTGGACTGCTCTTGGTGGATCTTGCTGCTGTCACCATCGATACAACAGCCTTTGATGTTATCATTTTCTCAAACACATTAATAAATGGTCTTTGTTCAATGTTTGTAATAGAAGTGAGGGATTCCTAATTTGTTGGATTCATTTCGGAGTGAGTGCGGCATAATCATGGATAGAATTGATGACCTGTTGCTTGTACTCAAGAGGAAAGGACCACATTGCTTGATTGATTTGTTTGCTGTGATGCTACTATTAACTATTTTATGAATTATCACAGAAAATTAACTTATAAGAGTGCAATGGCATCATTGAAATCTACAATTTGTTCACTGCATGTTGAATTGCATTTCAATGTGAAATTCAAATGTACCATAATTGTTGGGCAGTTTAAGCACATCTGGTGTTTAAGCACCAAATGTTGGCCATTGAGGCATAAGGACAATTCTGCAGATGTGACAATTTTTTGATCTGATTGCTCTTACAGGGCTACCTGCCTTGAACTGTTCTTTTGGAATACACACTATTCTATAGCTATAGCTGTGACCATAATGCTGTTCAACCAAACAAGCATTTGTGCCCATGCTTTCACCATCAATTTTAAAATGAAACTGACTGTGAATTGCAATCTGGCTGAGTGTGCTTCATTTATATTCTATGATGTTGTGTGCATGAGTCAAAGGATTTCGTTGATGGGATTTGAGCACCAAAGAAATACTCTGCCCCAAGGCACCATTTACTCCTCCACCACCATAGTGAGCTAGGGAGATTATGGGTGACAAGAGCATGGGAAGGTGTAAAAGGGTCCACCTGGAAGTAAACATGGCAAAAGTAAAGACTTTTGGTTGTTAAAGGAACTTGGTCGTGTCTCCAAGAACTCCTGAAGGAATCATTTTTCAATAAGTGGTTCATACACAAGTTTATACTGTAGATGTGACCTAAGCCGTTTGGAGATAAAAATACTAAATACCAATCTTGTAGATAAAGGTGTTATAGATTTGTTGATGATGGTAATTTGTGAGCTTATCATTTAGTGATTACAATGAACAAATGAGGATGGGATGTCAATGCAATCCCAGACAAAACAATATGATTCTGTGTAGGTTTCTACACAGTCTCTGGTATGTTTATACCCAGGAACATGGATGTTCTGACAGCATGTTCCCTCGTCGCATAGATCCAAAGATATGGACCTTCAACCTGTTAGGACCTCTCCTCACTTGGGAGGTCAGGATGATCCCTTACTTGGGAGTTTTCGAATTAGTCCATATTGGTACTAATAAGGGTACCAATGAGGGTACTAATTGGGGTAGGTTCTTGGCCTATGTCACTCGCCTCACAAATGGAGGATCAGGGTGATCCCAAAGAAAAAGAGCGGAAAACCTGTAGAGGAAAAAATTTAACCCATGTCTCTGTATGTGCAAACTAAAAAGTCTGTGACTGTGTGTGAATTGTATAGAAGACAGACATGACACATAAAAATTAGCCTGCTGGTTAAAAAAAGGTGTGACTCTTCTGATGTTTAATCGTTCAGATTTTGTACGCATTGAACCCTGATAGTCCCATTCGTATGAATAGTTGTGATAGTCCAAGGATCACTTTCATACCGACTCTGACTTGAGGATACCATCTTTCTAAGAAGTACTTGATCACCAACTTTATAATCCCAACGGCGTGAGCGATTTTCCGCATGTGTTGAGGTCAGTTTGGTGCTGCCTATGTTCTCCTATTTTATTCCAGTCAGCAAGGAAGGCACGTCAACAACATGTCCCTGCCAAAAATGCTGCACCTGGGGAGGCTTTAGTACTGTATGGTAAGTTGAGCGAATGGCCCATGCTGCGTTGGTTAGAACGCATCTATGTCACTGGCTACTACTGTATTGGCCATATCTAGTTCAGTAGTGCGGAGCATTGCAGTATTTACTTGATGCACCGACACTGGTTGGCTTACGCTGATCCCATATGATTCACAAAGGGCTTCAAGTGAAGTTTGAATTTGCTTCCATTGTCATAAATAATGTATTGACAACGTGGATAACGGCTAAACCAGGTCTTATTCACTAAATTACTTATCATTGCAGATAATTAGTCAAAGTATGGTAATTTAGATTGGTATGAGTCTTAGCGCCCTTTTGCCCCTTGTTATCCGTGGGAATAACCGCATCTGTGGTTACCGGCAGTTCTACTACTTCAAACCAACTAGAAGCTGGATCGATCATAGTAAGACACATAAAGTCAATTTCTGTCCCATCTTTACCTTTGAGGGTGTATGGTCCAATAAGGTCCACACATAATGCCTCCCAAGGGTTTGTGATGACAAGCTTAGCAGGAGTTTCCCATACTTGTGCTTGTGTTGTTTGTTGACTTGACATATACGACAGTTTTTGACATGTGATCGGATGGTACTTCGCATACCTTTCCAATACATCGTGGTGTAACGCTCTTCAAGACGTGTGTCCAGGATGCTGCAAGTAGTGGTGATACCAGCTAACTGCTTGATTTTGAAGTGCTTTGGGATGACCATCTTGCCATCTTTACATAACAATGTGTATCCTCTACTAATTGAGTGGAATACTTGTCATGTTTACTTTCTTCAAAGTTGCATCTGTCGCCTGGGCTTGTGCAATTTCCTTCACTGTTATGGGTAAATTACATCTTCGCCGCTGCGATTAGCAAACACCAGATTAATACTGTCTTGGTGATCAGAAGTGCTGTCAGCACTTGAAGCATGCTCAGTGTAGTGACACCAGCATTTTGTGAACGTCATCCAATTGGCATTGTCATCTTGGGTTGGACCGAGTCTAACCTTGAGATGGCATCAGCAACAGTGTTATGGATGCCTTTTATGTGTAAAATTTTGGGACCATATTCTTCCAATAATAACCTCCACCAATAAATGGTCAGAGGTTAATCCAAGGGCATCTTGATTAAGTTCTTATGGTCTGTATAGACCTTTATTTGTTGTCCCCACAGTATGCCTTTGAACTCTTAAGTGTTCCACTATGGCCAGTAGTTCAATTTCGGTCACACTGTATTTTTGTTTGTGTCACAGACAGTTTTCTGCTGAAGAACGCGAGGGGCCTATTACCTTGAGTAACCACTGAACCAAGTTGTTTAGACAAGGCATCAGTGTATATTTCAAATTCCTTTGAAAAATCAGGGTAGGCTACATCTTTAGCAATAGCAGCTTTACGTTATCAAATGCTATTTGATGTACCTCATCCCAGTACCAAGGTCGCTTTTTTCTTTGCTTTGGTGACTTTAGTATGACCACACTCTCCTACCAATGAGGTGAGGGGCAAGCATTTCACTACGTCTTGCCCAAAGATCTCTATAGTACTGGACCATCCCCAGGAACCTACGGAGGTCTTTGACTTGTTTTGGCGGTGTGATTGCAAGTATCGCTTGTACTTTGTTTGGCTGTGGCTTTATGCCAGTCCTGGTTAATATATATCCCAGATATTCTGTTTCAACAGCACAAAACTTCGATTTTGGGGCATTGACTCTCAAGCCCGAGTCTCGCAGTCTGGTAAATACCAAACTTAAATGATCTAGGTGGGCATCCAGACTTGCCCTGGTGATGCAAAGCAAATCATCCAGATAAGTTCTTACGAACTCTAAGGCAACCATTAGCTCTGACATCTTTGCCTGAAAATGTCGGAGAACCTGCAATACCCATTGGTAATCTAAGATAAGAGTACTTTCCCCAAGGGAAAATGATGGTGCAGATTTTGGATGCATCAGATCCAATCATATGGTGTAGTAACCCATGTTTAAATCAAGGGCTGTGGCAAAGTGAAACCTTCTAACTCTTGCAACACTGTACTGATTTTGGGTAATGGAAACGGTTTCCTAACTAGCCGTTTATTTACTTCCTAAAATCAGAGATAAAACGACAGTGTTATCTTTTTGGTATTATAAATGTGGGTGACTACATTCTGATGCGGGCTGAAACTCTAATACCCCAGTTCACAAAGCCTATTCAATTCTTTGATTATGGTCTCTTTGTGTATTTTTGGCACTGGGAATGGTCGGCCATGATATGGCTTAGCCTCCTTCAGTTCTAGGGAGACGGGTCTGTGTTCCAATCACCTAGTGTTCCATCAAAAGTTCCTCATATTCTGTGAGTAACTCTAGTAACTTGTTTTGGTCTTGGAGACTAAGGTGAGTACAGTTGGTGCTAACAACTGATTGGAGGTCTGCTTTTCATATTTAGCATCTAGGATATGAACCACTCTCTGAGTCGCCTTGCATACTACTGTCATGTGCCAAGCTGTTGTTCACAGCCCAGGCTTTTTCCATTGTTGACTTAGTCAGACTATTGATGTCCCTCATTGGCTCATTGGCAAAATGACGTCATCAATTGTTATCTCTTTGTTTGAAAATCTAGAACAATTCCTAACTCTTTCATGGTATTGCAACCAAGAATGAGGTCATACATTGGCTTGGTCATCTTCTTATCATATTCCACAACGTCTGGTGTTACCAGATACTCTTGCTGTTGAATAGTCAAAAGCAAAGATTAACCTCGCTCCTTCCTTTGGTTAGAAGTCCCCATTCAACGTATGCCAAGAATTTGGCACCTGCTCAGCCAAGTAGGATATGCATGGATGTTCCTTTTCATGGAACATCAAGTCACCATCAGACCCACTATCAAGTAGGACCTAATGGACTTTGTTACTAGTGCAACTCTTCCCAGAGTGTCCGTGCTTCTGTGGAAGTTGATTCAGTTGCTAAGGTATGTCATGCTTTGGCTACTACAGCTGTGACTCTTCCTTCTGTTTGACTTTTGAAGGAAGTGTTCACACTGAGAAAGGCACCCGACAGTTCGGGTCCAACAGTTCGCAATTATCTCACTCTGTGTGTTCTTTTCGATTTTTGCTGCAAGATTTTTTGATCTTGCTTCATCGTGTTATTGTAAACAATTCGATTATTTAAAACTGAATGTTTCGGTATCTGCCCATAGGCACTATTGGCGAGGAGAAGCCTCACTAGAATGCGGCGCCCACGGGCTTTCTTCCTGTGAATTTGAAGGAACCATCCTCTCATACTTGCGGCACTCCTGCGTAGTATTATGGGTCGTGTGCGCGCCGTGCTTCTTTCAAAATGCAGTGCTTTGCACTTGTGGTACACTTACGTGGGATACGATCCTTAGACATAACCATCTTTTTCTTGGAGGAGTCACTAGATCTTCGCTGAACTTTTAATCCATCACAACTTTGTCGGTTGGATAGGCCTTGTCGATAAGTTCGAGTGCTTCGAGAAGCTTCCGAAAGCTTTGGGGTACCGATGCCCCACTAAGTTTGTGTTGGTCTTGGCCATTCCTCGACCGTGAGTATTGGTCTTGCCAATTCCTTGGGACCACGCGTAATATGTGACTAGCTAGGTCCGGTCATTGAACGGCTTCACCACAGCAGTGAGCTTGGTGGCACGGTTGGAGTATTAAAGACAGGGCTAATAAGTCCAAGTAGCCATTCAGCTGCTGGATGCGGCTGATGAATTGGCGAATCGGAACCCTGTTGGGCTTCTTCAACCCGTTACTTATGTAGAAGCGCTGGGTCTCAGCAGCGTCATTACAGAACACGGTCAACAAATGGAAGCTGACGCATTCCATGAATGACCCCCAAGACTGCTCACGCTTCTGGGATGTTCTTCCCGTAGATATCCGTCCATGGAGAACAGTCAATTTGTTCACTCACGATCTTCTTCCAGGGCGCCTTGCTTCCTCCGTGCAGTAGGTTGGAGTAGAGGCTGAACACTTGATTGATGACGGACGTAACAGCCTCGTCAGCTTTCTTAGTGGCTTCTAGGGCCTTTTCATAAGCCTTTTCTATGGGAGGATTCGCATCCGATCCCGAGTAACTTTTAAAAGCTTCTTCGGCCTTGTTTGCCTTCTTGATGCAATCCTTCTGGTCCTTGCAGACATTATCATATGCCGTATCAAGGCCCTTCTGCCTCACGGCATGCAGGGCTGCTTGGACATGCATCAGGAATTGCTCAGGGGTACCGTTTGACCATACGGATACCCTCAGCTCTACCTTACCAGGTAGGGTGAGCTTCATCATGCTGGCTGTAGTATCTACTGCCAAAGCATCTTGAACTACATCCCTTTGGGTATGTATGGAACGGGCGGCTTATTCCGTCCCGGGTTCCTCTCACACTCTTGGCTTTTAAGTCCACCAGGGACTGCCTTTGAGGTGCTCATTCTCTTAAGTGCGTCACCTAGGTGTACGGATGAATAGGGCCTTAAAAAATCCTAGGGGTACCGCTGACGTGCGCGAATTCTCTTGGCTGGCGCGACGTAGTTGCATTTTGCACACTCGTATTACGTAGCTGATGACGGGTCTGGTTGCGCAACGGAGCACGAGTGACGGAGTGGAGGGAAAAAATCTTTTCGGTGCTTTCAAGCGAGAAGGTCGGGAAACGGCTATCTATAGATAGTGACCTAAGCCGTTTGGAGATAAAAAATACTAAATACCTATTATGTAGATAAAGGTGATATAGATTTGTTGATGAAAGTAAATTGTGAGCTTATCCTTTACAGTTTACAATGAACAAAAGAGGATGGGGTGTCAATGCAATCTCAACAAAATAATGTGATTCTGTGTAGGTTTCTACACAGTTCTGGTATGTTTATACCCAGGGAACATGGATGTTCTGACAGCATGTTCCTCGTCGCATAGATCCGAAGATATGGACCTTCAACCTGTTAGGACCTCTCACCACTTGGGAGGTCAGGATGATCCCTTACTTGGGAGTTTTTCAAATTAGTCCATATTGGTACTAATAAGGGTACCAATGAGGGTACTAATTGAGGTAGGTTCTTGGCCTATGTCACCCAATGAGGGCATCACCTACAGAGCCAGTTACATATGATCCTCTCTTCCCACTCTGATGCTGTCCTAGGTTGTAAATTCTGATTTTGGTTACTGTCTCCAAAACACAGTAACCAGTAACAAACCCGAATTCCTGCAGTAATTACTGTAGGCTCCAGAAATATTACTGTAGCTTTTGTCAAATATAGCCTTATTTTGTGATGCGATGGTGCCACAGTCCTTAAGTTTTTAACAAAGTACTTAAGTAAGTCTTTCTCAGTAATCTCGCAATCACAGTAATCACGTTACTGTCAAAATTAGCAAATATTCGGAGTAACACAGAATTTGCCGAATTCCTCCTGAATTTACAACCTAGATGTTGCCTATCTCAATGCCAGCCAATCCCACAGCCATGCTGGCTCTCACATCATGTGCTCTGAAAATGAGCATGTCCCTTCCCACAATGGACCCCTCCTCACCATTGCACAAATCATCAAGTTTGTTAGGTCTTCCGCTGCCATGAATCCCAAGACCAATTCAGCTACTATACTGGGGTCCCGGACCCTCAAACCAGCTACTACTGGGGTCCTGGACCCTCAAACCTTGCTTACTAGTCCACCAAAGCCCACCCAGACATCTATCATGAATCCCAACGCCCCACACATGCTGGGCAACCTATCACTGTGCTCACTGCAAGGGTGTGTTGAGACCAAACTTTCCAGCAGACACATAAATGCACCCACTAGCCCACGCTTGGACTCACAAATACAGTGAGCATGTGACGGCATCACGTGATCCCGCTCACACGTGCTTGCGTCACACAACTCTGTACACCACTCATTGTTAAGGCCTAGCTTGCGCTCATGTGTGAACTACAGTCATTCACACACAAGCACACTTTGCACTCTCCTCTCATGTTGCCAATGTTGCCGATTGACCAACATCAATCGGCATAAATTATCAATGTAATTAATACTGACTCATGTTGATCTTCTATAAGTATTGACTCACACAGTCCACATGTTGACTAAAACATTTGATAGATCAATCTTCTGTCGACTTTTTATGTTGACAGGAGTCAATACTTTCTCCTATTTCTAGGCGATATTTGATTTTTTCAAACCCATCAATAATATTCAATAGGGGCAATATTTAAGTCAATAGTTTACATGTTGCGAGACACTGGCTTGCTAAGCAATGTCTCAGAATCAAAGTGCCCAATAGAAATGGAAAACCTAGGGTATATCCTTTCAAGAACTGGCATCAAGCCTCAACCAAAAATGCAAGCTATACTTGCAACCACACCACCTAAACAAGCCAAAGACCTGAGTAGGAGTCTGTGCATGGTCTGGTACTGTATGGAGATCTTTGGGCAAGATGAAGTGAATTGCTTGCCCCACTCACTACCCTGGCTCGCGAGTGTGGCCACATAAAATCACCAAATACAAGAAGACCAAGAAGTGTGCTTAGTACTAGGATGATATACACCAAACAACATATGACAATGTAAAAGCTAGCATCACCGAAGAAATAGTTTGAGATTTACACTGATGCCTTTTCTAAACAGCTTGGCACAATTACTACTCAGGGTAGTCAACCACTTGTGTTTTTCAGCAGAAAATTGACTCGAATGGAACAAAGATACAGTGTGACCAAAATTGAACTACTGGTCATAACAGAAACTCATAAAGAGTTCAAAGGCGTGTTGAGGGGGGCAGCAGATAAAGATCAATATAGACCACAAAGACTTCATACAAGATGCCATTGCATTAACTTCCAACCGTTTTTATTGGTGGAAACTCTTACTTACAGAGTATGGTCCCACAATTCAAGGGCATCCACAATACTGTTGCTGATCCCATCTTTAGGTTGGACTCTGGTCCAAACCAAGATGACAAGGCTGATGGGATGACATTCACAGGTGCTGGTGTCATTTCATTATGCATGTTGTGAATGTTACCAGTGCAGATGCACTTATGATCACCAGACAAAAGTAAACATGGTGTTTGTCGATTGCAGCAAAGAAGATCAAATTAACCAATTATGCTATTCAAAGAAATTGATCAAGCCCTGGAAGATGATTCTCTCTTGAACAAACTACATAACCCCCATAT
Source organism: Cyclotella cryptica (assembly GCA_013187285.1). Taxonomy (NCBI): domain Eukaryota; phylum Bacillariophyta; class Thalassiosirophyceae; order Thalassiosirales; family Thalassiosiraceae; genus Cyclotella; species Cyclotella cryptica. Next base: position 304,310 of record JABMIG010000160.1, on the reverse strand, counting down.
TCAACCATTTTAGTTGATAATACCAAGGATGACAAGATGATCATCCCCACTGTTCTTCAGACCCACTTAGTCAGTTGGTACCGCCATTACATGGTTCATCCTTGACACAACCATCATGAAAAGACATCCCCTTTAAGCGGACTGGAATAAAATTGGCGAGAACATATGCAGCACCAAACTGACCTAAACATGAAGCAAGGAACTTACTCAAGCTGTGACTGGGATTACAAAGTTGGTGATCAAGGACTTCTTCAGAAAGATAGTATCTTCCACAACTCAAAAAGTTGGTATGAACATAATCCTTGGACTATCACATCAGTTGATGAGAGTTGGACTATCTGGGTTGAATGCCAAACAAATCAGAATGATTCAACATTAGATCAGTTGCACCTTTTTTGCAAGCAAGTATAACAGTGATAAATGATATTTTTTACGTGTCACATCCTTCATTCGTCAAGCCTTTATGCTTACATACATAGTATCAAACCTTTTTGATTGTTATATCTGCCACACTATCTGGTTGCAAACAGGTGTTTTCCACCTCACACCCTGATCCTCCATCTGTGGGGGGCGAGTGACAAAGGCCAAAGAAATGCTTTAGAGTCTAATTCAGATACCTTTAATTTTTAGGAGACGCATGACATTCTGTGATATTAGCAAATCTCCTGAAAGAGATTCATCACCGAGGAAGGCCTACTTGCACTGTAGGATTCAACATGGTTTTGTTTTGTCTCAATGAAGCATGTTTGCTTCATTGTCAATTGGTAGACTAACTCTCGTAAAAATATCATCAGTTACCACAATACCAATGGTCTACAGAAAACTTACTTCTTTGGTATTTTTAGACCTATACAGAGCTAATGCCACTGCCACCAATGTTATATAGTCAATTCATATCTGCATTGCAAGACTTTCAGGATCCTTTCTGCAGACAGATGTTTCATCTTACTTGATACAGAATCATAAAGAGAAACACAACTTCACACTGTTCAAAAAATTATAACTATGAAACTCAGCGTGACAATGTTGGACAAATGGCATTACAGCATACTACACTCACTGCTATTCTTTCATGATCCATCAATTCCATACTAAAAAATAATTTTAACATAACACAGTCTTGTACCAAAAAGTCCTTGATCCTTATTCATTCACCTATGAACAAACCACAAACACAGATCTTCAGCTCACATTAATCAATAGAGTGCTACATCAATATCATGAATTTGAGTGAAAAAGTATCTGCCTTCCAAAGAAGTGTTAGCGGCAACATTCACAACTGATTTATTCATCCACATCATCTCATACAACACCAACAATAACGAAACAAAGCCCTTGCCACTGCCAATTCTCTCATGCAATTATAGGGAAACATCATGGTGCAATCAATCTCTGTAACGTGCATTTCATGTATCATTGATGAAAAGAATACAGAATTAGTGTTATATTATTATTATTGTCGTCAATGATATGTTCATTTCATAAGTGCATTGCAAGACTTGTTCAGACTACTCTTCATCAAGCTTTTTCATCTTCCTCTATATAGAATCAAAAAGAAAAACACAACGTCATGCTGTTTGAAAAATATTATCTAGATTAAAAACTATGGCCATCTCTGAAGACAGAATTTTTCATATCAAGTTAAAAGACACCCTAACAGGTTATGAGTAGGTGTTTTGGGGCAGGCAAGAATTATTTTCTGGAGCTTGGCCGTCAATGCTGCAGAAAGAAAAAAATACACATGCCAAAAAGCACACCCCTGCCCCATCTTGAATTGCAACAATGGTTGATATTGAGGATAGCTAGTTTGATTCAACTGCTGAGTGAACGAAGTATCAAAGAAGCAGATACATTCCAAATTGAGTCTGAACTGTTGTATAATTCGAATGGCCATTCATTGAAAGCCCTCACTATCTTTTGCAAGGGGCTTTTCAATGATGAAGGCAACCCACTTGTTGATCTATCCATTTTGTGGTGGAGCTCTGTGAGGCAAGCAAGCTACATCAAGCCTTAGGGCAATGAACTAGGGCCAACTTTTTGAGGTGTTTCAAAGTTGAGAAAGTTGATAAGTCAAGTCCCCCTAGTCCAAATGCTTGGGCATTTCCTGTGCTCAAGAATCATTGACCCAACACCCCACCAAGGGAGAAAATGAAATTGCATATAGCAAGAAGACCACTGACAAGTGCACAAATTTGCTGGAAAATGCAGCACAAGAGAAAGAATTGATTCTCTTTGTGGCGCAAATGGGAATATCATTATTTGTCTTGCTTAAGAGGATGTTGCAAGAAACAAAACCTTCATCTTGGCATCACAAAAAAGTGGTGGTAATTGAAGAATAGATTAGTGGCAATGTTGAAAACTTGAAAGTCTTCACTCTTCAAGACACTCCCAAAAGGAGTAATATCATGGTCCTTACTAATTTAAATGATCTCTAATTTTAAAACAACAAATTAAGTCTGTATTTCCTACTATTTACTAGAATTGGCGGTGCCCTATGTCCAGCTGCAATGAAATTATGTAGCTCTTCCCTTGTTCACATTCCATCCCATTGATGTCGACTAGATCTGTGATTTGCTGATCGGTAAATGAGATTACATTTGTTGCATTGTTGCAAAAGGGTATGTTAACAATCATTGAAGAAGGATATGATAACAATTTCAAAAGGGTGGGGCATTACTATTTTTGCCTACAGAGACAAGTGGGTACCTGGTTGACGGCAAGACACTGGGGGGAGGTAGGAGACGGTACTCATAAAAGTGCTGAAAAAATTCTGCCTCAACAGGAATAGAATAGATTGGCACAGTCTGGCATATTTTCGCAGGAGTAGGCGCAGAGAGTCTTGATTTCAATGATGTTGCAAGAACTATGAGTTTTATTCAGTTTAAGAGGATTTCGAGGATGTCATCAACATTGGATGCAAATTGGCAAGGGCCAAAAACATTGGCGCCAATGTTACTACAGTGCACAAAAGCAAAGTCGACTGTTTGAGTGAAGTTATGCCTTTTTGGGCATAAAAGGCATAACTATGCCAAATTATGCTGGCATTAAAAATTATGCTCAAGTATGCCTTGCCGGCATACTTGAGCTTTCTGTGAAATTTTTCACCTTATTTCTGTTGACACAAGTAGTTTTGAATTTTTATGCCTTTTATGCCTTTTCCAGCATAATTATGCTGAAGTATGCTGACATAAAAATATATGCCCACAAGTAAGCTCGATTGTGCCTTTTGGGGCATATTTATTTAAATTATCAGGCATAATTATGCCTTCTTGAAAAACAAGAAGCTTTTCATCTCAAAATGTTTGCAGAAACTTATGAGATTGCCACAATCGGATTTTTTCAATCTAAAATATCTCATGAAAGTCCCTTCAGCATTAAAGACTGGCTACTATTCCATGGAAAATGTGCTAGAGTATGCTAATCCTGTCTCTTCCAGATGGTCTTAGAGTGATGTTAATGGAAATACAGACTGTCACAGCATACTGCAATCACGGTTATGACTCTTGTTTCATGTTTTGTTGATTCTGGTACTAAAATATATAAAATATGTAATGTAATGGTCTCCAAAGAAAACAACCTTCTTTCTTCGTTCTTATTGAAATCTACAAACAACCAACATATGCAGATCTGTTGTAGCTATCAAGGGACAACGATAGTCCTGGGACTACAGTTCCCTAGCCCTGGGCCTCCTGGCCAATTCCCCGTGGCAATGGCCAGGTGTTCTCCGGAATAGACCTGGAGTCCCAGTCCCAGGATTGGCTGCAACAGATGATATACAGCACATCAATAAAGATAAGGTGATACATAATGATTCAAGAATTAGAGTGAAAAGTATCCACCTTCCAAAGAATTGCCACTGGCAACATTCGCAAATCGTTTATCCAACTGTCTCGTCTCATACGAGACCAACACCATGATACAATGAGGTAATGAAGACCGTGCTGCGCCAATAGTCTCAAACAGGTATCAGACCGTTCTCCTCTAGATGCTCCTTCCTCGGAGTGTATCAGTACTGCACATGCCAAGGCGGTTATACGGAGTTTTAATGTAGATTCATCGATATAGTTGCGGTACGATGAGGCTCCTTGGTATAGTTTCTTCTCGATTGCTCGAGAAACTAGGATTAGTTGGGGTAGGGTTGTAGTTTTGCTGATGGAGGTTGGTAGGTTATATCGGATGATGTGGTATCTGTGTCGGATTAAGGTGATTGTGATGGTCGGGAGGAATGTGTATTAGTATTGAAAATGATGTGATGTGATGTACCCGTTTTTCTTGTGGTTCGAAATAAAGAAAGAGTTGTCAATTGAGAACCTTACATTTCGCGGGACATCTCGGACCGTTGCATTGATGAAATCAACATTTTATCATTCTGCATATTAAGGCGTAGAGATTGTCCCAGCTGTGACGGGGGAGATACCAACCCAGCAGAGGATGTTTGTCCACGAGGCGACTCTGCCATCGTAGCGAAATGTTTGTTATTAGCAGTCCCTCTAGTTATCGTTGGTCGGAGAGGGATTGGTGAGATGAGAGAGAGGTTTAACTTTGCCTCCATCTCCGAGCAGCCTGTGTCGTATGGCATGTTGGTATAGAACTATCTTGGGGAATGTTTTCGAGGCAGTGAAGAATGATTGAATATAAAGAGTAATGGTCTTCTTGTCTATGAAGTTGTGACAAAAAATGCTGAAAAGAAATCGTCACGGTTGCCCAAAGAGAGCAGACAAAATAATAATTCATGTAAACTATAATAATAGACTAAAGTATAATGTAGACCTGCAATCTCCTGCAATGAGATATAACAAGAGAAGTAATCGTGCCACGCACTCTCAGCATTGGGATCTCATGGTCCAAAACGTCCCGCCCAAACCATTTTACACGACCGCACCATGGTAAAAAGCCGCTCCACATGATCGATCATATCTCAAAACCACACGTGCCAATAAGATTCCGAGTTCATCCGTCTGTCCCCCTTGACGTGCCCCATCATCCCCCCCAAACCCTCCTTCACTAAGTATCTTTTTTTTTTCCTGCCCCCCCCCCCCCCCCCCCCCCCCCCCCCCCAACCCCCCCCCCCCCCCCCCCCCCCCAAACACCTCTCCTCCCCAAAACCACTCCATATTAACAATTCTTCCACATTATTCCTCCCCTCTCCCCCCCCCCCCCTCTACAAAACAAAACAAATAGACCAATTCCCCTCCACATTATGTGGATGGAACAACAGAACACCTAAGCCTTTCCTCCATCAGACAGAAATTTGGTGTTGACGAAAGGGTATGTCGAGTCGCTTGCCAACACAACTAACGAAAACGAGGCATGCAACAATCACAATTTTATCGGTTCTTGTCATCAAAACCTTCCATCGAAGGCTTGTCGAGAAGGTGGAGTCATACATCGAAACTCACGAATACCAATCAAATGCAAACATTGCAAGAGTCAGCCACCGAAGAGGATTATTATGTGGTAGATCCACGAATACACGACAAACCATGTTGCACCAAGGACAATCGGCTATGTGCGTTGAATGGGCTTCGTTTTTTTTGCTGCCTTTCCTATCCCCTCCCCTTCAACAATTTGAACTTGAAACAATCAAGGCCGATTGCTACTACAGATGATTTGGCAGACATGAGCAACACCCACAAACGCAATATGGTGTATTGGTGGTATGCAACAAATGTTTATTGCATAGTTGGGAAAGGAAAGGTCGAGCATCTTCCACTTTGTCTCGAGTATGCTATCCGAAAAAAATGACCCAACCCGATGATCTACCATACAAAGGTAACAAGAAGAAGAAGTAAGAAAAAGTTCTTTAAATTTTTTAGTATAATTATTCTTCTATTATATATCTCCTATATATAAATAAAATCAATAAAAAACCACCCATAAAATATCTAATTTTTTTTTTTTTCCTCTTTTTCCCCCGTTGTTCAATTATTCAACCATCATCCCATCACCCCCCCCCCCTACCCTCCTTCTCCCCTTCTCCTTCCCCTCCCCCACCCCTATCCCTTCCCCCACTCCCTCTCCATTTTTTTTTAATTTATCACTATCTCCTCCCTTTCTCCTTTCCCTTACGTAAGCGATCTTGTCCTCTTGTTTTTTTTTTTTTGAGCTTTTGTCTCTTCTTCTTGTCCCCCCGGTCCTTCTTCTCCTGTTTCCTTTCCCTCCTCCCCTCCCCCTCCCCCCCTCCCCCCCTTTTCCCCCCTTTTCCCCTACCCCCCCGCGCATTGCTTCCGAATTCGTTACTTTATAACCCCACTAAATCCCCCAATCCCTTCCTTATTTCCTTCTTGTCCCCCCCCCCCCCCCCCATGCAATAACAAAGCTGCAACATTGAATACCACAAATCTGTTCCACACCCGCTATTCTCTTACCCCCGCTTAGTTTTACCAGCCCAGACCAGAATCCTTCACAATGATTGCTACTGCCTAACTTGGCTATCTTATCAATTGTTTTGGCGTTGAACCTCTTGTTAATGATTTTTCGGAAAAAAACACTCCCCCCCCAAAACCAATCCCTTCCCGCCCCCCCTCTCTTCGATTGATTGTTCCTTTTGGATTGGATTTCTCTTCCTCCCGTCCTCCCTTCCCACCTGTTTACACGATTCCTCCCCCCGCTGGCAGTGGGCATGCTCATAGGGCCGATGACTGTGCGGAGTTGCCCCGCGCCCACCACACCCCCCCCCCCCCCCCCCCCCCAACCCGGTCCCCTTACCCACCCTCGGCCTTGCCCAAGACCCACCCCTACCCCTTGTTTGGGGGGCCGGTCCTTCCCCCGCACCGCGGGGCCTCGGTCCCGAGTTTGTGCATCTTCTTCTTTCTTTTTTCCCCCTCCCCCTCTGGCCTGGGAGTGGTCCGCCCTCGTCCCCGCCGCCCGCCCCAACCCCAAATCCCCCCTGACGTACTTATGCCCTCCCGTGGTGTTGTATCCGCCCCCCTGCACTACATACACAAAAAAAAACCCATCTCGGCCCCCCCCCCCCCCCCGCACAGAGTTTGTGGAGACCCTGCCCCCCCCGATCTCCCCCCCCCCCCGGCACCCGTGAGGAATTCGCAAATCCCCCCCTTCATTAAACCTAACCAATCTAAGCCCGCCCCCCTCAGTCCATTCCCTTCTTCCCCCCTCCCTCCCCTCCCTCCCTTTCTTTTTTTTTTAACGATGATAATCATTCACAGAAAATAAGTAAAGAAAAACGTGTGTGTAAGTCAAACAAAAAAAAAAAAAAAAAAAACACGCACCCACCCGCGCACGCACCCAAACGAACCACACCCACCCGCCCCCCCCCCGCACCACTCAAGTACACTCACCTTACCTTTGCTCCTATCACCCCCCCACCCCCCCCCCCCCCCCCCCCCCACCACCCCCCCCCCCCCCCCCCACCCCCCCCCCCCGCCGAGGAACATTGTTGGGTAATCATCCGCGATCGCACCCCCCCCCCCCGCGCCCCCCGCGACTCCTCCTTCCCCTTTTCCTCCCCCCCTCTCAATCCAACAGTGGAAATTCACGACGGTATTTTTTGTTTCGTCGCGTTGTGTTCTGCCGACCTGACCTTTTAAAAAACCAACCGAGTTTTCCACCATTTTGCCCTCCCCTCTCTCTCCCACTCCCGCCCCCCCCCATCGCGCAGCCTAGAGTCATAACCAACCCTTACCTCTTTGTACTACACTTCTAATCCACTTGCAGTTTCTCAATCGAAAGCGCTCCTTACAGCGACAGCACGTCCAGTATTGATCGATTCCGCGCCATAACGCTTTGTCCATCGATGTGATCTCAAGAGGTGCAGAGCATTGAGCAGCGTGTCGGGTTAGATTTGTAATGAACTCAGTCATCATGCGCAAATTAAAAATACCATAACCATCGTCTACTATGTGAGAGAAATCTGCTGGTTCCAAATTGGGATGAAATTCATAACAATCACCGAGTTTGTCATTATCATCTTCGCAACAGTCATCCTCATAAATTGACTCATCATCGCTACAACATTGTTCAAAGTCAACAAGTCCAATGGAATCACTCGTTGTTGATTGAATTGCATTTGTCATTTGCAATGTCACGGGAAATTTTTTTTCCTTTCCCCCCCCCCCCCCCCCCAATTTCCCCCCCCCACCAGATTTCCCCTTTCCTAAACCCCAATTTAAATATTTAGGGGCCCAGTTTTTTTTTTTTTGCGAAACCCCCCCCCGGGCTTTTTTTTCGGGAGAGAGACCTTTTCAAAATTTAAAAAGGGTTTGTTTTTCCCCCCCCCATATTTTTTTTGTTTGTTTTGTTTTTTTGGAGTCGTCTTGTTGTGGTGTGGGAGGAGTTGTTTTCCTTTTTTTAAATTTGTTCATTACCAGTGCCTCCCTTTTTTATTTGAAACGCCCGGCAAATGCGGCCTTTTTTTCCTCCCCCCCCCCCACACCCCCCCCTCTTCTTTTCTTTTCCTCCCCTCTCCATTTTTCCCCCACACCTTCCCCCCCCCCCCCCCGCCCCCCCCCCCCCTTCCTCCATGGGCCCCCCTCTGTTTTTCCTGTGTTTTTTTTTTGTGAGAAAAAAATTCTCACACTTTTTTCTTTTTTTTACTCATAAACAAAACAAGGTTCACCACCACACCCCCAAAATTTGGTTATTTTGTTTTGTTTTGTGGAGGAGGGGGGGGGGGGAGGGGAGTAGTGGCGATGAAGTGGAAGTATTGATATGATGTTGGTTGTTGGGGGGGGGGGGTAGGGTTGGTGCTGGGGGGGGGGGGGGGGGGGCGGTGTGCGGGGGGGGGGTGCGGGGCGTGTGGGGGGGCGCCCCCCAAAAGACTAAGTGGGGGAGGGAAGGAGGTGGTGGGGGGGGGGGGGGGGGGGGGGGGGGGGGGGAGGGGGGGGGGGTCGTGGTGGCAGGGGTTGTTGTGGGTTGTGGGGGATGATGGGGGGCGTGTTGCCGCCGTGCGGCGGGGGGGGGGGGTGTGGGGGGGGGGGGGAGGAGGGGGGGAGGTCTGCGCGTTCGCGCGCCCCCCCCAAAAAAAACAAAAAACAGCGACACCTTAAGTCTTCTGAGCAGACACGATTGCTGGGTACCAGTCCCTTTCGAAACAAGGAAGTCGAGACAACACGCAATCTTGTCTGTCCATTCCATCGAAGGCTCGTCGAGAACGTGGAGTCATACATCGAAACCACGAATACCAAAAAAACCTCTCTGTAGTGAAATTACGTACCATATCTAAAAAGAAGGGTGTACGATAATAAGGACGGTACCTCTATATCCGCACCCCCAGCTAAGGTAAAATATTTGCACCACACAATTTGGTCAAATTCCTGATTTTTCATACCATGGAAATATTGCATCGGTCGAATAGAACCAATTCCTGCATACAATGCCGAGAAAGCACACATTTTTGAATTTATTTTGTAACAAAAAATTGTATTGACATTTCAATTACCCTGTTTCTGATAGACACACACAATACATAATAATTATCACATCCCTCTCACAGCCCTTCAATACAACATTTCACAATAACTATTCCATCCCTACCACTATCTCAACCCTTTAATCCTAGGCAATTCAGGAGCCTGCTGAGATGTCACGTCCCCTTGAATCCTAGGCAGTTCAGAAACCAACTTAGAAGTTATGTCCCCTTCAATCCTAGGCAATGTAGGAACCAGCTGAGAAGCTATGTCCCCTTCAATCCTAGGCAATCCAGGAACCTGCTGAAAATCTCTGACGTCAACTGAATATTGTGATGACTCATCATCATTGCCTCCCAACATGTCACCAGCTGATGACTTAGCTCTGATGATGCTGTGATGAGCATTTTGATGTACTTCTATCAAATTTTCTACATGCAATCTTGATTGAGATGTCAACATAATATTTTCTGACTTTTCAAGAGGAAGGAGGAACCAATAGTGTGCAACTGGAGTAGAGAGGCGGAACCAACTTCGAAGGAGGAAAGTAACTATGACTTCATACAGTTCTGCAACTGTTCTAACAGGTTGCTTCCTATCCTTGACAAATCCTTCAGAAACATGCTCTCTTAGTTTACCAGCTCCTAATTCAAAAGTGACATGAAAGTGCTAGGATCGTCATGATCCATCAAAACCAATTTAAATGTGAGCTCATATTAGATTCAATCCTTAGTAAGTTTGACAAAAACCACTTCTTGCGTACTCGTTGAGGAATTCTTCTTCTGTCGTGATAGTAAATGAAGAGGTATTTCTAGGCAAACAATTTGCAATCCAACGTTTTCAACAAAGCCTCTTATGGCAGATGAAAGACTCTTAATGAGTCTTGATATTTGAGCTAATAAGAGAACTCTTGCTTCAATTGTAAAACATTGAAAGGGTGTTGGCTTTGTTGTCTATGTCCATCAGGGAGCCAAGAAATGGATAAAAATTGATTTGAAGAGTTGAGTTACCATCATGGACAACAGGAGTGAATGTGGAAGAGAAAATGGAACATCTCCTGATACAATCGGACTCACAGCAGAATTCAAAGGTCATCAGATGCCCCCTGAAGAGTGGAAGAGAATGGTGAAAGTTTCGTGGTGAAAGTCCATCAGGGAGCCAAGAAATGGAACAAACAGTGACATGAAGAGTTGAGTTACCATCTGGACAGCATGAGTGAGTTCGGCAGGGAAAATGGTATATCTCCTGATCCTATTGGACTCACAGCAGAATTCAAAATCACTAGATGCATGCTGACAATCAGAAGAGGATGGTGAAGGTTCTGTGGTAAAAGTCCATCAGGGGGCCAAGAATGGATGAAACAGTGACATGAAGAGTTGAGTTACCATCATGGACAACATGAGTGAATGCGGCACAGAAAATGGTATATTTCCTAATCCAACTGGGCCCACGTCATTTCAAAAGTCACTAGATTTGTGCTGAAGAGCAAGAGAGACTGGCAAAGGTTCCGTGGTAAAAGTCCATCAGGGAGCCAAGAAATGGATGAACCAGCAGCACGAAGAGTTGAGTTACCATCATGGACAACATGAGTGAATGGGGCAGGGAAATCGGTACATCTAATGATGAAATTGGACTAGTGACAGAATTCAAATGTCATTAGATGCAGGCTAAAGAGTGGAAGAGAATGGTGAAGGTTTCATGGTAAAAGTCTATTGCAGGGAAGCAAGAAATGGATGAAACAGTGATATCAAGAGTTATCATCATGGACAACATGAGTGACCGTGCCAGGGAATATGGAACATTCTGGATGCAATTGGACTAATGGCAGATTTCTTGTGTCACTATAGATGTGCACTGATGAGAGATGAGAGGATGAGAATGGTGAAGGTTTTGTGGTAAATGCCCAACAGGGAGCTGAGAAATGGATAAAACAGTGACATGAAGAGATGAGTTACCCTCATGGTTGGCATGAGTGTTTTATGCCAGAGATGGTGATGTTGCGTGGCACATGGCTGTGACTTGAGCCGTTTGGCGCAAAAAAAATATCACGCGAAAAATATAGGTAAGTTTGCCAGGGGTCGAAGAGTGTAGTTTTATGAGCTTAATTTGCTCTTATTGTGAGGATGGAAGGGTAGTGGAGCTGCTCTTCCAATCCAAATGATACAAACGAAATGTGTGTATATTCTACACACATTTGGTATGTATTTACCCTTCTTAAATGAAGGGGCTATGGACTCCTGTGGTGGGGAGTCCTAGCCTTTTGGACCAGGGCGGTGGACTCCAATGTTGGGGAGTCCTTGCCTTTTGGATCAGGGGCAGTGGACTTCCCGCCTGGGGAGTCCTGAGAATGCTCCTTTTGTATTTTGTACCAATGGGTACAAAAATGAGCTGATTCTTGGCCTATGTCACTCGCCCCCACGTATGGAGGTATCAGGTGAAAACGGAACAAACAAAACTAAATATGTTTTTAGGTGAAAAAAGTGTTCTCATCAGAGTAACTGTAACAAACGAAAGAGTCTGTTAAATATTTGTAATGAGTACGTGTTGTTTGAAGAGGGAGATGCCGTTTTTGAAAACTGACATTTAATACGGTTTTAAGTTTGATTGTTAAAAAAGGGTGTAACTCTTCGAATATTCAATCTTTTTGATTTTGTTCCGCATTGAATCCTGATGGTGCCATTTGTATGAACTGTTGTGATAGTTCAAGGATCACTTTCATACCTGCTTTCGCCTTTGCGGAGTATACCATCTTTAATAAGAAGTACTTGATCGCCAATTTTATAGTCCGAATCACGACGTGAGCGATTTTCCGGTTCTGTGTTTTGGTCTGTTTGGTGTTGCCTATATTCTCCAATTTTATTCCAGTTGGCCAGGAAGGGAATGTCGAACAACATGTCCTGTCCAAAAATGGCTGCACCTGGGGAGGCTTTTAGTACTGTGTGGTATGTTGAGCGAATGGCCCAAGCGACGTTCGTCATGAACGTATCTATGTTGCTTTGCTCTACTGAAGGGGCCTTGTCTATTTCAGCTGTACGGAGCATAGATGATATCACCTGGTGCACTCGTTCTAGAATAGCATTTGCTTGAGGATTCTTGACACTGGCAGGCTTACTCGTGATCCCATATGAGTCACATAGGGCTTTGAAGTGAAGTTTGAATTCACTTCCATTGTCATAAATTATGTATTGACAACGTGGATACCTACTAAACCAGGTCTTATTCACTAAGTTGCTCTTCATTGCTGATGACTTATCAAAGTATTAACTTAGGTTCTTCATTGTCCTTTTTGCTCCTACGCCCTTTTGTATCCAGGGGAATAATTGCCTCAGTGATTACAGGCAGTTCAACTATTTCAAACCAGCTGGACGACTCTGGATCAATCTTAGTCAGACACATGAAATCAAGTACTGTCCCATCTTTACCTTTGATTGTGTACGGGCCTATCAGGTTCACTTCCCAAGGGTTTGTGATGGCGATCTTAGTAGGGAGTTTCCCATACTTATGCTTATGCCTCTTGTTTACTTGGCATGCATGACAGTTTTTGACATATTTACAGACGGTATTTTGCATACCTTTCCAGTACATCGCAGCACGAAGGGTTCCTTCGAGTCTTGTGTGTCCAGGGTGCTGTAGGTAGTGGTGGTACCAACTAACTGCACAATGTTGAAGATCTTTTGGAATGATCATTTTTCCGTCCTTACAGAGGAGTTCCATACTTTCGACCAATTGTGTTGAGTACTGATCTTTCATTGTCTTCAAGCTGGCATCAAGCTTTTGTGCTTCTGCAATCTCTCGTACTGTTAACGGGTAGATTACATCTTCTTCGCTGCGGTTCGTAAATACCAGATTCATTTCCTCTTGGTATGCAGAGGTGTCAATTGCACTCTCTTCTAGCATGGTGTAATAACACCAGCATTTTGTAAACGTCATCTAGTTTTCATGCTCACTCGGAATGGGTCCGATATCTAAGCGAGAGATGGCATTGGCAACAGTATTTTGTGTGCCTTTAATGTAAACAATTTTGGGGCCAAATTCCTTGAGGAGCAATCTCCATCGGTAGACACGGTCAGAGGTCAATCCGAGCACGTCCTGGATTAGATTCTTATGGTCTGTATATTCAATCTCTCTCCCCACAACATGCCTTTGAACTCTTTCAGTGTTTCCACTATGGCCAGTAGTTCAAGCTCGGTCATGCTGTATTTCTGTTGCCCTGTCGACATTTTCCTGCTGAAAAATGCAAGGGGTCTATTACCGTGGGTGATAACTGATCCAAGTTGTTTAGACAAGGCATCAGTGTATATCTCAAATTCTCTTGAATAATCGGGATAGGCTAAGACTACATCCTTGGCAATTGTAGTCTTTATGACATTGAATGCTTTTTGATGCACCGTGTCCCAGTACCATGGACGTTTCTTCGTCTTATTGGCTCTGGTGACCTTGGTGTGACCACACTCTCCTACCAGTGAGGTAAGTGGGACAAGCATTTCGCTGCATCTCGCCCAAAGATCTCTATGCCCAGGAACTTACGGAGGTCTTTGACATTTCAACAAATTGATTGCTTGGGCTGCTTGATTGTCTGTGACATTGAAAGTGGGTTTCAGTCCTTTTGTTTTTAACTCTTGAAACACTTCATCAAAAGCATGAAGTATAGTTTCATCTCGTAGGTTTGGGATGGGTTTAGCAAAGACGTAGTTGGGGTCATAAGCATATGCGATTAAATAGTATTGATTTCCATCAAGGCTTACTGCTGGCAGTGCCCTGTGGCATCTGTGTACATTGTGCCTGTGTGTTTATCGGCAAGGGCAGCATAACAAAAGACATTGCAAGAAATATCTCCAATAGGTTCTATTGGAATGATGTGTGCTGTGATGGGACCTTGTGCGGTTATTGGAATGGATGCTGGGGATGATTTGTCTTGTGGGAGTGTCTTGGATCTAGTACTGTGTATGCCTGTGCGAGGGCGTTTCATCCTACCCTTGGATGTTGCTGGGCTGGGTGCTAAATATTTATGAATTAAGTTCGCTTTCATAAACGGGACCCCTAGTAACTGGTCATTATGGATGGCTTTGATTAACGTGTGTACTGGTGGACTGAAGAATGCTTGGTGCATGTATTTGAGTTGCTGTTGTTTGAAGGGGAGAGTGTAGACATTGCAAGCAACATGCAGGGGTTTTGGTGGTACCAACTGTGGTGGGGGTGCCGTGTTATGTTGAGGTGTGGTTGGATTAAGAGGAATGATCCATAGCCCTGTGACTTTGTCTCGAATTCCTTCTAGGACTAAGTTGTCTTGGTGAAAAATATGACACTTGTCTGCATCAAAAGAAACTGTACAACCGGCATCACAAAATTTTTTGGTGGCCACCAGGGAAGAGTGAGTCAAGCCAGGGACAATGTGAGCTTCTGTCATGGAATTAGGGAGCCATGGTATGTTGAGATTGCAGGTATGTGTTGATTTGATGATGCTGCCATTTGGGAGTTTGATGTGTAGAGGCTGTGTTGCTGGTTGTTGGTTCAAAACATTGGCACCTTGAATAATGAAATGTGCTGTTGCCCCAGAATCCAGGATGGCAAAATCTTCTGGAGTTTGCCTTTGGCCTAGTTGGTTTATATTGTGGCAATTGTCTGGATTGTAGCTCTCATCATCAGTAGATGGATAAGTTGCTGCAGTGGCACAATCACAGGTGTCTTTGACTGAACGGTTGGACATAACAACTGTCGTGTCATCATCATCTACCAAACGACTGAGGATGTCATAATAGTTGAAGGGAGTGAGGTGTGAAGGATTTAGGGTGGGGGTTGACTTGTGTATATTGGAAGTAGAGCCGGAAACAGTATTGTGTAATTTATCCACAATAGTATTGTTTAATTTATCCACTATACACTCAGTCTCCCTAACCGTCAAGCTTGATGGGGTTTAGGATTCGTAGGCAACGCAGTCTTGTGCATGGCCTTTCTACTGACACGATGCCCAGCAGTCAAGTATGCCTGGGCATTATGGCGGTTGCACCCATCTTGGTGTCCTGGTATCTTGTTGGTGCATGTTTGACTCGTATGCCAATGAGGGACATCCCACCCACAGCTGTAGCACATGTTCCAGTTGTTGAAGTGCTTGGTCGTGTTGGAGAAAGCCGGTTTGTCCCTTTCCGTGACAATGGGAATAGTGGGAGGTGGAATGTGTCCTGCAGTTGGGGATTCATATTGGGATAAGATGGGATATGTGTTGGTGGAGGAATGTGGTGTTGTCCAAATGGAGTATTGTTGCGTCCACGTCCGCGTCCTCCTCTGGAACGTCGGGAGTACCCCTGGTTGCCATAACCATATTGTTGCTGATAGGTAGGTGGGTAGGTAGGTGTGGCCATGATTGGAGAAGTGTATGGTGTGGTCGCTGGGGTGAAGGTCGCTGGAGGAGGACGTGCATATGGCGATGTGGAGATGACCTGGTTGGCTTGTGTGAGGGATGCAAAAGTTTGTTGAGCTGATTGTAATTCGGCACGTAGAGAAGCAGTTTCGGCTCGTGCTGCATGTAGATTGTCCTGCATCGCCAAAAAATTTGCATTGTTTGCTAATTGGATGGACTGAAGGCTGTCCTGTATTGTTGTGATGGAGTCGTCGTCTGTCTCTACAGCGGCGTTGTTGACATATCCGTGCATTCCCGCCGTACCTTGTCCTGAGGCTAAGCGGAGTTCATATGCTTCCTCAAAGTGTAGTTTCAACTGGGCCCAGGTTTTGTTTTCTTCAAGGAAATCCTGCCATTCGAGCAGGGCCCGTTCATAAAGGCCAGTCAACTGGATGGCAATGAGTGCCGTGTCAATCATCTGGTCCAAAGTGAAAGGGGTTTGTTTTGTATCGCGAAGACATAACAGTCTTCGAGCCTATCAAATAGCCCCTCAATAGGTTCGTGTGGATCCCAAGGTTCATCGAACTTGCGGTTGTTTTGACTCTTTTCTTGTGGTGTGCAAACACCGTGCCGTCGTGGCGGAGATCGGCAAGAATGAGTTGGGGGTCGTCGCGAACAGTAAACACCTTTGTGCCTATCTGGTTGCCAACCGGTTTACGGAAGGCATTTGGAACCGCGGTGTTGAGGGCTTCGGTGACGGCCCGACGAACGTTTTGTTGTGAATCGTAGACGGCCTTGTTTGCTTCGTAGACGACACGGAGGTTGTTTTGTTCGGTGGTCGTTTCTGCCGTTGATGGATGTGGTCCTGGATCGGGCCATTCTTCCCACGGTGCGTCCGATCGGAGCGCGTAGATAGCAGGAGGCATGACCATGCCGAAAACCATGTTCGGGAGCTTGATGGCATGGTATTGTCTGGAGTTTTGCTCAAGGTGCTAGAGAGAGCGCGGAGATTGCTTGCATTGGGTCGGGGAGCGAGTGATGGAAGCAGTCCGATGGTTGCTTTCGCTTCTTCGTAGGTAACGGAGATTGGGGCCATGATTTCGCGATGGTACCCGCCAAATGGGGGTACAATTATTCCTAGTTTAAAATTGCTAACAACTGTTGAACTGCCATACAGATGTAGCTAATAAAGGTGTTGTTAGCAATTTATGGCAACTATTCTTAGGCCATAGGTGCAGCTCGCATACAGCTGCGATTAGCTGGAAATGGGTGGCTGATTTGTCGTCCCGTCAGCTGTCTGTCATGTGGTACTCTAGTCTTGCTACTGGGGATCCTTGGTAATGGGGATGTCCGTAGGTAGCCATTGGGGAGAGTTCCAACATTTTTCGGCGGTGAGATCGTGAGAACCACTTGTACCTTTTTCTGTTGAGGTTTAATCCCCGTTTGTGTGAGGGTATAACCTAAATACTCAGATTCTATGGCACAGAAAGACGACTTTCGGGCGTTGATTTGCAAGCCCACCTCGCGTGACCTGGTAAGCACCATTTTCAGTTTGTCAAGGTGGTCTTCCAGATTTCCCTTTGTGATGCATAACAAATCATCATGGTAAGCTCTTATGAACTCTAAGGCTACCATTAGTGATGACATTTTTGCTTGAAAAATATCTGGTGAACCAGCGATGCCCATTGGCAATCAAAGGTAAGAATATTTGCTCCATGGAAAAATGAGGGTACATATTTTGGATCAATCGGGATCCAATCTAATGGTATAATAACCCATATTTAAATCTAGGGTTGTAGCACAGGTAAATCCTTCTAGCTCTTGCAGAACTGTACTGATTTTGGGTAATGGAAACGGCTTTCTGACTAGTCGCTTATTTACCTCCCTAAAATCAGTGAGAAAGCGTACAGTTCCGTCTTTCTTTCCAGTGATAAATGATGGTGACGCCCATTCCGACTCGGGCTGAAACTCTACCACTCCCAGTTTGCATAATCCATTCAGCTCTTTGATAGTTGTTTCTTTGCGAGATTTTGGTACTGGATATGCCTTGCCATGATATGGCTTTGCGCCCTCTTTAAGTTCGAAGGACACAGGCTCTGTGTTCCAATCACCTAGTGTTCCATCAAAAGTTCCTCAAAATGTGTGAGTAACTCCAGCAACAAGTTTTGGTCTTGGATACTAAGGTGAGTACAATTGGTGCTAACAATTGATTCGAGGTCTGTCTTCTTAAAATTCGCATCGAGAGTTTTAGCTACCCGCTGTGTCGCTTCCTGCGTACTTTGTGGTTTGTTCGCCATGTTGTTGTTGACAGACCAGGCTTTATCCATGTTTGATTTGGTCAGACTATTGACATCTCTCATTGGCAAAATGACTTGGTCAATGGTAATTTCTTTTGTTCGAAAATCTAGAACAATTCTGAGCTCTTTCATGGTTTTACATCCAAGAATGAGATCAAACACTGGCTTGGTCACTTTTTTCTTATCGTACTCTACTATGTTGTGAGACACTAAGTACTCCTTACTGTTCAAATACTCAAAGAATTTCAAGTTAACTTTGCTCCGTCCTTTGTTTAGGAAGCTCCCATTCAACGTATGCCAAGACAATGGCACCTGCCTAGTCAAGTAGTGAAAGTGTTTCTCTGTTCCCTTTTCATGAAACAAGAGGTCACCATCAGATCCACTATCAAGTAGGATCTTGATGACCGTGTTACTGGTACAACGCCCTGTAGAGTGTTTGAGGTTCTTACAGGCTGGATTTTCAGTCGTTATATAACGTGCTTTGGCTACTACAATAGTGACCCCTCCTTCTTTACCTGTCAAAGGGGAGTTCACACTATTGAAAAGGTCACCCGACAGTTCGGGGTCCGACAATTCGGCAATTGCTTCACTCCGTGTTGGTTCAACTGCAAGATTTCCTAGGTCTTGTGTTGGATTCGAACTGACATTATGTTGGCACGTGGGGAAGTTTTAATCGGACTAAGATAGGTGTTGATCATGTCATTACAGTCAATTTTCCTACACAAGTTCTTAGTACTCCCCAACCCATCATCTCAGGATGAGTCTGAATCATCACTGTCACTTATGTTGTGATGCTTATGTCTTCTTGCTGATAGCGCGTTTCATTTTCTTGTTGGACATGGTAAGTTTGTCGATTTTAGCGGATAGCTGCGCATAGCTACTTCCTCCTCGAGCAGGTCTCTCTTGTCCACAAGAGGCTCCATTTGGTTTTTTCCCTTGAAGCTAGGCTTCGGGGTCCCATTGGATTCATACTTCCAGCAATCCGGAGTGTTGTGGGTGGTATGTGTGCCCCCATGCTTCTTACAGAGAGAACAGTACTTCTCTGTGCGATGTTTCTTTGGAATCCGGTCACTAAAAGAGACCATCTTCTTTTTAGTCGAGTGGCTAGACTTGGCTGCATTTTTGGGCCCTTCTCCAACCTTCTCAGTGGGGTAGGCCTTCTCAATGCGTTCAAGGACTTTGAGAAGTTCCCTGACACTCTGTGGTACCAAAGCTCTACTGACCTCATATTGGTCTTGCCAGTTCCTAGGAACCATCCTGAGGATGTGGCTTTCCAAGTCGGCATCATCATTTACCACCTTGGTGGTGTCCATGGCAGTGGGGATGTAGGAGATGGGTGGCTTGGACCTCCCAGAGCTCCTCTCACATTCCTGTGGCTTGAGGCCTTCTGGGCTTGACTTACTCGACGACATCCTCTCAATTGCCTCTCCAAGGGGCGTATTATAAAATAAGGCCTTGAAAAAGGTCTTGGGTGCCCTGTGGAGGTTAGTTTGAAAAAGAATAATATTTTTATTTTTTAATTTTTTTCTTCGACTTTTAGTTCTTGAAAGTCTTGCACCCAACTAATTCGAGAGAATTCTCGATCCCAAAATTAATCCGACTCGTAGGACTCCCCGATCGCCGAAGTTGATCGCTCGAAGTTTATCGCTTAACTCGCTGATCATGGGAGAATTTTTGGAGAGCTCATTGATTGTGAAACCGGAGGAATTCGTCAAATGCGTAGCTGATTTTGGAGAGACCGTTGAGTGCCTAAAATAAGTATTGCTGATGCAAAAGTTAAAATTGCCGCTCGCGATCAATAATAATTAGCGTACCTTGTGTCGGAGGGGTTGGATGTCGTTGGTTTTGGTGCGCAAAGGTCGCACCACAGCTATCTGCAGATAGTGACCTGAGCCGTTTGGCGCAAAAAAAATATCACGCGAAAAATATAGGTAAGTTCGCCAGGGGTCGAAGAGTGTAGTTTTATGAGCTTAATTTGCTCTAATTGTGAGGATGGAAGGGCAGTGGAGTTGCTCTTCCAATCCAAATGATACAAATGAAATGTGTGTATATTCTACACACATTTGGTATGTATTTACCCTTCTTAAATGAAGGGGCTATGGACTCCTGTGGTGGGGAGTCCTAGCCTTTTGGACCAGGGCGGTGGACTCCAATGTTGGGGAGTCCTTGCCTTTTGGATCAGGGGCAGTGGACTTCCCGCCTGGGGAGTCCTGAGAATGCTCCTTTTGTATTTTGTACCAATGGGTACAAAAATGGGCTGATTCTTGGCCTATGTCAGGCTGCCAGATGTCCAGCGTTTGGGCATAGTTTTCTGGCACAACTTCTTGAAGTCATTACTTATGCCTTGCATACTTGTATCAAATGGCCAAGAGTGAGGCCTAAGTATTTCTAATCAAATAATGACACCAAGCTGAAAGTACCTATTGAGTATAAATGATTTTTTCCATATCAACATGAGGTAGGAATAGTCCTCTTTATGATGCAATAATTGCACTGTAAGGATTAAGATGGAGAAAGCTAGTTATTGTGCAATAATGGCACCATAAGAAATGGATGGGGATATATGCCCTGGTGTGAAGTGTTCCGTGCACTTTGTGTCTTCTTTTCTCAGGAGTTTGAGAGGGGATCTGACATAGGCCACAGATCGCATTGGCCGCAAACATGCAATCTGGCCTGGGAATCGAACCCAGGACCAAATAAAAATATCGTACTGTTTGGTCCGGGGTTCGAACCCTGGACCTATAACATTAACACGATCACGTAAAACTGTGATCCACGAAAGAACAAGATTGCCGCCAGGTGGAACTTGTCCGACGGAGGACAGACAATGGCCAGGCCGATCAAAAGATTTGATTGTTCAACTTGAACAGATCTGACCACGCCACATGATGATCCTGGCAGCATACCAGGATCATGTAAAATTCCACACTGGAGCTACAGCCAGCTCAGTGGTGCTATGTACAACCCCTGTAGTCACAATACTACAGAGGTGTGATTATTAGATTTGTTTCTCGTCCGGGATTAAAAACCAGGATGACGGGATATCCCGGCCGGGATTGCCATCTATTCCCGCCACCCTTGATCCCGGTATTCCTGGGATTATGAGTGACGTACTTAATGCCAATCAAATGACTAGTCCAGATCTGGACAAGACGTAGCGACTAGTCCAGATCTGGACTAGTCGTAACTTTTTTGCAGAAACTCATAGAAGACGACGTCGTACAGCCAAGCGGACATCACCGTTTGATTCCTCGTGAAAATTACCACTAGAGACATATCACCACCCCAATATGTTGTCATACACCACAAGCGCCAGTCACGGCCAAAAATTACTACAGCACAACGTGTTATCATCGTGTTATGTTGCTGTCCCATGCAGACGCAATGAAAATTCTGATGGATTGGTGGTTCTCGAAAACCGGGAACATGTGGATAAACAACTTCAACATGAAAAATTTACAGAAATACCTCTCGTTATAAGTTACGACTAGTCCAATAACGTGCACCCTCGAATACGACTAGGCCAGATGTGCTCTATTCATGTTCTTAAAAAATTCGCGTTCTGATTGGCATTAAAGTACTCCACGTCCAGAACTTGGTAAAATATGAATGTTCGTACGTCACGAATGGATTGTTCAGATGGTACGGTACGTACTATACCTATGATTAAGATAAGATTATTCTATGTAGGATTTAACCCAATAAAAGATAAGATCTTTACAAATGCAAGCATCTCGTTTAATCATATGCACAGAAATAATGTGTATTGTACATGCTAGCACAAACTTGTTTAAATTTTGTTACGCATTTTTCGTGTGTCTTATTGTTTGTGCACTTTTTGTGCAATATTTGGACAGGTATCCATCATCGCAGCTATTTCCCAGTATATCCCAGGAAAATCTTGGTCAATCCTGGATATTTGGTAATCCCGTCGAATCCCGGGATGATCCCGATCCTGTTGGGTCCCATCCCGAGACAATCCCAATCTTGGCGAATCGTCCGACAAGACAGGCAACTCGAAAAAAAATAAGATATTTTGGCGATAAAAATTCGGCGAAGTGACGACTTTAGCGACTTGCGCGACTGAATCTTACGACGTTGTGACGACTCGGAGAACGAAAGTGACGACTTGCGACCGAAACACGACCACTGAGTCGTCAAAATGTTGTAAGTTACGACCATGTTACTTCCTCGAAAGTCGTCACGGACAACCATGTTACTACAGCAAAAGTCGTCTGGTACGACCATGTTACGACACCAAAAGTCGTCCGGTACGACCATGTTACGACACCAAAAGTCGTCCGGTACGACCATGTTACGACACCAAAAGTCGTAAGTGATGACCACGTTACTACCTCCTGAGTAGTAAGTTACGGCAAGTTACAACAAGTTACTACCTCTAAGAGTTTAAGTGTAGTCTTGACGCGTGACATTTTTTTACATGCGCCGCACCATGCAAAAACATCACATGACTGCGTCAACACTCACCCACCATGACGGTCTCTGCCACACCGTCCGAAATCAAGTCACCGCACAAAAACCATCGCAGATACGGAACTTCCGACGCCGCGCGTTTCAAGTCCACAACCAGGACAACAATACCCCCAGCGCGATCACCCTGATTCATTGTATTTTGCAAGAACGAACCCCGCCACCACCATGCTTATTTTGTTACATTTTTTGTCATGGCATGGCGTGATGGAAATTCCACCAATTTCCTGCTAGTAAGTTATTTTAATGACACGAATCGCTAAGTTTATTCATTTACATTGACGCCTCGGGCATATTGCAGTACTCTCCTCCTTCTGGACCCTCCAAGTTGGGAGAAAATGGCGCTGGAGAAGAGAGTGATGGCTGCTAAGAATATTTGTTATGCCAGATGTGAAGTAATTGCTTCACTAATCACAACAAATAGAATGAAATCTTGCGGAGGAAATGGAGTTGGAGAAGAGGATGATGGTTGTTAAGAAATATTTGTCATGCCAGATGTGAAGTAATTGCTTCACTAAACAAAACAAATAAAATAAAAGCTTTTATGAATTAATCTCCTGAAGATGCAAATTCTATTAGACAAACATATGAGTGAAAATTGTCATGTCAAGTGAGAGATTTCTGACAAATTCTGTTCCAAAGGAGCGAATACATGTGCTATGTTCCTTCGTTTATCAGAAACTGGCTTTGTGCGTGTAATTCATTGACCATCAGTTACTGTTCGTTGTTTAGCACCAGCCAATAGAGAGGAAAGACCAAATGTCAGCTCATTCCACCACATTGCGGGCACCCTAACTAGAAGCTGCCACATTAATATTCGTTCGTTCAAATTAACGACAATGAAGGAATCTATGAGGCGATGATGTAGAGTGATGCAATGGGGAAAAAATAGTAAACAAATCAGCTTACATCAGCCTAAATCCCATCTTTGCGGCTTCTGGTCATGACGGCTATCATGAACCGAAATTTGGATGGTAGAAATGGTGCTATTTCTCAAGAAATAACGCGAATCAGACCGAACCAAGCGGGTGGATTGTTGCGGGTGATGTGGCGGTGAGGGCGATGAAGTCAGACCTGGTGTTGCAGCGGTATTTGCTGAGATCAAGGTCATGCGGTGGCTGCGGCGGAAATCGTCATGGTGGTAAAGTATTGTGACGCGATTTTATTTTTTTGGCCTCCGTAGAAACTGGTATATTAGTTCACGTGGCACAATGTAACACGTCACTACTACAATTAAACTGGTACGACAAGTTACGACCACGACCACGTTACTACCACAAAAGTCGTAGTTACGACCATGGTACTACCTTCAAAGTCGTCACTGACGACCATGTTACTACACCAAAAGTCGCCCGTACGACCATGTTACGACACCAAAAGTCGCCCGTGACGACCATGTTACGACAGCCAAAGTCATCAGTTACGACCATTGATCGACCGTTTGTCGTCCGCTAAAGAAGTAACTGACGACTCGGACGACCCATCTGACGACAACTGACGACACGTCGCGACTGAAGTGACGACTCTAGACTAGATTTTTTCGCTAAAATGAAGATATTTTTAGCGAGTTGCCTGTCTTGCGGGATGAGAACGGGACACAGCTCTAGCGTTTTTGGCAATTTGTCGATAGATTGTGACAGATTCAAAGAGGACTTGAATGCACTGACCTTATGCATTAAATCAATAATGAAGAGACAATAGATGATTATGTGGCATATGAATTAGCACAGTCACTTTGGTTGGAGGTCAAAGCACCAAAAGAAGTGGAAACGATGGAGTGTTCACATTCATTGAACGTTCAGAACTGTGACATGAGCCAATGTAGCTCTCATGGCTTTTAGACCCAAACCAGGCTCTAAAATAGCCCAAATCAATACACTTTCCACAACAAATGAAGCACAAACACTTCACTTTGCAGTAAGTGTTGTTATAGAAAGACACGAATTAGTTTTCACAGATAAAACACTTCACAACGTCACAAGAAGTACTTTGCGCCAACATATTTCAAATCACAGCAAGTCTTTTTACACAGAAATAATTGGTTTTGCAGATAATGTTTTCACTGGAAAAACTTTACGAATAGTCAAACAGTACTACATATCAATCACCTTGAAAATTTCATGCTAAAAACACAAGGACTGACAGCTTGCAGCTCTCATTCTCAATCAATTAAATACCTCAAAAAATTTCCAATCAACTGAAATTCGACTTCTCTATTTACTACATAATACTCTCATTCTAACTATTGACTTAAGTCAACCAGTTTCAAAGGCAAAGTTGCTTTACATATCAACTAGCAACGAGTTCTGCAAGACGGGCAACTTTGTCAAAACTTGCTCACTTATTGACCTAAGTATCGACCTTATCAACTATTATTGAAGAGATCGAAAAAGTGTCAAGTATTGACTAATCAGTAGGTGGATCAATAGACTTCTTTTTTGTCAACGTGTTGACTTTGTGAGTCAATACTCTCAACTGCTTGATATCAACTAACTATTGAACACTATCAACCACATTATATAGTTACTCGTATGTAGTACATGCCAACTATTGACCAACTATTGACCAGCTATTGATGTTTTCATCACTCATCAGTTGGTAGATAGTTGGTCAACATGTCAACAAGTATAAATCAAAAGTTGATAGAATCGACTTCTGTGAGCCAAAAAGTTGATAGTAGGTCTACCTATCAACTCTTGCTCTTGCACTGCAAACGAAAAACACCGGTAACCTCCCCGTACACTCGAGTGTACGGGAGGTTACCGGAGCCCCGAATGGTATCTTCCGGTAACCTCCCCGGTACACTTCTGTAACCCTCCGGTAAACTAGTGTACGGGAGGGTTACCGGAGTCTACTGGGAGGTTACCGGAAATTTGAGACCAAGAGGAGCTTTTCGATTTTTTTCTACGTACGATAGGAATTGGTACGTTTTTACAGGAAAACAGACTTCTCAGTAAGTCTTAGAATCGATATCAATCTAATTAGTGGCTATAACTGCATTACTTAGTAGCTAAAAAAATGTTTACCGGTGGCATACCGGAAGTGTACGGGAGGGTAACCGGAAGTGTATGGGAGGGTAACCGGAAGTGTATGGGAGGGTAACCGGAGAGTACCGGAGGGTTACCGGAGCATACGGGAGGCCTACCGGAACGTTACAGGAGGGTTACCGGGAGGGCTACCTACTGTTGAACTACAATAATAGAGTATGTGCAATTTATCTCCACTAATATAATTAAACATACTACATTTACATATTTAGGGGCCCACCCAACTCATCGCCCACCAAAAGGACACAGGTGCCAAAATTTCAGCCCCAAGCTGCTCCAAGATGAAAACGATACTGTGGACAATATTATCACCTAGGTAGAAGAAAATTAATTATTTAATTGAAACTAAGCTGAAATGAAAACAATTGAAATATAGTATGACTTCAATAACTCACCATAAAAATTTACATGCCTCTGCCAAACGTTGTTGGCAACACGGCGGTGCAAGGCGAATGCCAAACTCAGTCTGTGGACTGAGTTTTGGCTGTTCCCTTGCCTGGCCTGATATAAAATAATTGAAAATTAGATGTAGTCAAGCTAAGGTGTAAAAATAATTGTATTCAATGCAACTCACCACCAAAATATACCCGCCCCTGCCAAATGTTGTTGGCAACACGGCGGTGCAAAGCGAAACCCCAAACTCAGTCTGTGGACTGAGTTTTGGGATTTCAGAACTGGGCCTGTAACTATTTAATTGAAAAAAATAAAATGTGTTGAGTATAATAGGGTGAAAAAGTTGAGTTCATCAAAACTCACCATCAAACTATACCAGCCGCTGCCAATTGGTGTTGGCAACACGGCGGGCCAAGGCGGAATGCCAAACTCAGTCTGTGGACTGAGTTTCGCCATTTCGCCCGTAGACCTGTAACTATCTAATTGAAAAAAAATGGACGTGTGGTGAGTAAAATATTGTAGAACATGAAGAGTTTTAAATATCTTACCTTCAAACTATACCAGCCGCTGCCAATTGGTGTTGGCAACACGGCGGGCCAAAGCGGAATGCCTAACTCAGTCTGTGGACTGAGTTTCGCCATTACGCCCGTAGACCTGTAACTATCTAATTGAAAAAAAATGGACGTGTGGTGAGTAAAATATTGTAGAACATGAAGAGTTTTAAATATCTTACCTTCAAACTATACCCACCGCTGCCAATTGGTGTTGGCAACACGGCGGGCCAAGGCGGAATGCCAAACTCAGTCTGTGGACTGAGTTTTGGCAATTTCGCCCATAGACCTGTAACTATTTAATTGGAAAAAAAATGGACGTGTGGTGAGTAAAATAGGGTGAAAAAAGTTGAGTTCATCAAAACTCACCATCAAACTATACCCGCCGCTGCCAATTGGTGTTGGCAACACGGCGGGCCAAGGCGGAATGCCAAACTCAGTCTGTGGACTGAGTTTCGGCCATTTCGCCCATAGACCTGTAACTATCTAATTGAAAAAAAATGGACGTCTGGTGAGTAAAATATTGTAGAACATAAAGAGTTTTAAATATCTTACCTTCAAACTATACCAGCCGCTGCCAATTGGTGTTGGCAACACGGCGGGCCAAGGCGAATGCCTAACTCAGTCTGTGGACTGAGTTTCGCCATTTACGCCGTAGACCTGTAACTATCTAATTGAAAAAAAATGGACGGTGGTGAGTAAAATATTGTAGAACATGAAGAGTTTTAAATATCTTACCTTCAAACTATACCCACCGCTGCCAATTGGTGTTGGCAACACGGCGGCCAAGATGAATGCCAAACTCAGTCTGTGGACTGAGTTTTGGCAATTCACCATAGACCTGTAACTATTTAATTGGAAAAAATGGACGGGTGGTGAGTAAAATAGGGTGAAAAAAGTTGAGTTCATCAAAACTCACCATCAAACTATACCCGCCGCTGCCAATTGGTGTTGGCAACACGGCGGGCCAAGGCGGAATGCCTAACTCAGTCTGTGGACTGAGTTTTGGCGATTTTGCCCATAGACCTGTAACTATTTAATTGGAAAAAAATGGGCGTGTGGTGAGTATAATATTGTAGAACATGAGGAGTTTCAAACATCTTACCTTCAAACTATACCAGCCGCTGCCAATTGGTGTTGGTAACACGGCGGGCCATATGAATGCCTAACTCAGTCTGTGGACTGAGTTTCGCCATTCCCCATAGACCTGTAACTATTTAATTGGAAAAAATGGACGTGTGGTGAGTTAAATAGGGTGAAAAACAATGAGTTCATGAAAACTCACCACCAAACTATACCAGCCGCTGCCAATTGTTGTTGGCAACACGGCGGTCCAAGGCGGAGGGATAACTCAGTCTGTGGACTGAGTTTCGGCCGCTCCCATGATGGGCGGTGGGGTATCAGTGATGTAATTAATTGAAAAATAATACTATGTGTGATGTGAAAGCAGTGAGGAGGGCACACTACTATGGTACGATATGGTACCATACACCATATTGTCCAATGTGCATAGGTAGTTGCTTCTGGGTCAAGCACCGTTGTAGGTAGTCTGGTTACGTATACAATAACTTTCTTATCATGCACAATAGCCATGCAAGAATCAGGCAAAGTCAAATAGGAATAAGTAACAACCACATAGACACACCAAACCAAATTTCTGCCCCACTTATGTTCCATTTTTGGTAGCGGTCACAGAGTCATGTGTATGAATACTGAAGGAATAAGTAAGAAATACGTAGACACACTGCACGAACTTTCAGCCCCACTTATTATTCTTGTGTGTTCTCATTATGTCCCAGTCACTTCTGATAGTACGGTACCATATGTCCTCCGCTCAACGAAAAAAAGACGAGGACTTTAAGATAAATTAACACGTAGCCCCTAAAATCATAGAAATAATGTAAAACAGAGTAGAATATCTTAAATGTTTATGACGTAGGTACCCCTAGATTGCACACCGATCAATTTTTTTACCCAGTGTGTCATTGAAATCAAAAATCACTCGTCGAGCAACTTCGACATGATCAATTCGACGCCACGAACAAACCAACAATGATCGTCGCAGAGTTGCTCGAACTGTGAAAATAAATCCCCTTCAATCTCTTTTTGATGCCCCTTCAAACAAGCAACATTATCTACCTTTGATCTATTGATTGGGAGACAGATAATAGCGGGGTAATTTGGGTAATTTGTCCAATTAAATTACGCTGCTTTACGACGACCAACACAGTTTCAAAACGGGACCATCCAAAGCACACAGATCCCCATCAAACAATTATCTCCATCAATAAACCAGTTCTCCTCTCTAGAGGTAATTTAGTGGTGGTTGCAAAGAATCCCCCTGGAAAGCCTCTTCACGGAGGGGGAGATGCCTTCATTTTGTATCCAACCTCTCAGAAGGAGTCCTCCGTCAATTTGTCCTAGGTGGAAAAAATGATTTTTCACCCCAGAGAATTCTGCGTGAGAAAAATATTGACACAGTGAGCAGGCAGATGAAAGGGCAAGTGTTAGAATGCGCGATGAACGTTTGACAAGAAAGTGCGACGGCAGCTTGGGGATATTGAGTTTAGCGAACAGGAAGACGTGTGTTGATGCTAACTTTTGTTTGGAAACCAAACAAAACAATAATAAATGTGGGGAAAGAACAACTGATTAGGCAGTGCAAATTTTCCACCGTACAAAATGAGCCACGCATGACAACAATCAACCATGACACCTCATCTTGAGTGGCGTTGAAGGGAGAGTTGAGAAGTCATAAAATTTGGGAGCATCGCACGAACAAACAACAAAACAATGGCGTCTAACATGACATGAGGTCAAGAATTTGATCATACCTGCTTTACAAATGCTGACAGGCCTTGAGCCACGGCATCAACAGGGATTTTGCGAGACACAACAAACTGTTCGTCGAAGTCAGACACCTTACAATATCTCCCTTCTGACAAACAAAAACCAATAAACATTGAAAGACGATGATTTGATCCCAAATCACAAGCCTGGTCAAACACTAAAATACAGGAAGCCGCACATCATTGAATTGCTTACAACTCACCTCACAGATGATGAATTATCTTTAACTCCAAAGATGGAGTGGATGTTGCTGGAGAATTGTTGGTAGACGATCAATTTGATTAGAACAAATTTTAACAATGCTATGCTGCGTGGGAGGGGTGGAAATGAATGATGAGTCCATTGACGATTAAAACATAAGATAAAATGAAGTTGATAAGATTCTCATGATTGATTCAAAACAGAAACAAATCCAGAAGACAGCATCGCATTCATGCAATGAATCAACAATCAACCAGATCCTTTGACGGCAAGTGGTGACACTCCCGAATGCCTGCGAGGTCGCCAAACCCCGAGGACGCGAATCTGGTTGATTGAACAATTCAAAACACAAAGTGCAATCCAGTCGAGTGCAGACAGCAACAAAACACAACAAATTAACAGCATGAACAGTGTGCTTACTGTTTTTTAATTGCGGCCGCCTCCGGTGGATTTCGAGGCAACCAGCAGGTCAAATCGTCGGAAATCAAGTACCCTATCGACTGATGTGGAGGGGGATCGTGGCGATGGGTGTGGAGGGAGCACGAGACGAGACGAGATTAGGCGGCGAGAATTTTCATGGTGATGTATACCACGTGCAGAAAAGAATAATGAGAGTGTCTTGGTGGGATTGATGTGACCGCGGGGTAAAAATTGATCGGTGTGCAATCTGAGGGTACCTACGTCATAAACATTTAAGAAGTTGTACTCCGTTTTACATTATTTCTATGATTTACGGGGCTACGTGTTAATTTATCTTAAAGTCCTCGTCTTTTTTTCGTTGAGCGGAGGACGTATTTTGAAAATACGTATTTAGGCCCTATACGCACTCACAAAATAAAATCAAAAACCAAGCCTAGAATTGAAACCAAAACTAGGCCCAACATCTTATCTTTGATTAAAAGACTCGTGATTCAGTAAGTTTCAGTCATGAACTTCCGCTACGCCACCCATACACTCTGACGCTTTTTTTGTGTCAAAACTTAGCGTGATAAACGAAAATGCGGCCTAAGTAATGTAAAAAAAATCCGGTAACCCTCCCGTACACTCTTGAAATTCGGTAACCTCCCCGTACACTCTGACGCTTTTGCGAGTGTGCGGGGAGGTTACCGGTGTTTTTCGTTTGCAGTGTGACTTACTATCAACTACATTAACAAAAAGCTATTCACCAACTATCGACAAATTGCCAAAAAAATGTCCAAGCTGCCTGCCGTGCTTATGACAATTCTCAATCCAAGAAAAAGAAGTTGCTAGGGGTTGTATGGCAAACTGCAACAATGTGATGCAATCATACACTCTTCATAGTGGCATTGTAAAAAAAGAATCAACACATTGTTGTATTTTTTTGTGACAATGAAAAATGAGATGAGAAAAGTGTGCATTGCATGTGAGGGGATCTTGTGTGGACAGCAGGGTGATACGTACATGTTTGGATGAAATTTCTTGGCGGTCTCATCCCCTGATCACCCTTTGATGGAAGTGAAGGTTGGTGCTGCTCATGGAGGTTTTGAACAATCTCTCATTTCAAAGCTGGGATTTGTCAATGCTCAGTTTATTTTGGATCAGTTGCATTTGATGGACTCTGGTCTAATGAAGATTTTTGGAATGGGCAGTTCTGACTTGTTGAAAGGACATTTGATCCGGATGGTCAAAGATCAATCTGAGGTTGAATATAATGCAACATTAAGATCTACATTGCACCCTTCATCAACAACAAATACATCAAAATGGTGAACTAGTGTTTAAGTTGAATGAATTTGCACCACACAGAAGAATGTATGCATCATATCTTCTGGAAGAAATACCAGGAAATGGAGGTTGGCATGGAAATGGCTTTGCAGTGAACAGAGCCATTGGAGTGTTCTGTCAAGTCTGAATCAATGGGTGGCAAAAGTGGAAATATGTATTGTGAGTATCCTATTCAACATATATAGACCAGCGGCAAGAACAGAAGGTGCACACAAGAAATACAAACCTTATTCTTAAAGGGATGCAACAAAAGATGAAAGTTGAACTGGGCAGACTATAGAACGGACCTCAAGCAAAATAACTTGTGATATTATTTGAGCAGCTTCTGTGCTTGGTCAATCATTGCACAATAGATACAAAATAGCAGCAGAAAACACTCTCCGTGACTTAAATTTAGAGACAGATCATGACCCAGATAGTTTGAAAGACTTCTTCATCATGTGATCTATGAGATACCCCAATGCTCCTCCTTGTACTTTTAACTCTCATGATGAACAATGTTTGTGTTGTGAAAGACTCAAGGAGTGTGATCAATGTGCTCGTGAAATTTTACTGTGTGGAGGGTTCAACTCCTCGTGTTTCTTCAAAAACCACTTTTCAATAATATGCACAAACGGATTCACTGGCAAGTAGGAAGCATCCCCAACAGATTGCATAGGGAAATTGATAGGTTTCAAATAAAAAGAAATTCAGACAGAGGGAGACATTTACATGGAATCCCCCAATCATTTAGCAACTTTTGAAATATATCATAGTGTCTCCCACAATGAATCCTCACACATCATTTGGATCTGTTTTCAACAGAATGGTGGAGTTATGAGGCCACTAAACAAAAATCAAGTGAGTACCATTAAATCAGCGATTGCAGGTATCTACGACAGTTTAGTTGAGATCGGCAGTTTGAGATTAAATCTTTGTTCTCCAGTTACAGGAGCTCATGTGCATCAATAAGGCGCGTCGCTCTATTCTTAATGTTAAGAATACAGGAATGTTGGTAAGAGTGCCTGGCCCACTTGCATTGTCATCCCAGAGGAAAGTTTGTGCAAAGCCAATGCATGAATTTTAGCAAACACATCTTCAAGAGGATTAAAAAGAGCATAGAAAATCTAGGCCTGTTGCAAGATATACACAATGGCTCTCCATCATGGTAGCAAATGGAAAATCTGCCCAAACAATGTTGGTTGCCATTTTTGTGCACTGGGTTGCATGGTGCCAATCTGTCCTCATTGTGAAGAATTGAAGATGATCAGTTATGAGTAGGAGCTAACAACAACTAGCAAGAAATTCCTAGATCTGTTGCCACACAGAATGATGAGTCATCTATGTATCAACATGATAGTGCCACAAGAATCCGAAATATTTGGCAGTAAACCAATGCATCTTCAGGCTTTGAATTTTATCTTGCACTATGTTTATTATATTTTTGAGACTGCAGAAGACCTAAACAAGATGTCATTGAGATCAGACTGTATTGTGTAGTTTTCTAATGACGAATGAGTGGAAGATCCAGATGGATTGTTGGCAAAAATATGAATTGTCTTGTCACTCACAATACAACATAGCAAGCAAATACCTTTATGACCAGACACCATTTTTTGTATCAAATCAACTCAGTCAACAAGATTGTGACCTACATACTGCTTTGATGAAAATGTTAATTCCAAATTAAAATCTAAATACAGCTTCTATTTTTAATATCGATCATAGTTACATAAACAATGTTTGGTTGATTATGATTTACCAGTCCAACAAGGCATTTACAAACTTTTTCCAACCACATGACCTCTTGGCCAATAGACTCCCAAAAATTGCATTCAGACAGAACTAAATCTTATTCTCCAGGCTCTCTTTCCCATG
The DNA here is from genome assembly GCA_013187285.1 of Cyclotella cryptica. NCBI lineage: Eukaryota > Bacillariophyta > Thalassiosirophyceae > Thalassiosirales > Thalassiosiraceae > Cyclotella > Cyclotella cryptica. The sequence continues at coordinate 271,172 of JABMIG010000160.1, read as the reverse complement.
TTTGCAGTGATCAAAGTACATGCTACTTGGATATGTAGTCATACTGTGGTGGTTTTAGATATTAAACTTTGATAAAAACACTACATTGCTTCTTTTTTAAATGACTCAATCTCTTGCAATCAATAAATTCTCATTTTTATATATCAATGGACCAAAATGCAACTGGCTCCTGTCTCATATCATCACAACCCTTAGGCCATTGGCAGCCCTGGGGTCTATTTTTTGGGGTCTATATTTCAGATGGGTTATGATCCCACTTTTCTGAGAATAAAAAATAGACCCTCGTGATGTCCACGCAGGTCTCTCTAGAGGATCTGTACTTTTTGATTGCAGGGTCTATTTCTAGAGGAGACCGCTTCTAAATAAATTAACATGAGACGTACACAACTGGGAGCAGAACCCATGAACTTTGGTTTTTAAGATTTACGATTTACCAACTGAGGTAGCCGATCAACGTTTCTGCAAAATTGGAGAAGGGCTGGTGGAGCTATTCGTGGAATCACCGTGAAGGAACTAGTACTTAAAATATAGACCCCGAGCAACCTTCCAAAAAATAAAAATAGACCCTGGATCTATATTGGGTCGATATAGACCCCGATCGGATCAAAAATCGTGGGGGTCCATATTTTTTTGACCCCGAACCAGATAGACCCCAGGGCTGCACGCGATTTTTCGCCACGCGGGGGTCTATATTGGGGATCATAACCCAATAAAAAAAATATAGACCCAGGGCTGCAACTGGTCTTAAATATATGTATTTAAAACTGACAATGCTAAAGTCTTGAGATATATTGTCTCTGCAATTTGTGAAAAGATTTGATACAAGCATCAGGCATGTCATAAATTGCCCCCGTTGAGGTATGTAATCTCACGCAACATGTTGTTTGCCAAGGATGGGGGGGGTACCTTTGCAAAACAGAACAAATATCTATCTTTTGCCCATATGATGACACATCCACAGGCTAGTTTAGGAAGAATTCCTTCATTGTAGGTCAAGAAATTCAACAAGTTCTTGTAAGTCTCAGGTGTTACTTTTTCCAGAAGACTCACAAGTTTGTATTACTTTGAAACCTTGTCTGCCAGCAAAAGGTGAAGTTGTCAGTAGATTTCACATGCAAATGTGTCCTTGTTTGACTTCTTAAACTTACAGAGCATGCCACTGGGCCACTGTAACAGAAGCTTGGGAGTATCAATTGCATCCTCCAAGGCAAATATGTGGTGACAACTTTGACTGAATGGCAGAAGTTAAGATGAGCATGAATCATTTGAAAAACTCAGAAGCAGCAGAAAGATCTTACTCGCTATATCTTCATGCCAAAAAACTGAAATCCAGCAAGATAGGAAGGACCAAAATACGTTTGACCCTTCAATAAGAGGTGCTGTCTTTGACTTTCCCAACATGATCAACCAAAAACAAATCAATAGATAAATCAAGCTCATTGGTTTTTTTCACTTTTGTACAAACCTTTCTCCTTTTTTATACAAATTTGATTCAATATTGTTCACCTGCTTTTGTATTAACAGCACTAATGACAGCATGAATTACATGACAGGAATACTGTCACAGAGGGACTCAACTTATGCCAAGTGATCACAGTTTATGTGGGTGTTTGTAGCATCAGATTGAACTAGAGTTGATCGCTGGGTAGATAAGAGCTTCTTGTAGTTTCATTTTTAGCAGTGATCTTTTGGGGCACTGATGGCTTTTGTTAATGTCTTTAGGTATTTGATGAACCCGAGGCGGAGCCATTGAGGTAAGTGGTATGGTATTCTGACAATACATAAAGATAAGTTGACATGCTCTAGTTGAAAATTATGCTGCTTTCTCAAGGTGTTCCTGCAACTCATGTTAACAGTTTCATGGTTGATAAATGAATTGCCTTCATCATCTGATGAGTAGGCTGTGGATTGAAGACCTGGGGCGGCTTCACCAGAGTGCAATGTGCTTCTGTGGTAGGATCAATGAAGAGAAAGAGCAACTGAAACCAAGTGTACAATAGGATAATTGTTCATGATGGTCAATCTCATTTCCTCCATAGCAACAAGCAAAGGTTCTGTAGAACTGGCTGACTTGCTTTTGTATGACTTTGCGATAGTTTTGTAAAGACCGTCAATGCAATAGATAGAAACTTTTGAGGTAAAGTCCATGCAACTGACATATCAAATGTCACTTTTTCTGCTGGGTTACTACCTCCAGCACCTTCTTGGTTGATTCTTGTTGTACAGTCTAAGGAGAATAGCACAGGCAACCAGGTAACCACACTGCTTAAATTAATCCAAAGAAGCACTATAGTATACTCAGCAAGGTCAGAACCTGACTGGGATCAATGCAAGCAAAGGGCAGGTCACTACCTGAGGTAATACTTTTGTGGTTTAATGAATACAATTAATGATGTGATAATGCAAATGACACTGCATATTTGATTAATTTATGTACTGCAATACTTACGTGACAAAATAAACAACAGTTAACTCATTGTATCTTTGCATGTTTCTTATACACAAGAAACACATCGCAAACAAAAACGTCTCGGGCATTGATAGCTTGGCTGTCAAAACTGAAATGGTGTGGCTTGGCTGTCAAAGCAAAATGCCTTATCTTTCAAAACTGCACATGATGGCTTTGCGCTTGGCTATCAAAACTGCAATGACTAGGCCATCAAAGCTGCAACGACTAAGCTATCAAAGCTGCAATGGCTTGAGTGTTGTGTCAACCTGTTTGACTGCTTGGCTTTTTAGTTTTTGAAGTTGTTATGGCTTGGCTTGTGAGTTGTGCAATGCTGTGGCTTTTGAAGTGATGATGTCTTGGGGCTTTGATTTGTGTATTATGACTTTGCTTTTGACATCATTCAATTGCTCTGCTTTTGATATTGTTCAATTACTTGATCTTCAATTTACAATGGCTTGGCTTTCAATGTGGACTGATGGCTTGGCTTTTGAGTGTAAGATGGCACAGGTTTCAATGTCAATTGATGGCTTGGCTTTCAATGTTGTTCAATGGCTTGACTTTTGAGTTGCAGGCTCTGCTTTAGACATTGCCCAATGGCTTGGCTTTCAAGTTACACAATGGAACAGGTTTTGACATTGTTTGATAGCTCTGCTTTTTTATGTTGTTCTATGGATTGGCTTTTGACTTTCTCAATGGCATAGTTTTCAATGTTGTTCAATGACTTGGCTTTTTACATATTTTGATGGCTTGGCTTTCAACATTGTTTGATAGACTGGTTTTTGAGGTTGCAATGACTTGCCATTTGAGTTGCGCAATGACTTGGTTGTTCAAGCAGTGTGGTGACTTGATTTTTGATGTTGGGATGGCTCATATTTCAACCTGTTTGAAGGTTTGGCTTTCAAGTTGTGCTTTGGCTATCAAAATGGTGGGTGTGATGGTTGTGGAGATTGTGGATGTGATAGTTGTTGAAATGGTGGGTGTGCCAGCTGGTTGTAAAAACATAATGGTGAGTCCGGATGATTCATTGGGGAGGCTTGGGTGATAGACAGACAAGCTCTGTGTCCTGTCCATGCACATGACAATTTTGTGTGGAAAGGAGGTAGTATTTATTTAGTATACATTCACCATAATAGGCTTAGATGAAAAGTGTGACACACACTCAGGTAGACATCATGTACGCTACATACGTACAATACCAGTAGTCAAGATGACTCATTCTTGCTGAAAAGCAAAGAGACATCTCTGCAGAGATGTGAGTAAATCTTTGAGAAAGGTGTGATGCCAGGCCTCGTGCCCATGGCTGTCTGCTCGTAGACTGGACTGGAACATCTATCAATATTAATATTACTTTTTCAATATTCTTTTGAAAAATCTACCATCATCATCCATGGACCTCATCCACCTCCTTAGACCACAGGTCACCATTGTAATAATCCTTAAAAGTGGTTTCTTTCCTTCCAAGACCTCTGTTGACCAGCATACCTTGAGAATCTGGGTCACGCGCCAGAAGTTTTGAAAAGTTTGTTGCACAAACAAGTTCCCCAGCCGATCCAGCAAGATTATTGAGCTACGATCAGGGAGCCTATCCTATGCAGTTCCATAGAGTTCTTTTCTTTAATGTAAAATCTTATCATTTCTATTTGAAATAGTTCATAATTTAGTTTAGTATACAATTATCAACATCCATTAGAATCCTAGTCCAAAGACAATAGGCCATTGTGATCAAAATAACTACAGTCTCTTAACAAGGAATCAAAACCACTCCACAACTACTAGAATGATGAGGAGCCAAGAGCTGGAACAATGGAAAGAATCATTTGGACAAGTGAGCAACAAGCCAAACAACGGCTATCCTCAAGATCAAACATGCCAATCAATACAAAGCACATGATCAACACCTCTTTTAAGGACAGCAAGGACAATGACATGAAGGAATTGATTTACACAATCCAAGACAGTGATACAAGCCAGAACTCCTTGTCAAATTGGAGAAGCAACTACTTACGCTTGGCGATTCATATGATCTCTTCAAAGATGGAAACTGGAAAGTCCTTATCAAATTGGAGGAAGAGCACTCAAAGGACTGTGCAAGAAGTATTGGAATGATAAAAAGTTGATCCAAAATGTCAAGTCAATGAATCTTTTGGAAAAGAAGCAATTGAAGATCAAGGCAATGAAGGTCATGACCACACGAGCATCGTAGAATGACATTTCAAGATCAACAACAATCTCAAACTTTTCAAAGAAGGAGTAGACAAATTCTTGAATTGAGAAATGGCTTGAAAAATCATTCCAAAGAATTTGAAGATAGCAGCCAGCCTCAAATACTACAGCAGTGACAGTGACAAACTACAAGACAGAGACAACATCATCTAACTTTGCCACAGGATTAGGCCTTTGCTCAAAAAGGAAGTTGATGCCAGCAATCACAACAGCCAACACTACAACAGAGCACAAAATGACAGATCAAATTCAAGCTGCAAGAGAAAGTGCTGAGATGCAGCACCATGCAGGAAGCACCGCAGAGTGCACCAATGGAAAGATTGCCTAGACAACTGGAGCAAAAAACTCACAACAATGACGGCAACCAAGTTTCATCCCAAGCTCCCAGTTCCTCATCACAAACCTCCAACTTGAATTGCCACTCTAGTGATTTGAATTGGCTGGAGCCGGGGAGGAACCGTGGGATGAGCGGACATGGTCAAGTCGTGGTTTAACTAAAAAACTTATTGGCATGGTTAGCCCCAACATGCACCGGTGTGCAGAGGTTGGTATTTTTAAAATTATGAAGGATCTCGTGACACCTTTTCTACTTTTTAGTCACGTGAACACTCGACGATTCCTACGTGGATCTTGGTGTTCTCTTTTGTGCTCCTTGATTCCTACGTGCAAACTAAAGATCCACACAAAGATCCAAAAGATTCGTAGGATGATACAAAATATCCTCATCCAATTGGATCTTATAATACCTCTGATGCCACATTATTTTATCAGTCCCCCCAAGCTTGGTGGGGTCTCACCAGGGTAATCTTGGTAAAATATATCTAGGAAGCATTAATAGGTAGTAGTCACACCGACCTAACAATGTACTTGGGGTAGGGGTAGTGAGGGCCAGTCATGAGCCGCACCCTTTTGCTCCAACTACTCAGGCACATCTTGTCTGGGAACACATCCCAGAGAATCTGGCTCACAAGAAATCTTCAAGTCGGTCCATACAGCACCTTGGTGAATAGGTCAGCAAGGTGTTTCTTGGTTGGGATGCGGCCAACAAGGGATTCACACATTGCAACAGCCTCGCGTACTGCATGGTAGCAGATCAAGTTCAACTTCTTCTTCTACGTTGACTCAGGCTTGCTTGTATTGGTGACAATGCAAATGCTGTCACCATACACATATGAGGTGCTCTTCATGGGAACTCCCATCATAAGAAGCTTGTAGCGGATGCCATGCAAGTTCTCAATGCTGTGTTTCATGATGCAGAATTCTGCACCAAACACTGAGGTCTCAACTGCCGATTGCTTCTTGAAAAGCCAATCGATCATGCCATACTTGAGAAAGATGAAAAAGCCGGTTTGTGAGCGCCAGCTCACCTTGTCACCAGCATGATCACTATCTCCAAACATTCATAGGGTCACATCCTTCCCAAGGGGCTTTTGGGCATTAGGCGGCAGAGCCTCACTTGCACCCGGATAGAAGTCATACCAGTCACACTCCACAAAGTCAGATTCTCCCACGTCGGGCTCCATCGAGTCAAAGATGAGCCGAAAGTTGCTTTTTGACTTCAAATACAAGAACACATGAAGTGCTGCCTCAAAGTGTCCCTCACGCAGCACCATGGAGTATGATGACACATGGAAGCCTTGGTGCAGATATCAATCCGCCTGAGCTCATACATACATCTCAGGATGCAGCTCATAGAGGTTGCCACCTTGGGCTCGAGCAGCAGGGTAACATCCTCTTTTGTGGCATGATCTATAGGGAATGGGTTCTCTCCCCTTTTTGGTAAGGAATACCACCCTTCCAGATTGGACTTGAGGCATGTCTCAATATTCCTAACAGCTTGGTGTACATATTTAGTGGGCGACAGTCCTCACGCCGTAGTGCCATTATTAGAGGTTCTTCCTAAGCTTCGCCCCAAGATAAATCTCAGGCTGGCCAACCGAGTAGTTTTTGTGGGAGAAATCTGATGATCTTGTCCATGACTCACTTGGGGTTATGGTGCGCCACCAGGAAGTCGTAAACAAAACAGAGGATATAGGAATAGTATCATCTTCCTTTCTGGTCTGTCTGTTCCTTGAGCCACAGGTCAGGATCAGCAGGGCACGACACATAACCCATCTCTTGCATGCATCCCATCAAGTGTGCCCTAAAGGCAGCACCGCTTGACTTGAGGCCTTTCAATGCATGGACTACAATGGCCTTTTTGCCACAATTGTCACCAAACGCTTTCCTGAGAGTGGTCCAGATTTTCTCTCGGCAAGGCACGGTGATGTAGGCGTTTGACACATCCGCCGCCCATATGTCAACATCATTCAGTGCTGCAATAAGCAGGGCAATTGTGATAGTCTCTCTAGACACAACACTGGCATAAGTGAGGGTTGCGGCAACTTTCATTGCATGTCCCCCAGCTACGAGCCGGGCCTTGAGTAAAAAGTTCTCCATCTTGATGTCAAAGATCATGTGACAGCGGATAAACTGATGATCCGGAGGTGGGGCCACACCATCCACCAGAATGCCAACAGCAACGAGTACATTCTTCATCTCTTTCTCTATTGCATGGCACCAAAGGGTACTACCAGAGGCCTTATCAATGACGTATGCATCCTCAACAGTCTTGGTGGTCTCAATCCCGTACTTATGGGTGCGTTTGTGGTATCAAGTGCTTCGGCGCTTAACCAAGGAGATAATCTTGTCTCTCTTCTTGAGGACCCAGCTGACCCACAAGTCTGAAGTGGGTGGGACTCCTTCAATTCCAACAGTTTCTGCCAGGAAGCACTGCTGACCTTTGTGCTTTCATTTGTAGCACAATTCCCAACCATGGGTAGAGCGCTTAATGATCTCTTTCCATCAATTCCATCAATGATGAACACTTGATTGTCCCAGGCCATGGCTATGGATGGATCCTTACGGCAATCCACAATAGCATCTAGGAAGACATACTGGTTCCCGTTGGCATCACACTGGGTATAAACAGCCTCAGCAATGACATTCGCTGCCAACTCCTCAGTTTGCTTGTCAGGAAACCGGATCTGATAAACGTGAGTGTCCAGGGCAGCATTGTGATGGGCGGTACCAATGACCTTCCCATCAGCATCCCGTTTTTGATGGAGGATTCGTGCCAACTCCTGTGCACTACCAACAGGCAGCAGCACCTCAGAATTCACGAGGAAGTCCTCAGCTGCTTCAGCAGTGTCAAGGTCATTGTCCAATTTGGGAAGTGATAGTCCCTCATTGTCCTCCAAGAGATCTGTTGTTGATCCCAGATCAAGGTGGCATTGATGTGCTCCTCCACTGTGAGGGCTTGGACCTTGGAATGGTCCCAAATCTTGCTGTTGGCCTTCATAACACAAGAGGTCGTAGCAGGACCTACACCGATGCTTGGACCCAAGAACTTGCCAAGTACAAGGGAGTCATTGTAGGAACTTAACCCACTCCCAAAAGCCAAATTCGTCAAATGGGTTAATATAAGCAGTCTCACCTGGGACAACCGTCTCTGGGACACACCCATCTAATCTATAGATGTCATGAGTGGTGTGTGACTGGACATATGATTCGTACTCCAAAGCACCATATCCACTGGGGTGCCCCTGACTGTGTCATTTTTTAGGCTGCACCCTATTGAGTTCCGTCATCTCATGCTCAGGGGAGTTAGACCAGGGAGAATAAGGCTCTGTGCTCCGCAAGTAGCAGAGTGCTTCCTTGCATTTCCAAGCAAACTCTCCCAACTTTATCTCCTTCACGTTATCTACAATCATCTTGGGGGAACACCCTCCCACGCAAAAAGGAGACGAAGAGCCTCATGGGCTTTGCTCTTGTGTGTCATGGGGTAGCATTGGCCCCACCTAAAATCAGAAGCAAAGATCTGTGCCATCTTGTAGTCTCAGGTTGATGGTACCTTCCGGCATAACATGGTGTTGCTGTAGAGGTTGTATGGCAACCAGTGGTAGAGTAGCATCCTATCATTGGTACGGAAACACGTAGATTGGGTCGGATGCAGGACTGTCCTCATGCCACGCTGCATGGTCCGTTGCACCTTGTTCTTGGCCTTGTGCAGTGAAATCTGCCAACAATGGGCCATAGTGACGTAGTTAACAGCCCCTTGCGTTGTACCCGTGTGGACACCGCAAACGTCATAGGTCTCTGGTGTGAGGTTGGTATGCACCAACGTCACCTGCCGGGTGGCCTCCAAGGCAGCACCAAAGTTATCATCGTCAGTGATATCAGCAGCAGCATACTAAAGGGAAACTGTACTAAGTTTCCAGTGGGGCTCCTCTCTACAAGCGGCATTGGCTGGATGCAACCCCATCTCAGTTGGTCCACGGGGACCATTACTCTTTGCAACTGAGATCAATCATCCCCAGTAGTCAATTTAGCTCTCCTCTAGAGCAGCAAGATCCTTGTCATAGAGGTTCCAGGCCGGGTTCTCGGCCGTCAACTCCAGGTGTGTGATCTCAGGTTCCTCAAACGTGGAAGAAAGTGAGGAGGGAATACTCAAAGTAGCTGACAACCCACTCAAGTTGTAATGGGATGATATAGGGGTGAACATTGTCAGTTGGGTTGGCAATGTAGATAGAATGGGTAGAGGTTGTGGGATCTTGCGTGAGGAACAGTTTGTGATATTTTTGGTCCAATATAGTCAGCTTCCTGAAAATGGTCAGTGAATTTATCAGATTATAAGTAATACATTGATGCCAAAGTGCCTTCCCCTTATGGAGAAAAAACATTTTACTAGATATTCTTAATTTTCATATGTATGTAATATGTCTGGGGTGAAAAAACTGCTGCAAGGGCTGCGTTGTGGAAAAGACCTGAACACATGAATTTGGCATGTCTATCACTTTTCGTGATATACATAACAATATCACGTATTTAAACAGTTTAAGGTTAGATGAACATAAATAAGAAAGGTTTTTACAGACATCAAAGTAGCCCAGAATAGCAACCACACAATTCTGACTTCAAACATCCAAATAATCACTTGTAAATGCATCAAACATCTGTTGGTTATATACACAAACCTGACCACATATCCACCAAAATATCAACCACACACCTCTGTCTTCAACAAATAAATCGATTAAGATGATGGCAAACACAAATTTGTTATGTACATGACTATGCCATGTATATATCCCTGACAAACAAAATCAACCAAATACCTCTGTCTTAAAACATCAAGAGATCATTGATAAGGTGTAAAAAGTAGATCTTGTTATATACATCAAAATATTGACCACATATATGTTAGTAGCCGTTTGTAGACCCCCGTCTATAGACCCCACCTCACAGTCTATGGACCCCCCCTCTAAAAATGATTTGGCAGGAAATATTGAACTGCCTTTCTGACAATCATGGCGTCTACAATGTCTTGATAGAATCTATAGACTAATCATCTAAAATTATACGATAGAGTCTATAGACTTGTATTTTTTTGATCGTGGAGTCTATAGACTATCACAAGGGATTTATTGACAAGTCTATAGACTATTGCCCTCGCAAAGATAGTCTATAGACTAGCGAGCAATTTTACATACAAGGGTCTATAGACCCTTCATCTGTTCACAAGTGCAAGTACGAACAGTCTATAGACTCATTGAAAAGAGGGGTGGTGGTCTATAGACTAGTTGTTACAGTCTATAGACTCACACCACCTTTTTCGATGAGGCTATAGACTGTCATGGGGGGTCTATAGACTATCATGTGATAGTCAATAGACTCCCCCCTCACAGTGGATAGGCAGGGGGGTCTACAAACGGTTTTTCGGCAAATTTCATGGAGTCTATAGACTACAGGAGGGGGTCTATAGACTGTGAGGTGGGGGCTACTAACATATACACAAAAATATTGATCACATACCTCAACAGTTTAAGGTTAGATGAGCATGAATACAAATGGTTCTTATATACACCAAAATAGCAACTGCTTACCTCTGACTTCAAACATCCAAATAAGCATGGGTAATGCATAAATCATCTGTTGGTTATATATGTTGGATGTTGGGCCCCAACAAGCGACCGGCCCTGTGCTGGACCTGGGACCGACTTTTCGCCCCATGCTGGAACTGGGACGCCGACAGCCCCGTTGTGGCACTGGCCATCAAAACACGATCTGGTGATGATTTGGGGACATTTTTTGGTTGAAGTAGAGCCTTAGGAGTACCCGAGCGCAAAAATTCTGACAGGCTGTTCTGACATAAGTAGATAGGCCATCTGGCCCATTCCACTTCATCGCCATCACATGGATCTTTCGCATTCACTTCATTGCCATCACGTGGATCTTTTGCATCGTCCAACACACCTATCTGAACTGCAATCCAACGCAGTACTTGACAATTGCACACCTTCGCTTGCGTTTTTTGGCCAACCCAGCGCACTCGCAACCATATTTTTTCCACGGATCGCGCTCACTCAGGTTTTTTTTGCAGCTAGCAATCTGCCAATTGCCCCAGATCATGCTGTTCTTTGACCCCATCATATTTTCACTTCTCTCCACACAACATCTCACTGTCAACATGGTCAGGGGTAGCAAGCGGAAAAAACCATCCAAAAAGACATCAACAGACGATTTGGATGATTCTTGCTACTCCATCTCACAGAGTCTAGCATCAGAAGGAGACCCACAACAAGATGCAGACGAGGATGAACTCCTTTTTGATGCACAAGAGGATGAACTCCCTTTTAATGAAGAGTGAGGATGCAGACCTGGGGGATTTGGTGGATGACTTGCCACATGATGCTCTCTCCATCATTCCAGAAGGTGAAGAGGTCTCCATCACTGAAGACACTGCATCTCTATCTGCAAGGAAGACAGAGTTCTACAAGGCGGTAGACAACAAGATCTTCACCATTTCCAAACTAAACAAACATGCTCACATCATCTCTGATGCATTGTTTGATCAAATCTATGTCATTATGCTGACCATTCAAGATACCGATGAGGAAGAGTGGCTTAGACTCCTGAGATCCATCCCAAACAAAGTTGGATACAAGTGGATCAAGAAGTATGATATCAGGACTGTTGATACCAGCAACATCTTGATCTACAAGCAGGGTGAGGGTGAAGCGTTGGATGCCTGCCAGAAAGTGGTCAGTTACAGTAAGCTTTTTGATGTTCTGAGGCAAATCCATGAATTGGAAGCAGGGAATGATCATCCCAAGGCCAAGACATTATTCAAGCGTGCTACAGCAAAATATGACAAGAGCATCCCTCGGTGGCTTTGTGAAATGTTCCCCAAGTTTTGACCGGTTTGCATTAGGATTGGCCAAGGAAGAAGGCCAAAGCTGGCCATCAACCTTTGCTGACCCGAGGTATGAATGTCAGAGCCCAGATTGACCTCATCGACTACCAGAGTATGCCTGATGGGCCATACCAATATGTCTTGAACTACCAGGACCATGGCATCAAATCCTGCCAACTGGGTCCTTTAACCTCCAGGACACACCGGGCCATGGCCATAGAGCTCATCCAAATTTTCTTCATATTTGGACCACCTTCCATCCTCCAAGCAGATAACAGTAAGGAGTTCTGTCATGGAGCCTCCAAGTCTTGGCATATTCAGTTAGATGAAGAGGTATGTTTCATTTTATCTTGGTATCAATTTTGTCCACGTGTGACGAGTTCGATTAACATTTGTTGTACTCCCATTTAGTTCTGTAGTGGAGTAATTTCTGAGATAAAGACATTGTGGCCAGGAACAGTGTTGGTTACAGGAAAGCCACGTCACTCTGAGTCGAATGGTGGAATTGAAAGAAGGAATAGGACCCTAGCAATTGGATGAATGAAAATAAATCCAAGCATTGGGCGCAGTCTCTCCCGTTCATCCAATGGAGATGCAATACACAGATCCACAGAGGGATAGGCAATCAAACACCGTACCATCTCATGTTTGGCCAACACCCACAGGTTGGGATATCTAATTTGCCTATTGCTCCACATATGCTAGCTAATTTGGCCACAGAAATGGATGTGAATCGGTGTTTGGGACTCAAACCAGATATTCCGTTGTAGCTTGCCACTCTTCCCAAGGGTGCTAAGAAGTCAGATTCTCCTCGTTCATCTGCTGGTGCCCCCAAACAAGATCAGTTGGTTAAAACAACAGGAGCTAAGAAGTCAGATTATCCTCGTTCATCTGCTGGTGCCCCCAAACAAGATCAGTTGGCTAAAACAACAGGAGCTTGGACCACTAACGAATTATCTCGCAGAAAATTTAACTCTCTCAGTTTCACTTCAGAGAGGACAGATGAATTGATTGCTAAGTTTGTTCAAAAGGTGACATTGACTACTCGGAGTGGAAGTTTCCTTGGATGGAAGGGATTGGGGTTCCAGTGCGGAGCTTTGTTTTGTAGTTTGCCATCTTATGTGTCGTTGCATGTGAACAGCTATCTCATGATGACTAGTGGTTTCTCTGTCCTGAAGATGCAGCAGACAGAGGATTCTTCTGTTGGAAATAGGAAAAGCCCTCCCAAGGAATTAGAGCTAACAACACCACCAAAAGCATCAACTGTGAGATTGTTGACTGCAGGTGACCAAGTATTTCTACCCAGTGTTCTTCCGGAAAAGTCAAAGTATGTAGGAGATGTCCGCCACCCATGGTTGTCGCTTTTCCTGAAACTTGGAGAATGCAAATATCCGCAGTTGCTTATCAATTAGTCCGATTTTTGGACCCATGGAGACAAGTGATTCTAAGGAGGGTAAGAAAAACTATGTGGGAGATGTTGGATGAGTACGGCAAGAGTGTGTTAGACATAGTCCTACACCATGGCGAAAGAGGTGTCATCGAGTAATGGGGCAGTTGGTATCGAGCATCAACTGTCAAGGACTACAACGACGCTGTGTTAGCAGACAAACAGCGAAAGGCTGCTGCGGAGGAAAGAGAAAGTGAACTGATGGAGTCTCCATGGCGCAAAAGTCTACACAATGCCGCTTTTCAATCATTATCACAGCAGGGTCGGACAATGAAGAAAAATGCTCTATTGGAAAAAGAAATGCAGTTTGATGTTGGCACTATTGTACAGGTTCCATTGCATGATGTGGACACAACCAAGGCTGATGGTAAGACATTGATGCTGGTTGTTGTGGAAGTTGTGAAAAAAAGGACAATTCGTGTGTAATGTATCGCTTGGCATGCAAAGCAGGTGTTTTGGACACTTTATATCATCCCAGCTACATGACATCTGTGGCGCCGAACACTAATCTACTAGGATTGGATGTTGTTTTAGATGAATGGGATGGGTTTGCCGAGGATAAAGGAGAGGAAAGTGGCGGCATCTGTGTCAATGGTTGGTGGGCAAGGGAAGCATCTTGGGTGTGGTTGCAAGAGCGGGACTTGTCGTACTGCTAGGTGTTCATGTTTTAAGGACGGATTGTTATGCAATTCCAAGTGTCACGGGGGCATCAACAAGAACTGCATTAACAAGTAATAGGAAAGGGTGGAAACTGCTTCAGTATTAAATTAAGTGTTTTCAAAAAAAAGTATTATGTTGTTTCATATAGAATAATCATGTGACTACAGAAGTGCCACCATGGGACATCCCATAATGGCACTGCGTTTTATAAGACACCACCAAGACACATTTCAAACTACATACTTATGTACCCACACTAGTGCCAATTTGGGAAGCCCCAAACTGGCACTAGTGCTGGTTTGGGGCGCCCCATGGTGGCTCTAGTGTAAGAGCAGGGCTAGTGCAAGTTTGGGGTTTCGAGAAAAAGTCCAGTTCCAGCATGGGGCGCCCAGTTCCAGCACAGGACATGTCAGTATCTCATATTTGGTCCCAGTTCCAGCACGGGGTGCCACGTTGTGGCGCTGTGCCACAATGGGGCTGTCGGCGTCCCAGTTCCAGCACGGGGTGAAAAGTCCGTCCCAGTTCCACAGGGGGCCGGTAGCTTTTTGTGGCCCAACATATACACAAAAATCTGACCACATACCCACCAAAATATCAACCACATACCTCTGTCTTCAACTAATGAATCAATCAAGGTAAAGACAAATCCCCATTTTTGTTATATACATGACAATGTCACCTATATATCCATGACCAAAATATCGACCACATTCCACTGTCTTAAAACATCAAAAGACCACTGGTAAGGAATAAAACACCTCTTGTTATATACATAAACATATTGACCGCATATACACAAAAATCTCTGTCTTCATGTAATGGAACATCTGTTGGTTATATTCACAAAAATCTGACCACATATCCACTGACCGCATACCACTGACCACATACCTCTGTCTTCACCTACTGAATCAGGCAACACTAGTTTTTGTTATATACATAACAATGCCAAGTACATATTGACAAATCTAAGACCAAAATATTGACCGCATACATGTCTTAAAACATCAAAAGATCATTGGTATCGCATAAAACATCTCTTGTTATACACATAAAAAATATTGACCACGTATACACAAATGTATCAACCACATACCTCTGTCTTCATGTACTGGAACATCGTCTGTTGGTTATATACACAAAAATCTGACCTCATATCCACCAAAATATTGACCACATACTGCTGTCTACACCTACTTAATCAGGCAATCCCCGGTTTTGTTATATACATCACAATGCCACACTGCAAACAAAAACACCGGTAACCTCCCAGTACACTGTAGACTTGTAAATATTTAATTGAAAAAAATGACATGTGGTGACTGTAATCATGAAAAAAGGGCAAGTTCAACATAACTCACCTCTACAATTGACACGCCGCTGCCAATTGTTCTTGGCTACATGGCGGTGCCAGGTGGGAGGGCGAACTCAGTCTGTGGGCTGAGTTTTGGCAATTCCCGCCGTATGCCTGTAAATATTTAATTGAAAAAACATTGACCTGTGGTGAGTAAAACTTGGTAGAAATGGTTGAGTTCATCAGAACTCACATTAGAAATTGAGCCGCCGCTGCCAGTTGTTGTTGGCTACACAGCGGTGCCAGGCGGGATCCCAAACTCAGTCTGTGGACTGAGTTTTGGCAGTTCCCATGATGGGCTGGTGGGGTATCAATGTAATTGAAAAAAATAGAGGTGATGGGAAAGAAGTGAGCATACACCCCCTACAGTTGCTACTGGTTCAAGCACCTGTGTTGTAGTATGGTTCAGTATTGTATCATACCCTATGCTGTGGGCAATAATGTCGCGCAAGAGTGAGGTGCGGTGATACAAAGGAATGAGCACCAATCATGAAGCCACATGGTGCCAAATTTCAGCCCCAATGTGTTATTCTTGTGTTCTCATTTTTTGGCGCAGTCACTTTTGATAGTTATTATACTCATTACACCTAGCAAACAGGAATTCTAAACATTCATATTTAATTCCTATTGGAGGGTGATTCAAAAATGGCAGAACATATATGAAACCAAGCCATTCGAAAATAGAAATAGGACCAATAAGCCTTCACAAAAAATCAAACATCAAGCCTAGCATCAACATCAACACTAGACCCAACAGGTGATCTTCCTGTTTGTAACTCGTGATTTGCAAATTGTCAGTAATGAACCACACGAACACTCAGGAGAATTTTTTTGGTTCAAAGCTTAGCATGATTAATGTATCTGTGGCTTAAACAATGGGTAAAAAACCGGTAACCCACCCGCACACTCTTGGCACTTCCAGTAACCTCCCTGTACACTCTGACATTTTGAAAGTGTACCAGAAGGCTACCAGTGTTTTTCCTTTGCAGTACAAGTACATATTGGAGCATACCAAAAACACATTTTGCAAATTGCATTTGCACATGTCGCATTTACACAAAATTGTGTATGCAACGATCAATCTTACCTAAAGCGTAAATCACAAATCATATTTCCAGCAGATCGCATTTCGAATCCCGGTCACGAGTCCCATTTTCTTATTTTTTTATTATCTCAGTACCCCTATGTACCGATACATAATAGAGATACCGTACAAGTAGAGTATAGGAGGGTCAATCATAAGTAGGATAAAAATTTGTGTAAGACCCGTTCTGTCAATCCTATTTATAAATAGGTTACAGCCTATGTATTTTTGACTCGACTCCGGTAAATAGGCACCACGTCTATTGACAGACATTACATTTTGGCACTCTCGATCTTGATGTGACATTGAAACACGTGGTGGGATGGATTCGCATTTTTTGTTATGTATGTGAATGAAGAAAATATCTAAAAATGTCATGTCACATCTAAATAGGCATTAAATAGGGATCAAAAACATCTTTTCAGATCTATTGCCCCTCGAGGAGGTTTTTGCCTATTTAATGCCTATATTGCTTTGAGCCTATAAAATGCATCGCCAAAAATATATAGGCTCCGATATATAGGCAGTAAATAGGATTGATAGAACGGGCCTAAATGTGATTTGCAATTTGTGTCAATGGTCGACAAGGGCCTCTCGTCAACCAAGATTTGTGTAATTTACACATAATTTGTGTAAACTTACACAAAATTTTCCCAGCAAAACACAAAATAATGTGTAAATGTGTAAATGTGGTTTTGCGAAATGTGTTTTTGGTATGCTCCATTGACGTATCCATCAAAATATTGACCACATACCTCTGTTTTCACCTTCTGAATCAAGCAATCCCTGGTTTTGTTATATATATGACAATGCCAAGTACATATTGACAACATACCTTTGCTTTCAAACACCAAAATAATCAATGATCAGGTGTAATAAATCTGTTATTATACACACCAAAATATTGACCAACCAGTAGGGCATGTGTTGAGCTGCAATGCTGGTTTTCGTAATGTATTTAACAATGCCACGTAAATACCCAGGTTAGGATTTGACAAGCATGATACCAATCTTTTTTCATGTCCACAAAAATATCAGCCACATACCTTTGTCTTCAAACCTCAAAATAAGTTATATACAGAACAATGTCATGTACATATGCATGAAATATCGCCTACATACCTCTGCCTTCAAACTGTGTACAAAGCAAATGGACAGTGGTCAAGCAAATGGCCATGCCGTCTCACAAACATTGTTATGTATATAACACATGTCATCACATATGACTCACCAATGTAGAAATGTAAGGATTCTACTTATTAGAAATCATGGATATACATAATATAATGTTATAAATAATCATGCAACTTACTTGCCATCCCATAACAAGAACTGTCAAAATTCAGCCAACAGATTGAGTTAGTCCTCCCGCCTGGCATCGCTGCCAATCCAACAACAATATGCAGCAGCAGGTATTTTGGTACATTTGTTCCTTCTTCACCTTTTCTACCGATATTTTGCTGTGCACACATGAATTTTTTCAATAAAATACCTGCCATCTTAGCTCAGGAACAGCCAAAACTCAGCTCACAGACTGAGTTTAGCCTCTCATCCAGCATTGTCATCTAGCCAACAACAATTTGCAGCGGCAGGAATATTTTCATGGTGAGTGTTTTGTTTATTCCCCCTTTCTACCCATGATAAGTAGCTATGCCTCAAAACTATTTTTAATTGAATACTTACAGGTTTACCACGGGAACAGCTGAAACTCAGCCCACAGACTGAGTTTGACGTCCCATCCATAGCATTGCTCGAGTTTTTTGTTTCTTCCCCTTTTCTATCCATGATGGTATCGGTCATTATTGAAGGGATTGAGAAATGTCAATAATATTGACCACACAGTCAATGATATCAACTCCTGTCAATAAAAACATCAATAGAAGGGCAAAGTATCAACTATTTATTTGATATGTAGAATCAACCAACTTTTGACCAAGTTGAACATATCATGGAGGGCTGGAGAAGGTGATGGAACAATACCAACTATGGACTAACTATCAACCTGGTCAACATGTTGAGAAGTATAAAAAACAAAAGTTGATAATGTCAACTTGGGTTGACCAAACATTTGATAGAAGGGTGACATATCTACTCTACCATAAAACCTGGGGTATAAGTCTCAAAAGATACATTGCAATGTAACCCATACCTTGGACAAAAATTTGTGAAATTAACATGGTGACAAAAATTGGGATCCTGAAATGTTACCCTATCTTTTTTGTAGCATATGGTAGACTGGAAATGCATTTTTTTCTAATTCATTGTGAACCTTTATCCCCTCTCACCACCTCCATCTTCCTTCTGTACTTGAACTAATTTACCACCTCAGTCTCCGTTCTTAGCTCATTTGTTTATATATTTTTATGAATTTGATTTCAAAATAGTCATACTGTTTACCATGACCATTGTTGGGGGTGATGGTCATAAAGACAACCCTTCTTTCAGGAAGTCTTATTCAATCCAAGAGAAGAGAGAGTAGGTGGAGTCTGTAGAGCTGTTGATGGATGAACATGAAGTCAATGCTCCTCAAGCATGCCTCTTGATTGGTGTTAATCAAATGTATTATCAAGAGGACAATCAAGAAAGTGGATGATATGGAACATGAAGATGTTTTTGCTCCATACAAGACAAATGGGGGTTCATGATGGATTTTTTCATCCCCGAGGTAACAGTTTTTTAAGTGATGTTAAGGATGATTTGACTCATTTTTTGAGACTTGACAGCTAGGGATTCAAGTCAGCACCAGAATTGTGCAAGAAGAAGGAAGCCAATTGCTTCCTTAGTTCAGGAATAAGTTGATGGAGGCAGAGAAGAAGGGCATCTCCAGTTTAGTGAAATTGATGGGGCTTTCCCATTGATAGCAACCCAAACCACCCAACAGAACTTTCAAGAAACCAAAGATGAGTCTACCAACTACATCACATTGATGGAGGAGAAGGTCACCAGTGTTGATCAAGATGATATCCTTAACATGGCTCAGGCACCAATTCTGTTTTTGTCCCATTCCACAAGGACGCTTGAAAAGCAGGATCCAAAAATGATCAATATCCGTGGACACAAAGCAAGTAACTCTTGATGTTGCCCTTGAAGCAAGCAGCTGAATGCTACTGCTGATGCTCATATTCAAATCGCGAATTTTCCATGTTTCACAAAGATCGACACTATGGGTGTCAGAAAAAGAGTGGATGGACAAATAGATCATTAACAAGTGGTTCAACCTCATTCTTGTTCCTCAGAAGAACTCAAAGGCGCAAGGGGGTCGTTCCCATAATCACCTTGAATGTGTATCGCATCAACATGATGGGAATGATCATCAAACAAATTCAGTTGCTTGGGATTGAAGTGGTCCAAATTCCTCCCGACCACACATATCTGTGTCGACCCATGGATGTTGGACTTAACAAGACAAACAAGACAAGAATGAGTGAGAAGTCGGAGGACTGGATGGTGGACAGACCACGTATTGCTGATGGCACTGCAAAGGAGTCATCACAAAAATTGGCAGCAGAATGTATTGTTGAAGTTTACAATCTATTCTGCAGCTAACTGGTATGAATGCTTGGATGAAGAAGGGGTATTGAATGGTTTTAGAGTTACTTTTTGACTACAATTAAAACAATTGAATGTCATTGAGTAATTGTTTATATTACTTTAATTGATAACCCAATTTAAATGAAGGCAAACAATTATTCAACTCAAAACAATGGCATATGGGTAACCAGGCTTGTGGTGGTAGAGGCAACACATGGATCGGTTCTTGCTGTCGGGCATGAAGACCGTCACTATCTCAATTATAGCCCTGTCCAACCGAGGTCTGTTGCTTCCTGTCACATACTCACTACGATCCCAACACGACAACCATTAGAACCATTGCTACCAATACTGTAGCAAGCAAGTTTGTTTGCCACATGGGTCATGACAGGTGGAGGCGGAGACCAACACCCCAATCATCCCGGTTGACAACCAATGATTTCCCACAACGAAAAGGATGAGCTTGCAGATTTGCAGGTGGGTACACTTCAAAAAGCCAAAAAGAAGAATGAGCTCCATTACCATTGTAATTAATTTGTTAAGTGTTGGGTTTTACGGCAAAGTGGCCTAACTCAACAACCAGCTGGAGTTATGTGGAGTTGTACATGTTGGTGTGTTTTGCTCAAAGAGGAGAATCTGCCAATCATGGTTTCTAACCCTAATGGTAAGCCTAACCCTGCAAAAAACAAAAAATGTCTGTGGAAGTGGCGCAGTGTACCGTGTACCCTAGTGTAACCTGTGCCCTGGGTTTTATGGTAGCTGTTGACATGCTATCCACTACGTTGACCAAAAAACAAAACTGCTGTATAAGCAGGAATATTAGAAATACAAATGTCGAAAGATACTGTTAAGTGTAACTTATAATCTGTCCCTTTGTTAGTGTTTTCAACTCTGTGAAAAATTATAGGTATCTAAAAACAAACCCTACTACATCGAGGTAGTAATATTGTGCCCCTCCCGCCATTTTGCCTGCCTTGCTCATCCATGCTGTCCAACTCTTCACCATGTGCATGAGTTGTGGCATGACTTCCGACCACTTTGGAGGTTTGTCAGCAACAACCGGAGCCACGGAGAGCAATGCATAGCGGCATATTGCTGGTGTGAAGGGGAAACTTCTCTCGAGGATTTTAGTTCGATTTGAGCGGATTACATAACTGAAAAACACAGATGTCAATGAGACTTGTCCTGTGTTACTTATACTTATACACAGTGTTACCTATAATATGGCTCATACGATATTGACCAACTATATTGACCAACAATTGATCAATCGCCAAAAAAATGGCAAAGTTGCTTGTCTTGCTGCAAGATACTGGATTTCATTAAAATTGAAAGGTGAAAGGTAGTATCATTCCTCAACATTGTGTCTACCTCTAGATAATACACTAACCCATACTTTTCGAAACAAGAGGACAAGTTCTGCGACATCGAATAATGGGACTTAATTAGGTGATTCAAAAATTTTGATGTCAATCTTCCAGGTCAAACCAGCAAAAAACCTAGTGCCACTAGTGCCTATTAGTGCCACTTAAGGTTGGAAATAGTGCTATCTCATTGGATCTAGTGCAATATAGTGCAAACTCTAGTGCCATCTAGTTCCAACTAGTGTCCACATCTACAAAACCGTACTGGTTCCATCACAGCCCAGTAGTTCCAACTAGTACCATCTAGTACCATCTAGTACCATCTAGTCCCAAGATTGGTGGAACTATTGACACTAGTTGGAACTACTTGGCACTTCTTGGCACTAGAGATGGAACTATTTGGAACAGTTTGGAACTACATGGAACCACTTTTGGAACTAGTCGTCTGAGGTTTTTTTGTGGATTCAATATTAATTTGGCACCAACAAATATACTTGATCGCTAAAAAATTGACTCGTGTGCCAGCAAGACAGGCAACTCACCAAAAATATCTATTTTTTGCTCATCAATTTCGGCAAGTGCAGGAGTGACTTGTCATCAGTTGGGTCGTCCGAGCCGTCAGTTAATTCTTAAACTGATGACAAACAGGTCATCATCGAGTCGTAATTGCTGACTATGTGGGTTGTCAGCAGGTCATAACTGACAACTCTCAGGGTTGTCACTCGGTTGTAACTATGACGACTCTGAGGGTCATCACTTGTTCGTAACTGACAACTCTGAGAGTCGTCACTTTGGCTTAGGACTTTGTGTGTCGTCAACGGTACCGTGTCCTAACTGACAACAAATGGGTCATCACATGATAGTAACTGATAACTCTGGGGATCGTCACTTGGTCGTAACTGACGACTCTTGCGGTCGTCACTTGGTCGTAACTGATGACTCTGTGGGTTGTCGCCAGGTTGAGACTGACGACTCTGGGGGTCCTCACCAGGTCTTCTGTTACGACATTCTGACGACTCATCCATCGTCACTTGAGTCGTGTTTCGTCACTTTCTTTGCCTGGGTCGTCACAATGTCTTCAGTTTGAGTCGTGCAGGCAGGAGAATTTTAGGAGCCATCACTTCGCTGAAATTTTCTGCCAAAATGTGTTAAGTTTTTGCAAGTTGCCAGGCATAGAAGATGGAGTACGAATTATTTTGTTAGGCCCCAAAAATGATATGAAAAGTAAAGGTATCTGTTCTAAGAAAACATGAATTACCTAAAAGGAATGGCAACATTTCTTGCTGGATCACGGATCGCAAAGTTGAACGTCTGTCTGTCTTCTCTGGTTGGCAATCTCCACCACCGCCAATCGCTCCGCGACACGACCTTTCACACATCCGACATTATGTTGTGCGAACGCCTTGGTAGAAGGAGCACCGCTGAGAGCAACCAAGGCAACAGTACAATAATCAAAACCTTGCATATCAAATCCATCATGACAAGAAAATCTCAACGAAAAGTCCGCAAGTCCTCCACAACGACAGGATGGTCCGCCATTCCCGGTAAAAAACTTACGGTGGACATTGGCAATCGTCCCACCAACCACAACGATGATCCACAAGACGAAACAGGAGACGTGTCCAAATGGATTTCGCCGCATTACAATGATGGCGATGACGAGAATGATTCGGAGGCCTCGCGAGATTTGTACGATCCAAATTCCAAGTTTGATCGTTTGGAGGAGGACGGAGGTGGCGAATTTGGCATGCTGTACTCTTTGGAGGTTATCAGCGGTGCGTCAGCGTGTGATGTGCTACTATTATTCACGTGAAACGTTCTGTGTTTTTTTCTAACGAGTCGTTTTAATGATCACAACATTATTCTTCACCACGCAGGCGATTCGTATCGAGTAGAAAAGTCAGGAGACGAAACCACGGGATTTATCACCAAGGTCGTTTACAATGATCCAAAAGACAAAACGGCTAGTGCTACCACTTCTGCTAATGAGAAACAAGGTCAGCCTCAAAAGGAAAAGCCGCCCACCAAACAGAAACAAGTTTCGTCATCAAGTAAAGCAGCAAACTCAACGGAAAATTCAATGCCCACAACAAAACTCAACAAGAGACAACGGCAACAACTCAAACGAAAGGCTAGATTATTGGAGGCAGAACAGCAGCAACAACAACAACAAGACACCATTCCAACGAAAAAGGCAAAACACACCGATGAAACGTGTGCAAAGCCAGGCTCATCCTCCATCCAAAATTCAAACCCATCCACACCCTCTCCAGAACAACTCCTCACCCTTCAATCGACGTGGTCGACACCCCTCCACAGCACTATACTACAGTCCCTTCATAACCACAATTACACTCATCCCACACCGATTCAAGCTGCCACATTATCAGCGGCTATTTTAGGGAGGAGGGATATCGTTGGTGCAGCTCCGACTGGGAGTGGAAAGACGGCGAGTTATGCTATACCCATTTTAAATTGGTTGTTAGAGGAGATGGAGAGTGGCGGTGAGGGCTCTTGGCAGGAGGAAGTGGGGAATGAGAAGGCAGGTCAAGAGGATGGCGGAGAGGATGATGATGCAGATGGAGAGGCGGAGGGAAAGGAGAAACGATCGAGATTGCTCTCTGCACTCGTTTTGGTGCCCACACGTGAGGTGAGTCTGTTGTTTTTTCTTAAACAAGGAATGGTCCCTGAACCACACTGACACCTCGCCCTCCTCACTCCACTCGTGCCAACACCGTCCCTCCGACACAACACACGAATATCCCGGTTTATGTTCCACCAACCGCACACAGCTCGCCCTACAAGTCACCAACGAATGCACACGTCTCTCTTCCAATCGCATCGCCGTAGGGACCATCGTGGGAGGATTCGCTGAAGTGAAGCAACGTCGAATATTGGAGAAGAAGAGACCAAGAGTTTTGGTTTGTACTCCTGGACGGTTGTGGGAGTTGGTGAGTGCATATGAGTTGACTTGTTTCGGTTGATGAGTTCTTTTCTTGTTGTGTATTTTGTTTCGGTTGCTTGGGTAACGAGGCTTATGGTCAGCGAAATCTATGATGAATCAATTGATTCACTATATTCGTACTGGTTGAAATATTATTTTGATGATATCAAATTAAATCAATTTGCACGTCAGTCTGAGATTTCTCGAGCGTTGTTTCTCGTGTTCTTGAATTCGTCTCTTGTCTTAGGTTCACGGAGAAGGACGCTACACTTCCTCAACATTCTTTGTCGTCTGTTTTCTATATTCATTATGTTTCATCGCACCGTCCCTTCTAGATGTCAAGCAAGGAATACTCTCATCTCAATGACCTTTCCCAACTAAGATTCCTCGTTATCGATGAAGCTGACCGCATGATCAAGCAGGGTTGCTTCCCACAACTCCGACAAATTTTTGAAGTGATCAATCGAGCCAATCCTCCGCCGTCCAACGATGATGATGATCAAGACGGAGAGAGTGGCGACGACGACGACGACGAGAGATTGAAAAGTTTGAAAGGTGTCAGAGGAGAGGCAAAAGTAGTCATGCTCAATGATGCCATACTGGCTGCCATCGAACGAGAGAAGAATGGCAAGAAAGCGCCGCCGAAACCTATGGAGATAGACGACCAGGAATACTTGGAACAAGAAGAGCAGTTGTTGTTGAACGGGAATGATGACGATGAAGACGACGGCGAAAGTGACGAAGAAGAGAAGGAAGAACGAGTGCACAGACAAACCTTTGTGTATTCTGCGACTTTGACTCTTCCCCCCTCTACACATCATTTGATCAAAAAGAGTGCCAGCAAGGGAAAATCTAGGAAGGGAAAGGGCAAGAAGGGACAACCCACCACTGTAGATGGCGCCATTGCTGAAATTTTAGAAATTGCAGGTGCAAGAGGTGAACTAAAGATTGTTGATCTGTCGAATGTCGTGCCGGAAGGCAAGAACCAGCAGGCAAAAAAATCTAAGACAGGGGCCGACCCCGAAGAACGCAACGATTCTTCCAAAAAGGATCCCAAGACGGACAAAGCCTCTCCCATGACAGCCCGTCTCCCTCCTGGTTTAACTTTGGGTGAAATACGCTGTGCTCAACGACACAAAGATAGTCATTTGTACGCCTACCTCGTAACTACTCAACAGGGTTCATCCGGCCCGTGTCTGGTATTTTGTAATTCCATCGCTGCCGTACGAAGAGTCGGCGAAACATTAAAAACGTTGGGTCTGCCTGTGAAAATGCTTCATGCTCAAATGGCACAGGTGCGTAATCGAAGGAGTTTGGGAGCATTCGTACCCTATATGGTGTATGACGCTGACGAAAAACAGAATATCCTGATGAGGCATCCGGTTTACGAACCGAAGCCGTGCAGATTTCATGAGACCAAATGTCTCTATGAACTGCCTGTGGGTTTAGTGAACAATCTCCGAGTCAACACCTGACCTTTGTTTGCTGTCGACTTGCCTGTGGCGCTTCTAATCCTTTTTACCCTGCTCTCGTCATCCATTCATCAGAAATCACGCCTGGGTGCACTGGAATCTCTCCGTACACCCAAGTCTCGATCCATCGTTGTTGCAAGTGATGTTGCAGCGAGAGGACTAGATATTCCCTCTGTTTCCACGGTCGTGCATTATGATGTAGCCAGGACAATTGATACCTTCATTCATCGCTCAGGTCGAACAGCGGTAAGTTCTTTTGATTCCTTGA
Source organism: Cyclotella cryptica (assembly GCA_013187285.1). Taxonomy (NCBI): domain Eukaryota; phylum Bacillariophyta; class Thalassiosirophyceae; order Thalassiosirales; family Thalassiosiraceae; genus Cyclotella; species Cyclotella cryptica. The sequence goes on along the minus strand of JABMIG010000160.1, from coordinate 245,142 downwards.
CAGGAGTCGCAGTGATGCTTCATGATTAGAATGAAAGTGTTCATGTTGCGTCGTTGTTTGAGGGTCTACGGTAAATGAATCGAAAACTTGGCAATGACGATTTTCTTGGACTAGAGTCTCCGACGTACATCTGGGGTAGTAGCCAGATCTGTGGAAAACTTCCCTTGGCTGTCCGAGCCAACTTATTTCGATTTGTGAAATCGTGTTAGCGAGAGAATGAGTTGAACGCTGACAAATGATGATATACATGGACTAGAGTCTCCGATCCAGCTCAGAAGCTGGATCTGTGGAAACAACCCTTGGCTGTGTCTGATGTCATGTGATTTACTTTTGCTGGACGTTTGTTTGTGCGGCAGTGAAGATTTATATTGGACTAGAGTCTCTGACAATCCGGGGGTAGTAGCCAGGATCTGTAGATATTTTTTCCCTTGGCTGTCTGAGTCGCTTCAAACAATATTTTGTGTATTGTACTCCTGTTTTCGCGTTATGACCTTTCTGATTGTATGCTATGCTGAATGCATTGCCTTTCCCTATTTTCTACTCAGCGCGGGGTTGGTGACAAAGCGGTTGGTGTTAGCATCTCCTTGGTGGCTCCCGCAGAAGAAAAGGAGCATCGAAAGATTTGCGAGGCAGTCCGAGGAGCAGGTGAGAGGAGCCTGGAGACAATTAACATTGATGCACGCCTCTTGTCTGAGGCTCAGGCTCGCGTATCTCTAGCGACGAAAATTGTCATATGCAATGATGTCGAATCACAAGCAAGTAAGAAAAACAAGTGGCTTCAAGACACTGCCCACCAAGCTGGCTTGGAAGTAGATGAAGATATGTTAGAGAGTGGTTTGCAGGATGGAGACCAACGCGATCGGCAGCGTTTCATCGAGTCAAAGCGAGCAAAAGCGGAGCTTCAACAATTATTACAAACTCCAATGCGAACACAACATTTTGGAAAGTTCCTCTCTGGGCGTGGTTTGCAAGATGCTATCAAAACTGAAGCTGCAGTAAAGCCTTTTGTGGTGCAGAAAGCTCCGTCGAAACGTGGAGCGAAGAAAATTAAGAAGAAGGCTTAATTATTTAAACATTGTTTTCTCCAGATCAACATTGACAACATTATTTTCAGGACAGTCTGCCGTTTACGGCCTCAGCTTAAGGAACGACTTGTCGTGCTGTATCTTCAGATCGATGCTATATTTCACTTGGATTCAATGGATCATTATCAATATCCAGCTTATTCCTTATTCAACTCCCCTTTCTCTGCTCCATTAGCTGAAGCATCTAATGTGTTATTTTCTTCATTCGATCTGTACTTTGCTAATGGAAGCATCCTTGGTTTACGCTCTGTGGCCATCTTAGCTTGTTCGACTAAGGTCTCGTCAACAGCATTCACTTCTACAAGTCGCTCCTTTCGGTATTTCATCAGTGGGAGCCGCCGCGGCTGACGTTTCCACAGAGCTTTGTTCTTCATTTGCATTCGCCTCGCTCGATTGCCAGTCAGTACGAGTGATTGTTTCGCTGCTTTTAAAGGATTTGCCTTAACAATCAGTGTTTTGTTCCACGACACCGATTTTGTCGGTGCCTTCAACTCTGCGACGATACTCATGGTTGCTTAACTCGTTGAATTGGCGATGGTGCACTCAAATCGAAATGATGGAGTGAAAACTGTTCGCAGAAGTTTGCAACCCATTTTATTTCCCAGTTTGGACGAGCAACACCGCATTGTTGATAACAAGGCGCTCGTCCAATTCCGCGCTCGGGTTACCTGTTGGCGAAAAATCAAAATGCACAACGCACACATGCACATTTTTTTAATCATGCACCTATAATGCTGGGCACGATTCAATTCTTTTCTTGCGTTTCCGTGGTGATTGTCATAGGCCAAGAACAACTGCATATCGGGTGCAGTTAAAGAGGGGTAACGAGTATTCTACGAGTCGTTTCGTTAAGACTTTCTCGTATGTATTGTCTAACGTACGAGCATCCCACGAAAGTTGTATGACATCTTGATGTGAGATCTACCAATTCGCAACCATTTCACAAACGAAGAATTCGAAAATACAATATGGTACAATACTATTACATATTTGCTGTTTCATATGTTTTTACTATATTCACAAGAAACGATTCATACTTCCAGCATACCCAAAAGCCGGCTCTTCCAAACCCATCCGCACCAATCGGTTGCATATCACCACCATCGCCACTCTTCTCACTCTCATACTGTCTCTCCATCCTACCCATCGCCGTAGACAAAATGACCATAGCATCGGAAACCATCTTTATCCGATCCTGCGTCAACATTTGTCCATCGGCCGCTCCACATTCCAAATAACCGCAATGCTCCTCAAACCCTAACGCGAGCAATACCCCCCTCGCACCGGTATTATACACATTTTCCTGAAATATCGGATTGGAGATTCGTAATTTTCGATATTTGGGCTCATTCGGATGCGTGGATATATTGGAGAGATATTGGCGTAATCGTTTTGTGGCGGCGATGCCGCATCCAGGAGAGGAGGCTTCTTCTCGTTCTATTTGTTGACAGGACCATTTGATTGCGGTGTAGATTTCGCGCATTGCTGTATTGTACGCTTCTATTTGGGCAGGGTTGTTGCTGTTATAGTGGCCCCATTCGTCTGTTTTATGAAGAAGGAATGGAGAAAAATATGACAATGCTGTTCGTTAGCGGGGAGGGTTGAGACAGGAACATTGTCGCCTTCCGTAATTCGCAAGTCGCTAAATAAAAAGAAATGATGCAGCCTAAATCTATCAACAGTACTTGCACTTCTCACCATAACACTTCGCTGCAAACGGATCGATCACTCTCCTCTCACTGCGCACCAAAACCAATGGAGGTTCCGGCAATATTCCATCCTCCACAACACATGCCGGCTTCCACCTACTACCGTCCATAATCAATCCATACCCCTCCGACACATTTCTCAAGGTAAACCGCTGTATACCCACCACTGGAACATGGAAATGAATGTTCTTTTGAGGAGGATGGTGTACCGTCTCGGCACCGGGTATTGAGGGTACGACACGGAAACGGAACGTATTTAAGCAATACTGTTTCTTCGTTTCCATCGTTCCACACACCGACGCCGCCTTCCCCGACATCACCAACCCGAAAAATCCAGGGATGACCAATATACGTCGTTTGATTCCACGTCTCCCCCCGTCTCATACTCCCCTTGTATACTTCCTTACCACTGTAATCCATCCAAAAGACATGAATTACTTCATGATTCGTGCGGTTGGTCACTTCGAGATCGATGGGAACTTGTCCTCGTTCCGAGGAGGGGTGCATGGGAAGAACTGCTTTGAGAAACGAGGTGTTGGACGATCCTTCTTCGTTGTTGTCGTTGGGGTAGGAGTAATGCGGGACTGCATAGATGCGATAGAGGGAGTTTATTGTGGATTGCCAGTAATGATACCCCTTCAATCCGGGATGATGGGGTTTCGTGTGTAGATAGATTGTTTCATTATTGTCACCGGTAGAGTTTGGGATGGGTTCGTTGGATTGTTGATAGGCATGCTGGGAGGATATAGGCGTGGATGTTTGGGAAGCCATGAAGTCTTGTTTCTTATCCATCGGCGGTGTAGACAATGACAGATTTTCATCTTCATTCATCGTACATGTCGTGACGAGCTTATCATAATTTCGAATAGATGCCGCATCCTTATGAATGAGATTTTTTGACTTTTTGCCTCGAGACAATGGTGTTGGCTTCTTGCAATCCTTGTCATTCGAATCACGGTGAATATGAGAGGATGCATCGTGTAGCAATACAGTCTGGTCTAAATGTTCCGTCGATGGAGTCAATCGATCATCTTTCGATTCCACCACGTTTGAAGTCAACGAGATTGATTCGTTTGGATCTGTTCCTTGATCCGTTGCAGCCGTGACAGGAGCAGTAGCGACAGCACTTCCCAGCACATTGCCGCCCACCAATTCTTTTTTCCCCGAAGAACGGAATAATTTATGCAATACAACTGCTACAATGACAGATGCCATCCAAAATCTTGCTTGTTGTTGTGCCGTGAAGAAGAAATGTGAATGATCACTCCATTGTTGCTCATTGTTACTTGCACGTGAAGTCATCCCATCATCACCCTCTATAGAATTGGAGGGAGCCATGCCATCAACATCAGACACATCCAGTACGGATGACGATGGGAATGTAGTTATGTCGTGACTTTTTGCATCCGTCATCTTGACAACTACCATGAATTACGTCAGTTTTCGATCGCGGTGCAACAGATGTAGGCACTGAAAAATGTGTTGTGGATCAAATTCATATCCGCCAGTGGATCCATTTTCCTTGTGAGTCTCCCGCTCCGCGTCCCAAGAGCTCCCAAGAGGCAGCTTAAAAAAGGAAGCAAAGTCAATACACCCAGCTCAAAGTGCAGTGAGGTGGTCCCAGCAGCCCGCTCTGTGACATCTTGATATCTTCTATAAGGCGTTCTGAACTTCGGATGAACAGCACAAATTATTTATATGTTACCTTTATAATCACATAAAACTTAATGGCTCAAATTATGAAAAGTTCAAATCATATTCAATCTTGTCAATACAGTATAAAGGTATTTTCGACCTTACCTTCTGATGACGTTCTGATGTTCCGTGACGGGGGATGAGACGTGGCGTGGATTTCAGTATTGTAGTTTGAGCAGCTGGAATCTGCAGCCATGGCGTTCAACCTGTATTCAACATCATATTCTGACACTTCCCAATTGACAAATTATTGCAGCGGCTGCAAGATGTTTTAGCAGCAGAAGGAGCCTGAATACTGGAAGTAATCATGTTTTGTTAAGTAAGATAACAGTGGAAGTGACACATGGCCCTGGCAAACTGATCAATGCCTGTGCTAGCCCAAGTTGCATGCAACACATGGTCTGGTAAAATGCCCCTGTTCCTGATTAGTGGCTGCCCTCACACAGCATGCACTAGAGTGCAACCAATCATAAAAAAAGGTATCAAAATATTGTATTCTTACAACATACAATTAGAAGCCAGTTTTTGGAGATATGTCAACTGGGAATCTGCAAGACATTTTTCAGTACATCAAAATGCAGTTCTATTGAAAGCAAGAGCATTTCTTTCATAAAATTTGATGTTATACAGCATTCATATAAAGAAAAATACTTTGTCAACTTTATGTCATATCACTATGCGATGTGGTGACATAAAGATCACCTAGTTATGGTGTGTCAGGTACCATACTACCATGTAAGCCAGATTATGGGTAACGCTGGCGTACAAGTAGCACTGGGCAAGTCTCACAGATATTTGTGTTTTTCTGGTATTTAATCCACTCAAATGGAACTAAAACAATCATTCCCCATCACACCAGCAATATGCCCATATGTATTGCATTCTGTGGCTCCAGGTTGATGCCGAGAAATCTCCGATGCTGTCAGAAGTTGCCACACAACTTGCATGCCTGTTGTTTGGGTGGACATCATGGATGAGAAAGGCAGGACGTATACAATAATCTTGTCATGTTGAAGTGATACAGTAACTGTCCTCTTGGTGTATGGTGTGGTTCTTTGTGTGGCATTGATCTTGATGTACCACCATATTTGGTGTGACATCAAATTATTCTATGGGTCCTTTGTTTGGGGTTGTTTTAGTGTGATAGGGCTGGATTTGTGTTATTTGCAACAAAGATGTTTTCATCAATCTTTATTGTGGTGAGTTGGAAATAGTACAATTATACTTCATTTTTACTTTACCTTGGACCAGAGGCAGTGCTATGTCTGAATTATCCTGCCCTCTTGACTTTCTATTTGATTTGCTTTTTTACGTAACATCTACCGTATTTCTTGGATGACAAGTCCCAAAAATGTTAGAAGACACATATCTCAATTAACTGAAAGTTAGTGCCTGTTACATGTAAAAAATTATTTGTATCCACTCTTATTTACCAAAGTACTCATTTGTACCGGGAATTGCACTGTAGAGGAATAAGTTTTTTCATGTCAGTGTTAGTGCATTTCATTTGTGGTGAGTTTTGATGTAAATTGACATAACTCATGAACCAGAAGGAGTTACGCGGAGCAATACATATTGCCATGATGGAGATGAATAAGGCTATCACTTTGTTATGACGAGTGGCTCTTAAGCATGAGTCAAGTGCGTGAAATTGACATTTTTGTAACGGTCAGAGTCTTGACCTTATGATGCGCAGACCTTGTCATCCAAGAAATATGGTAGAGGTTTGTGAAGAAGCAACCTTTTTCTTAAAAGAACTCGAAAAGTGGCACGTTTCCCAGTAAGAATACAGCAGAAGACCTGCATTTTGATCAGCTCGTGGTAGTTTTATGATGACCCAGGTGCACCCACATGTTTCTCATGAGACTCTCCGTATCATTTTGATAAGGCCGTATCGACACTTGAAGGCCCATCAAGTATTTGAAACAGCTTTTCTGAGCGTGGTCGCTTTGTGACAAGAATTGCTGTTGCTCACCCAGAGGCACTTTTGATTTGTTTACTTCAATACTGTTGAATTTCTTGAAAATGTGTTAGTCCATTCCTGTATACGAAATTTGTGAGAATTCACTCCTAACAGAGAGATCGAGCTGAATGTTCATAAGCCTCTTGGGAGTAACAGATCAACTTTGGCAATGAGTGCTTCAGTGGCGTCACGTGGTCATTTTAATTTGAATGAGAACTCTAGGGGGGCACAAATACATTTTTAGGTGTCAATGGAAGGTACCACAGTGTTGTATTGTACAGTACAATCTACAGCACGCGGCTCTTTTGAAACACGAAATAATTTAACGCAAACTCACTGATTTTTGAAATAAGATATAATTTTAAAGGTAAATACGGGTCAAATCATGAAATTACCCATGTACGTCAGCCCGAAAACTTGATTATTCACAGGTTATTATCCGCTGATCTATTGTTATATTACCTGTTATGGCAAAAAGTGAAAAAAAACTGTCTCACTGAAGAAGAAGAAGAAGAAGAAGAAGAAGAAGAAGAAGAAGAAGAAGAAGAAGAAGAAGAAGAAGAAGAAGAAGAAGAAGAAGAAGAAGAAGAAGAAGAAGAAGGAGAAGGAGAAGGAGAAGGAGAAGGAGAAGGAGAAGGAGAAGGAGAAGGAGAAGGAGAAGGAGAAGGAGAAGGAGAAGGAGAAGGAGAAGGAGAAGGAGAAGAAGGAGGAGGAGAAGGAGGAGGAGAAGGAGGAGGAGAAGGAGGAGGAGAAGGAGGAGGAGAAGGAGGAGGAGAAGGAGGAGGAGAAGGAGGAGGAGAAGGAGAAGGAGGAGGAGAAGGAGGAGGAGAAGGAGGAGGAGAAGGAGAAAAGCGGCTCAGTTTCCCATACAACAAAGATTTTGAAAAATCTTGATTGATGTTTTTGTGACTACAATTGTATCATTGTCCCAGTAAATTCACTCTTGAAACTAGAATAAATGGCCAGCTTGCCACTACTGATGACTGCAAAGAACAGTTATTGATTGCCTCTTGTCTTTCAAGTCAATAACAGTGTCATGCCAATAATGTCCTTGTTGTCTATCAATATTACAACACTTCAACATATCCAGCACATTGATCCAGAGATTGGGGGCTTACTGTGACTATTCAGATTTTAAGGATGCTGGTGATTGTGACAATTTGGGAGCCCTAGGTCATTTTAGTGGACAAACTGCATTGATAGATCGGGTTTCTATCTGCATGCATCCTGGTCTATTTGATCCAATAGTGATGTTGACGAACATCGTCTGTGTTCTGACATATCAGAAAGGGAGTGGGAAGCATTTTTCACAGAGCTGTCTCAAAGTTGGTCCACAATAAACTTGAATTCCACTGATGTTGTCTGGGTGGTCACATCCTAAAACTCTTTTAGATGTCAAAACTTGAACTCATGATCTTCAAAGAATATGACATCACATGGCGTGCAGCATCGGTGCTAAGACGTACTACTCATTGGAAAAAAGTTATGCTGTGGGGAAATAAATCTGATCTCTGCACAGAAATGTCTTAGGAGAAGGATTTCTTTGCCTCCCTCAATCACAATGATAGACTGGAACCCTAATTTTGAAAGACTCAACATTTCACAATGTATTTACCTGACCCTTAGGAAATATTTTCATACCAACAATCAATCATCAAGAAAGTAGTAATAATGGATCACCTTGATGATGCCTTGGTTGGGCTTAAAATTACTTTGGTAAACTGCTCATCACTTCAAGAATTTAACTCTCCAATTTAACTCTATGATCACAGTAAAAGAGAGGCAGTTGGTGTCTGATGTCATGTCATCCTCTGTCATCAAACTGGTGTTATGCCCTTTTGTTTTGTGTGTATTTTGTGAGGTTCGGTATGGTTGGGGTGTTGCTTCATATCTTTGAGTATTGAAATTTTCTACATGTGAGTGGGAGGAGTGTGTGACAGGGGAAGCATGGAAGGTGGTGTCAAATGTCTTGTCATCTCTTGCGGCAGGACTGAGAGTTCTTCACGTGGATGTGTGTCTCCTTAATGATATTGAGGCCCATGTGATGGCATCAGGACTCACACATAACACAACACTCGAGGAGCTGAATTTATAAGCAGAGATAAGTGATGTTTTCAATGAATTGACTGCAGCTGGGTGGCCGGACATTAATACTTCATTGACCAATCCAAATTGGCCGCAAAAACGTTGTCTTGGAAAACAAACTGAAATGAATGATGAAGTATCTTCATCATTGTCAGATGACTTGATTTCAAAAAGTGATACACTTGAGATTTATGTTGATGCTCGCCAGAATGCTACTCATACTGGTTGGTTTACCATTTCTACTGCATTTCTTACTCCTGTGCCAAAGTTGAGTGAATTCTATCTTGGAGTTGGAGACGTTTATAAGAATGTCACTAATGATATCATGGAGTTGGCTTTTTAAATGGTGGGCTGTACAGCAAGCCCTTTCTGAGCATGCTTTGCCTTCCCCTTGCCATGTCATTGAAGCAGCGTGGATGGCACTTTCAAGAGTTTCGTGTGACACTTCCAGTTTAGAAGCTATCCTAAAATCCAACCACACCCGTTATGTTCAACTGTGATCATCCAATGGTTTTCCCTCCCACAATTGAAGGATTCTTGAAAATGAATAGTAGTGGCACACCATCTTGAGTGGCCCGTCTCAGGGTCATAAGATTCTTTGATGGAATAACTATTGAGTCTGCTGTCAATGACCAACCAGAGATACAGATTAAACTTGTACCTTCCGTGATGACATGGCTTAGGAGGATTGTGTTATAAACTCTGAATTCTTTTGTTTCATCAGAAACCAGACTTCTTTTTTTGAGAAGAAAAGAAATGGTGTTGTGAAAGAATCAGCTGTATCAAAGAAAAAATGATCCATGTAAGCAAGAGGAAGAATGAAGAGATCAAGTAGGTTCTGAACCAGTTGTGGACTCATTTGTCAGAAATAAGTTTTCCTTGCTTAAGGGATGTGTCAGAAGATAGTTAGTTTTGATCATGAGAATCCTGTAATAAACATGTTTCTTTTCTTTTCAATTGTGTCACATGATTTGAAGTATTGTTTTGATTGACAGAGTAGGTGAAAATTGCTGACAGTTATGGGGGATCATTAGAGGGATAAGCTGCCAGTTTGATAGAAGAGTTAAATGGAGAGCCACAAAAAGCAGATGTTGGGTTGGATTGGGTCTCAGAACAAAAATGTATTTTTTGTATTAAACATCTCCACATCCAATCTACTGATGATAGACCATTTAATCTCACATTATCACAAACTAAGGCAAACCCTTAGTAGAAATGGAGATACAAACCAATGTTTTGAATGTTGACATTTTGCAGAGTCTGTTGAATTAATGCTTTTCCCTTCCTTAGAAGGAATGTAACAATCAACACATACTGTCAGAGGAATAAGGTGAACAAATGGCAGCAACCATTTCTATAAGTTTAGGAGGCTACCGTAAAAAACTGGATAATACGAACCACAAATTGTACAGTAATTTTAAAACAATCCATTATGTTGTTCTTATACTGCAAGTCTAGTTAGTCTTCCTCCCACAATGAAAAATATGTGTATCTTAAAAATTTACCCTATCCTCATGGAGGTAGCCCCTGTGTACCCTTTCAACCTTTGATCATCCATGATATTGGCCCATCCACCTTGGGTACAAGAACATGATTCTTTTCGACATCATTGGAGTGTTCTTGACAACACGAACGAGAGACATGCACATGGCTGTGTTGTTCCTGCTGATGAGAATCTAAACACTCAATGTTTAGAGCTTACAGAGAGGTATCCGACCAAAATGCAACTAAGAGCACTGATGAAAACAGAAGTTGAAATGTATGTTTCTCAACTGAGGTACAAAATTAAATTTCTCATTTATTTTCCTTTTGTTTGACACAGAGTTTGCAGTATCTGATTGCATCTGTACTTGAACTCATGAAGAAAGTAATTACATGTGCTAAGATCAGGAATCATTGGGTCACAGGTGATATGAAGGATACAGTAGTCTTGGAAATGTACTTTCTGAAATCATTTCTTACAATAGCATCTGCACATTATTTGGAGAAGTTTTTAGCTGAGAGAGTACAGGCCTGATAAGTTTTTGTGTTCACATATTGGTATCAAATAAGAAGAAGGCTTTTTCCTGTTTATTTCAGCAAGGATTTGATGAAGGGAGGTGATGGGAGCATGTCAGTGATTGCACCCCTTCATTCCAAAAGGTTTTTTGTGTAGTGGTATTGTTTGGTTGGTTATTTCATTATTGTCAATTGCAGATTTGGGATGAAACAAAATGGTTGTTAAATAGATGATTTGTTTACTTGATTGTTGATTGGTGTGCTCAACTGATGTATCTGTGGTTTATCAAAAGCAATCATGTCTTGTTTGTTTATCCACTGGTGATGTTTCCAACTGATTTTTGTCTTATTCAATTGTGGTTGCCATCACAAGCTCATCATACTTTTGAAAGGATGCAGCATCCGTACAAAATATTTTCTTTGACTTTATGTTCAAGATGATGTAGACTTTTCTTCATTTGTGGTATGCATTGTTCAATGTACAGTCACCCAAATCAAAATATGTCTTTGTTAGTAAAGGTGATGATGCACATCACCATTTTTAAAATAATAAGCAATGACAAACTTTCTGGCTTTGAAGAAGAGGCCACTATTGGTGTATATCATGAGGGTGAGTTTTATGATGGCAAACACATGGGTGAATGCAAAATTATTCAATTGTTGAATGTCTGAAAAAGAGAAGGATTAACCATATTATGAATGGTATGTCCATGGAAACATCTCACCAGGGAGAGATTTTGGTGAGTTCTGAATAAGCTTTTAAAACCTTATGTCCTGTACTATCACATAATAGCACCAAAACTCTCAATTTAACCGTTTGAATCTTACAGAGGTCCATATTGATATAACATACACCTTCGCCAAAAATTATTGGAGACGACACACTATTCCGTTGCTTTTTGACATTTTATCATTTCCCTTGGCAAGAGATAGAGACAGGCTGGGAACCACTGTGTTCAGATAGTACAAAGATACACTTCACTAGACTATTACCATGTTTGGACTTCACTCTCTCTGTCCCCCCTCAAAAAATTAGAAACTTAGCAAGATTGAGATCTTCTGTCCCGAATGAGCAGGGCGACCCTGAAAGCATTGATGAACTTAAATTTAATTTACATGTACCCTAGTAAAACGGACAATCTCGGCTATCCCTTTCACACCGAAGACCTGCATTCATTTAGCAGCACTGCCGCATAGAATAAATTGAATTCATCCCCCAATATCAAGTGCAGTAATTTCTCAGACATTAAGGACAGCATCCAAACGTGAATGCCATCATAAACATCGTCATTCAATTATTGCCTATCCATCGTTTTCATCTCTACTTGATTCTATGCGTGCATGCATCCTGTAGGCGCCCTCCCCCAAATTCGCTTACGGTGCAACATAAGAAGCATCCATCATAAAATTATCCCTTGCCTCTTTCAACTTCCGCATTTTCTCTTTTAGCGATTGAAAGTTCTGCCTTGCCTTACTCACTTCTATCGGACTCTTATCTTCTGCCAAATGCGAAAGATGCTTTGGCATCACCTCTTCTCTATTCGCGGCGATTTCTTCGTCTGTGTACTTTTTAAACCCCTTTTCTAAAAACAGCGCATGCAACTTCTCAGTGTCATTAAAATCGCTCAACGTAATCTTCTCGATCTCTTCTTTATTCGACCCCTCCCCTTTGAATATGGTCAAGACCGCCTTTTTCCCGTGAATGAAATTCACTTGTACGTTTCTGTACAAATCGACTCCGTTAGGTTCGAGGAGGAATGCTTTCAATCTAGGAAGGCGGTTTAGGGATCATCCTGAGCACGATTCGATGAGGCCGTGTATTTGCTGGGCGTTACACCAATTGATGATAGTTAAGAGGATGAGGACGAAGGGCAGGTTGTAGAAAGGGTTGGGCATGGTTCTCGACTTAAAAGCGATTCTTCGTATGAAGTGCCTAAGAGTGCCAGAGAAACGAGGATGAAGTGAAGCGAAGATATTTTAGAAAATTCAATTCACCCGAACGACAACATGACCCCGCGAATGGCGACACCTGCCAAGTCTTGGCAGGCGGAACTGGTCTTGTCCAGCTATCGGCTACACATTCCTATGTATTAACGAGTTGTCGGAAATTAAGCGATTTCCCGTTCCTCATGCAAGACAAGAGTGTGAAGTCGGTGAAGTTTGGGGGTACCATAGTTACAATATTACTTAACCCTCTTTTTTAAAGTTGTACAAAAGTGCGTTAACTAGCGCAATAAGATTCTGATGCATATGTATGGTTAACTTAACCCTCTTCCCGGTACTAGTGCCAATCTAACCCAAGTATAGTCACTTGGGTCAAAACGACCAAAGTATAGCCCTCTTTTTCGATTCTGCTCTAGGTTCCGGTCGTTTTCAGCAAAAACTGACGTCACCATTGAATTCTACGCAAAAAGTTCAGCAAGATAGTCCCCACCACCCCCTATGAAATCGCGATATTAAAAAGTCGATATTGTCGGCGATAACACCTTGAGGGAGGAGTTGGGCGATCGATGAGGGATTGAAGGGATGTGGGAGCGAACTCGTGATTCAAAATGCATGGAGAATTATCATGGGGCCGCTTAAAAGTGCCTCAAAAAGCGGTATACTATGGGCGAAAACATAGCTAAGTATAGGCTATACTAGGAGTTTTTGGTCCATAGTATAGCTTCATTAAATGCATTTCTCACTATCTCCTTCTCCTTCTCCTTCTCCTTCTCCTTCTCCTTCTCCTTCTCCTTCTCCTTCTCCTTCTCCTTCTCCTTCTCCTTCTCCTTCTCCTTCTCCTTCTCCTTCTCCTTCTCCTTCTCCTTCTCCTTCTCCTTCTCCTTCTCCTTCTCCTTCTCCTTCTCCTTCTCCTTCTCCTTCTCCTTCTCCTTCTCCTTCTCCTTCTATCCTTCTCCTTCTATCACTTCTCCTTCTCATTCTCATTCATATTTATCATTCTCATTTATCATTGTCATTTATCAATCATATCATCATTTATCATTCTCATTTATCATTGTCATCATCATCATCATCATTTCATCATTATCATTTCATCATCATCATCATCATCATCATCATCATCATATCATCATCATCATCATCATCATCATCATCATCATCATCATCCTCATCATCATCAATATCATCATCATCATCATCATCATCATCATCATCATTCATCATCATCATTTATCATTCATCATTCTGTCATTCATCATTGTCATTTATCATTCATTATCATTTAATCATTTGTCATCAAATTATCATTCTCATTATCATGGTCAATCATCATCAATCATCATCATCATCATCATCGTCATCATCATCATCATCATCATCGTGTCATCATTATCATCAATTGTCATCGTCATCATTTGTCATCATCATTTGTCCTTTATCATTGTCATCATTAAATCATTTTCATCATGTCATCATAATAATCAATCGTCATCATATCATCATCATCATCATCATTTATCATCATTTCATCATCATATCATCATCATTTATCATCATTTAATCATCATTTATCATGTCATCATGTCATTATCATCATTTTAATCATCATTTGTCATCATTATCATCATTTGTCATCATTTAATGTCATCATTCATCATTCAATAATCATCATTAAATCATCAATCATTATCATCATAAATCGTCATTAATGTCATTATTAATCATCATCATCATCATCATTTATCAAATCAATCAATCAATATCATCATTCATCATTTCATTCATCATTGTCAATTGTAAATCATTCAATCATCATTTCTATCATTCATTCATCATTTAATAAAAATCGTCATCATCATTATCATCATCATTTATTCATTCATCATTAATAAATCGTCATCGTCATCATTCAATCATCATGTCATTAATCATCATTTTATAAATCATTTCAATCATCTTTTATCATCATTTAATCATCATTCATCATCATTTATAAATCATCATCATCATCATTCATTATCATCATTATCATCATTTAATCATCTTGTCATCCATTAATCATCATTCTCATCATGTAATCATTTCATCAATCAATGTCATTCATCATCATTTTCATCAATTTAATAAATCATTTAATAAATCATCATTCAATACATCATTCCAATCATCATTTGGTTTCATCAAATATATCATCATAAATCATTTCAATCATCATTCATCATCAATAAATCATCATATAATGTCATCATTGTCATTAATCATCATTTAATAAATAAATCATTAATCATTCTTATCATCATTTGTTCATCATTTTTCTCCTTTTCTTCTCCTTCTTTTCCTTCTTTTCCTTCTTCTCCTCCTTCTCCTCCTTCTCCTCCTTCTCCTCCTTCTCCTCCTTCTCCTCCTTCTCCTCCTTCTCCTCCTTCTCCTCCTTCTCCATCTCCTTCTCCTCCATCTCCTTCTCCTCCTCCTCCTCCTCCTCCTCCTCCTCCTCCTCCTCCTCCTCCTCCTCCTCCTCCTCCTCCTCCTCCTCCTCCTCCTCCTCCTCCTCCTCCTCATTCTCCCTCTCCTCATTCTCCCTCTCCTCCTCCTCCTCCTCCTCCTCCTCCTCCTCCTCCTCCTCCTCCTCCTCCTTCTCCTTCTCCTTCTCCTCCTTCTTCTTCTTCTTCTTCTTCTTCTTCTTCTTCTTCTTCTTCTTCTTCTTCTTCTTCTTCTTCAGTGAGACAGTTTTTTGACTTTTTGCCTCAACAGGTACTTGTACTGTTAGCTATACGAAACTTACCTGTAAACAATTAATTTTTCAGGGGGGCGTACATGGGCAGTCATGATGTTTTGATCTCTGTTTGCCTTTAAAATTATATCTTATTTCAACAAAAATGGGCATGGTTGTGTGTGTTATTTCAACAAAAATGGGCGCAATCATGCCCACACCATCTACACACCACCTACATACCGCCCATATGCTTTTGGCATACCCACTTTTGGCGCCAAACAGTCCATACGGCCTATTTGAGGTAAACAGGGAGGACCCAAAAAGAGAATACATGTAAAATTTACTAGCTTCAGGTCAAGAGAAAAATGTATCTTTTGACATTGAGGCTGTGGGAATGCTCTAAAATAGCTGAAGTTTTAATGACGTACAATTTTTCTAAGTTTTAATAATGTACATTATTATTTCTATATTCTGTAACTTTGCATCATTATGGTAGCTCCTTACAGTAAATATAAATTGTCTACTTGAATAAAAAATCTGCTCTTCAGTTTTGTCCCCCACGTTGGAAAGCAGTTAGACATGTTTGTTTTATGGGGGGGAGGCAAGACAGATCAGAGTCCATGCCAGCAAGAGCCGGTTTGTGTGCCGTGTGCGACTCAATGACCGTTGGTCCTTTTTAATCCCGCAGATATCTTATTTCTCGCAATTAGCTGACTTCTTGCAGATAGCGTATTTCTCGCAGATAGCACTATAAATAGTGCTATCTGCGAGGATAGCCTTATTTGCGAGAGCGTACTATTCCTACATGGAAAATAAGCTTATCTGTGAGGATTCTCTTATTTGCGAGCTCGCAAATAAGCCTATCCTCGCAAATAAGCCTATCCTCACAAATAAGCACATTTAGTCTGCCGTAAGTGATTAGTCACAGTGTGACTGAAAAACACGTTGCGGTCTGTTTTACCTAGAGATACCAGTGACCGGCACTTGACTGACTGACCCTCGTTTCACTGCCAACCACTCTCACTCTCTCATTCTCTCGCTCATCTTGTCTTACATAGCACTACCATACTGATTACAGATGTGCATTTGATACTACTAAATACTATAACATGATGTAAATGTATAAAATGGTTGTTGGATATTTCAACACTTTTAGACTTAGTAGTATTCTAAATATGGTTCACTTATGATTTTCCCACAGCCTCATTTGCTAGTTCTTATATGGTGAATAACCCAAAACCTGTATGTGTATCCGTAAGGTTGGGCCTGAATGAGGGACATAGCTTCATTTGTAGGACGAAAGCATTCGTCAAGTTAGAAACCATAATGTACATGTTGTGAATATCTATAGATGGTAATTTTTGGCAAGGAATTGAATGGTGCAATCAGATTGACTCAGAAGTGAGCGCATTGGGCGAAATGGGGGCAATTTTGTGAACTAGTGTCGGTTTTTCTGCTAATTCCTTAACTAGTATCAGTTTTACTGCTAGATACGGGTAAGGGTTAAGCCCCAGTCACTATAATATTCCCACAACCAATAATAATTCATTCACAAAAGAACATATTTTGACTGTTCACCCATTCGGCACATATAAGAGAGAAAAGTTAGCCTATCATTTCTACAGGTGGAAAAGTGCTTTCGACCACTGTTTCTGCCTGATGCAGATCTGCATCAGGTAGAAGTGTACTCTGCTAACACACTACATTCTTGGAAGGTGTGGCACATAAGATTTATACACTCGTTCCTAATCATAATCTTGATTTGTCACAATGAAGATAAATCTTGCATGAGGGACCTTATTGTATGTAGCATTATTACGTGAACAATCGCCCTTTGTACTAGATGAAGAAATTCACTAACCAATCACTACGTGTTTCCAAAACTTGATGCAGATATGCCACAGGTAGAAATTTCTGTAGAAGATAAATGAGCTACATTATATGATGCAGGCATGGATCAAGTAACAATGATCATTGTATGTCTCAGGAAGCCTACTGCACTTCTTATTTGGGCTATCTAATTCTCAGCAATGCCTTCCTGTTGGCTGCTAAGTGAAAATGTCTTTGAAGGAGGCCATATTGATTCATATGTGTTCTCATCTAGAAACATTAGCATTTGGACTTATTACAAATTTGGATATTAAAGAGTGGCAATGTACAGATTAGAGTAGCAATTAGAAACATCAGCAACAACATAATGACAGCAGTACAACAAATCAACAACTACAGTTGTATCAAATTATATCATAAATTGAACAATTGTCATACAACAAAATTACTACTGCACAAACTCTCATATGTTTTTCTGTTACTCGCCCATGCCGCCAAACCCTCTACCATCTACCATCTGCATATGCTAGACAACAAATATGACTCACCCGGAGCAATGCATATGAGTATATTGCTACCAGGCTGATCGGAGGCAGAGACAAATGATTGAGGATAGAAGAGAGGACGTACTTGCTTGAAACATTCCATTAGCTATCAACTATCAGCTACATCAAGATAGGCAACTTTTCCAAAAATTGGTCAACTATCAACGGAGTATCAACACTATCAACCATTATTGATGGGATTGAAAACATGTCAACAGTATCAACTACAAGTTGATGTTATGAACTCCTGTTGACAAAAAGTCAATAGAAGGTCAATCTATCAACTTTTTTATTGACACGATGAATGGGTGAGTCAACACTATTGAATGCGCGTATCAACCAACTATAGACCAACTAGCAACCATATTAGATAGCTAGTCATAGTTAGTACAATCTTACTACCCACCAACTATCGGATCTGACTACTGACCAACTATCGACCAACTATCGACCAACTATCGACCAACTATCGACCAACTATTGACTTCTTCGTCACTCATCAATGCTATTGACTTTATCGTCGACATGTTGCCAGTATAAAAACGTATCCTCACCTGTTGACCAAAAGTCAATAACAGGCCGACATATCAACACTAGCTGTTGACATACTATAGACTGATATCAACAAAAGAATCAACCAACTATGAACAAATCATGATAACATTGGTCAAGTTGCGTGTCTCACAGGACCAAAAAGGATTGATAACACTTACATCAACATTCACAAATAGTAGCCAAAATGAAAAAAATATATGTACAAATTCACGCAACTTCTTTAATACTAGTAAATTTTTATGGCCAGCATGAATTTGGAGGTATAAATTCTAAACTGCACCTACTCATGAAATAGCTCATTTTTGTACTAAAACAATATTCTGTACCATTTCTTGTGTAAAGAAGACAAACAGTCAAAACAAATCAAAACTTCTTTTCAGATCATTGATCTTTGTTTTCATCTCAAGTCCAAGCTATTCAAACAAACAATTGTAGACTTCTCAGTAGTGACCGGCAACACAGGCAACTCGCCCTAAATAACTACCTCTTTGCGATTAATTTCAGCAAGAATCATCACTCCAGTCACAACCAAAAAAGTCCGGTGGTGACTTGTCATCAGTTGGGTCGTCGGAGTCGTCAAACGGGTTGTCACAAGATAGTAACTGACGACTCTGGGGTTGTCAGCAGGTCCTAACTGACGGCTCTGGAGGTTGTCAGTAGGTCATAACTGATGACTCTAGGGGTCATCACATAGTCGTAACTGACAACTCTGGGGGTTGAAACATGGTCGTAACATGGTAGTCACCAGGTAGCTACAAATAATACTAACTGGTTCGTCACTTGTTCTTAACTGACGACTCTGAGGGTCGTCATCTGGTCGTAACTGACAACTCTGTGGGTCATCACTTGGTTGTAACTGACAACTCTGCAGGTTATCACATGGTCGTAACTAATGACACTGCAGGTCATCACTTGGTTGTAACTGACAACTCTGCGGGTCATCACAAGGTCGTCACTTGAGTCATGATTCGTCACTTTTGTGTTAAAGTCGTCACAATGTCCTCCATTAAAGTCGCTAAGTTGTCAGAATTTTACGAGTCGTCACTTCGCTGAAATTTTCTCGCCAAAATGTCCGAAGCTTTTGTGTTTTGCCTGTCTTGCAAGGCTAACGTAGCATATTATTTAAGCCTGATCACTTTGAGGACCTATTGGAACAATGCAGGTGGACAGGTCCTTTTGGGTTATTAACACTCTACTGTAAAACCCGGTTTATACGGTGCCCTACATCCTGATGTAAAAGTGCCTCATTCTAAGCGAAAATTATACCCGTTGAAGCAGCAAATGCTTCGCATGAAAAAGAAAACAAGGAAAACACGTAACTAGTAGATTTTGGAATCAGTATTTTAGTAATTACTCGCTTCTCAAAAAGCAAGGCAGACTCGATGGTTTTCTTTTCGTGATTTGTTTAAGCCTCTCTAACAGGCGATGCGTCCCTTCACCTCGTCTTCTCCCGTGATCCGATCTTCTATCTCAATAATGTTCGTTTGCTGCGCATTATTGTCGTACCTCAACGACGTTCCGCCGGAATTTAAGTCTACGACGGCAAACCCACATCCTACGGAGCACCAACGAACGGTAACACCTCTCACGCACCTCTAACCAACTAACTAATAACAGCAGCTCGAGAAACAATGGGAGACAACGGCGAATACTATTTAAATCAATACGGTCTATGTCCGTCCTGGGCGCTCAGTTTGGGATACATGGGCGTTGCCGCGGGGGCTGTTTTGAGTAATTGGGGGAGTGCGGTGAGTTTGGTTGGTGCGGGATGTGTTTGCTTTGATGTGCAGGGATATTGATGGCGTCGAAAGTGTGCTTTTGTTGGAGAGGGAACGGTGCACATTGCCTGTTTCTTTGAATGTGCGACAGAAATCTAGTTGGTTGTGCGTCAAGATTCGGTACATCATCTAAAGGTTCCCTCTCAACCTCATTTCGCTCGTGTCAACACCTTATCTCCGTAAAATTCAGTGGGGCACATGGAAAGCCGGCGTCTCCCTCCTGAACACCGGAATCCGCCACCCGGGCTCGGTCATGAAAAACGTTATCCCCATTGTCATGGCGGGAGTCATTGGTATTTACGGATTGATTATCGCTGTCATTCTCGGGGGGAATATTCCCAGTCCAACGGTGGGGACGGGGGAGAACGTCTATTCGATTTACACTGGTATGGCTCATGTGAGTGGGATGGTGGAGATGTGCTTTGTTCCTCGTCGTTAGGAGAGAATTCTCATCGTTTTTTTTCAACTCGATTGTTTTTTATGGTACAGCTCTGTGCGGGACTGTGCTGTGGCCTTTCTGGCCTCGCTGCGGGAGGTTGCATCGGCATCATTGGCGACTATGGTGTACGCTCCGTCGGATATCGGTCTTCCAATATTTCTGTCGTTTTCTCGACAGATAAGAGTGGATTTGATGAGGGAGGTGATGAAGGAAATAGCGGAGATGAGAACAAGCTGTTCGTGGGCATGTTGATTATGTTGATTTTTTCAGAGGCTTTGGCGTTGTAGTGAGTTGGCGGACTGTCTTATGTATTATGATTCTCTTTTTCATTCTACATGCTCTAAACCTCTTTATCTCCTTTATCAAACTTTAACTGGAACAGTGGACTGATTGTTGCCCTCATTGTAAGCCAACATTCCTACCCATGCGGTGCAGAATAAACTAGAGGAGTGGTCGGTGTTGATTATGATTGTACACAAAATTGTGTCCATTTCATCATTTTTTGTAGTGGTAAAACTAGAACACTACGAAGTGTTTTCTTGTGATTTAGATGGTAGTTAATTGACCATAAGTCCTAATTTTGTGCAAATGTTGTTATCCATCAAGTTCACAGTATAGTAGTGTGTACGTTGAGGTCCAATTCAAGCTCGGAACCATTCAATTGTACTGAAAAGCCACCAGTAAAGAAGGAATCGAGGGATCCACACCAGGGTGAATCAAGTGTTGATTCTTTGGGTTGTTTACCTCCGTTGCTTCCCCAGTTCCTTATCCCAGAGGCTGACAGAATGAGAGAGAGAAAGAGAGAGAGAAAGTATCTTTCTAATCTGTGAACCACCGATTTGTAAGAGTTGAGAAAGGATCGATTCAACAGCCTTATCTATGTAGAGATTATCGCAACATGAGATCTATGTATTCACACCTTCCCATTGACTTTGATATGCAGGTGTCCACCCTCTGTCAACCTAGTTTACCAAATCATTTTTGTTGAAATAATGAAGAGAGTATTATCTTTTCTTACTTTTCGCCTTTTGCCATAAAAAAGTACAAACACTGTGGCTTGCTATGACAACAAGATGGCCTCTTCTCTTTAGAGCATGCCACTAGCCATCCGCTAGCCCCATCGATGCCTCGTTCCCTTGTGTTTGTGATAGTGGTATCTCTTGTCCGGACCACTTCCCCTCACTTCTCTACTTTACAGGACTTTGTTTTTCAAGCCTATCATGTACTCATGTGTGTGGGAGTACCATACCATAGGTATTTGGCTGGTATTTGGCCCTATGTGATAGAAGTACATAGTAGTGAAGAGTAACTTCCTGGAGACTTTAGAGGCGAGGTAGTAGCGGCGAGGAGGCGGCGAGGTAGTGGCGAGGTAGTAGCGAGGAGGCAGACAGGTAAGACGGCGTATGACAGGCCGATGGGGTATGGCTTGCCAGTGGCTTGCCATGGCTTGCCCACATGAAATTATTTCACCTTTATTTCACGACCTAAATGCTTCGACCAATTGATCGCCCCGGAATGGCATCACATGTTACAAATCCAATTCAAATATAAAAAGTTCTTCATTCTCTCTCTCCGGAACGAGAACTTGCTGCTGCTCTTCTTGGGAACATTCTGAAGGAACATTCTTGATGGTTGCACCGAACAGAAACGATGCAGAGAGACTTGAAGAAGTGGACAACGAACTCGCCAGTGAGAACATGGAGGACTTGTCCGAATCATCGACTGTGACGGAATCGCTGGAGGATGCCTTTTGCAGGTCCGACGTGTGGAGGGGAAAGTTGGCATGACTTGAGCTCGTATTATTACAATTGTTGATTCGTAGTTTTTGATAACCATCGTGCGATTGTAGTTGTTGTCTTCGGGCGGTGACGATGCGTTCGTACATTTTCCTAGCAAAGAGATGAAAAAGACGAGGCAAGAGAGACGATGATGTGTGAGAAATGACGAGTTTTGATGGCTGTTTGAAACTTGTTGCAATATAACCATGCGATCCAACTCCGACTTACCAAGTGGCACAATCGTACATCCTTGACAAATCGTTCGTCTCTTCATGATTCGTCACGCTCTCCCTTCGATCTTTCCTCACCGGAATGGGCACTCGACTGGAAGTCTTCGACTCTTTAGAATTGGAAGGATCATTCGCCAAACAGTGTCTAGAGCATGGTTGGATGCAGGAATGGGTGGCAGATTGACCGCTTCGACCCGAGTTGATGGCGGTGTGTATGCCAGCCCGCATGGAAGAATCGCGAGTGCCGACGATTCCCGTGGTGGGCTCGTCTTTGCCACAAGGTATCATTGCGAAGCGTATCGCGAGGGAAGTAGTGTGCATGGGATTGTAGAGAAAGACTTTTTGAAGGGAGGCGATACCTGCGCACATTGCAATGACGGTGATCGATGGAGGAGTGAAGGCGGGTTCGAAGAAGTGAAGTCGTTGAGCTCGATATCGATGGCGTTATCAACATCGTCACTGTGCTTAGTTCATTAGTTGATTGGAGTGTAAAAAGCGAGGTTTCGAAAAACTAGGAGTATACAATGGAATTGCGCACGTCTCCAACCCACAGCGCTGCGCCCGACTGTACTGCGGCCTCTCCGGCTAGCCACAGAGGGCTGCGTTTCTCATTGGGGAATATGGTGTTCACTAGGTCGGTCATATCCTTTCATCATTTCAGTGGTGCGGGCTGGGTGCAATGGAAAAAAACGGAGATCCGAGTAAGCAGTGTGTGGGCGTGTTGATCATGGCAATGCATACGGAGGCGTTGGCTTTGCTAGTTAGTTTACAAATTATTTTTTGTTTCACTTGTGAATCTTCTGTTTCACCAGGCAATGTTCTTACCATACTTTGTATTATCATCATGCTATTGCACGAGCCGCTTAATCTTGCTCTTGTTATCACCCAGCATGCATATCCATACTATCAATTGTAGAAAATTAAATTAAAAGTCGATTAGAACCGCGATCGCAGTGTCCACAACCGTTATCTTTTGGCAGTGGCATAACGGTCAAATCTACTGACTGCATGACATGCTATCACTCAATGTCAGTTCTATGATAAGCGTTGATAATGATTTTATCTTCTTTAGCTACAAAAATATATAACACTTACATCGCCTATTCTCTGAAGAATGCGGCGCTGCGGCCCCATCCAAAGGGCCAATAGTTGACGCCTCATTTTTCTTGATGGAGCCGCCGTACGTGTCTTTGTGTGTCTACCACCACCTTCCTACTTAGAAGTTTTTGAACAGGGATTAGCTTCTCCTCTCTAGCATAGATTAATAAGTAGGTGTGCGGGAGTATAGCGGTTTGAAGTTAGTTGTTTGCCGATGGTACTCAACCTAGCTCTCGAATCGATCGAGGCGGCAATGAAAAATAATAGGATGAACTCGATGTGTTCCTCTTGATCCCAAAACGTCACATGTTACAAGTCTAATTCAAAAATAAAATGTTCTTCGTTCTCTCCTCCGGAACGAACACTTGCTTGTCTTCTTGACAACATTCCGAAGGAGCATTCTGGATGGTTGCACCGAACTGAAATGCCGGAGACTGACTCGATGAAGTGGACGACGAACTCGCCAGCGAGAACATCGAGGACTTGTCCGATTCATCGACCGTGACGGAATCGTTGAAGGATGCCTTTTGCACGTCCGACTTGTGGGCATGACTTGAGGTCATGGACTCGTTGGCTCGTTGTTTTTGATGAGCATCGAGCAAGCATAGTCGTTGTCGTCGAGCGTTGACGATGCGTTCGTACATGTTCCTGTCGTGGAGATGAAAATGACAAGGCGAGGAAATAAGGCTCGTGAGTCTATGAATCCTGGGCAATTTTAAAATTCTTGCAACAAGGCACGACCAACGTTGCAACTTACCAAGTAGCATAATCGTACATCCTCGTCAAATCGGTCCTCTCCTCCTGATTCGGCACGCTTGTCCTGCCATCGTTCCCCACAGGAATAGGCACTCGAGTCGAAGCCCTCGGCTCTTGAGAATGAGAGCGTTGCTTCACGACCGAACAATGCGGAGAACGCGATTGTTGGTTCGAGCGAGGATGGGCTGACTGGCAACGTCGTATCGAGTCGACGGCGGTGGCCTTGTCCGTCCGCGAGGAGGTATCTTGAGTGCCGGCAGCGGGTTCGACTTTGCGAGGTCTCATTGCCAAGCGGATGGAGAGGGAGGTGGTGGCGTGGGATTTGGGGTTGTATCGGAAGCCTTTTTGAGGGGTGGTTGTGGCCGAGCACATAGCGATTGCGTCGATGAATGATGGACGGAGATGGGTGTTTTTAATTGGTGTCGTCAATGGATTCGAGATCAATTGCGATAACAATTAGGGTTTGATTGGTTTGCAAGAGTCCAATCGAGGGGATAGTGCATGCGATAGGCTTTGTAAAACTTTAACTATTGGAATGGCCCACGTTTCCATTAAAAAACTACGAAATATTGAAAATTGTGACCGAGGTGGGGGGGTCTCATGAAGGAGAGATGTCGCCAGATGGTCGAGCTGCGCCCTAAATTCCTGTGCGTTTGGCGTGGGCCGAGGACGAGCATCAAGTCTTGGCTTGTGGAGTGGCACCACAGTGAATCAATGTCCTTTAGGGGTGACAGCTGTCAGGACTGGCCACAAATCGTCCGGAATTTAAAATGTGTGGACATGCGTATGCGAACTTTTGGTTTGGATTGAGGTGGTTGAGTACTGTGGTGTCTGAAGTTCAGGAGGTGGTTTTATACTGAGGAAACACATAATTTCGAGATTCCTGTTGTTAAGTTTGAGACATAACTTAGCGGTAGCGAAATAAATTCAAGATCATGAATCTGAACAAGAATCTAAAAATTGAGGAGTAATTGAACAAAAGTATGTTATGGGATGAAGAAATTTATAAAGTGCTACGTGTGATCATTATTGTCAACAAACGAAATTATGTACCCTTTATTTGACACCACACTAAATGTACATCTGCGAACTTCGGTATTAATTCGACCTACCTAGAAAAGAAAGAATCGCTAAAGTCGCATTGAAGCAAGGTCGTGCGATAACAAGAACTCACGTGATTGAACCTGTAGATTCAACCAATTCCTATTTGAAAATCAACTCAAACACCAATGATACATCAAGACTACGTCAGCTTACGAGAATGTTTCTGACTCCTCATAGAATTTACCCTAAATGATTTGCTTCCAATATCCAACGTGGAATTATTGACAGATGTAACGCACATTCTTCAACAGCTGACACTTACGTGACATGGGCTTTCACGATGGTGTCACGAGGAGGGGCGCATCTGTCCGTTCCCGAGAGGGTGTCATAGATCGATTGGTTGTCCCTACAGATAAGTGTTCGGATGATGGTCAGACTATTTGAATCTCAAGGTCCAGGCCTTCAACGAACTCTCAATGTTTCGTGTTTCTTTCCTTTTGAGACATGAACCCAAAGCAGCAATCCCGTGTATGGTAATCCTGGAAGAAAAAAATGATTTTTGGCAAGCATTTGAATTGTTCGGTGGAGTACTATATTTACACATGTTACATACATAATATTATTACAAAGGAGTCACACATACGTTAATGTCAATTTCAATCATGGAATATCTCTCGACGACATTGATAGGTAATTCCTATATTAATTATTACAAGCAGCCGTTGCAAGATTTTTTAGCAGCTGCGGGAGCCTGCAAAAAGGAATTCGCCTTGTTTCGTTAAAAAGAAGATACAACAGTGGCAGCTAGTTACCGTGCGCGCTGCGCTCGCTTGCTCGCGCCGCGCGCACGGGCACGACTTTTTTAGTGCATTGCCTCGCTAAAACGCGGCACTATAAGTTGAATTTAGGTACATATTTTGATTTTTAACTGCCGTTTACGTTGAAACCATTTTTTTGGTGATATGAGGTACATGTTGTAACAAGTGTGTCAGAATTTTTGGCTACGCTTTATGTTAAGTTTAGATATATTTTTAAAGGTAGCATCAAACTAAAAGATTGTGATGTCAAACACGAAAACAGCATATTTACAGGTAAAGTTGTGGAAATAATGAAATGTTACCAATAATGGTCAAAAGTGAAAAAAGTGCCTTACCACCAAGGAGAAGGAAAAGAATTCTGCTCAGTGATATGATTTGTTGTTTGCGTGGAGAATAAATAGTTAAGAATAATAAAGGTAAAAACATTTTTTGGCGTCCCTATTTGTACCTTTTGGTGGATATTTTGCATGGGTGCCAGTGGGGTGCCAGTGGGGCGACAGTGGGTTGACAGTGGGTTGACAGTGGGGCGACAGTGGGTTGACAGTGGGGCGACAGTGGGGTTACAGTCATTGACATGCTCGACACAACACACCGACATGCTCGACACGACACGCCGGACATGCTCGACACGACACGCCGGACATGCTCGACACGACACGTCAGACATGCTCGACACGACACGCCGACATGCTCGACACGACATGCCGGACATGCTCGACACGACACGCCGGACATGCTCACCACGCTGGACATGCTCATCACGCCGGACATCCTCGACACGCCGGACACGCGGACAGATCAGACATGGTGCGACTGCTTGAACCCTCAGTGGGGCGACAGTGGGGTGACAGTGGGGCGACCGAACAAAATGATTTTTGAGTTTTAAAGGTAATTCTTTCTTCCACCCGCATTGACTATAACCTCTCTAGTAGTATGGAAAATTATTTAAGTTTTTATTGATTTAGTTTTGATTATTTTTGTAACAACTTATAACAAGTAAAGGTACCACGGAAGATGATATTCGAACCACGAATCAATACAAATTCTACGAAACCTACCTCAATCTTATGTGTATGCCCAATTTTTCGACCTGTATCATGTATGTGTGTTAGTGTCTATCTTAGTCTACATGATAATACGTCATGAACATGAAAAATCTGTGTTTCTTCCTGATCTTCCGCTTACGGTACACTCAAGGAACCCCTACATTGCCAAATTTCTGCTATCCCGAAGTGTTTCAAGACCCCTCTAGGTTCTGTATTGAGATTCAACATCAAAATCTTCTATGGTCCTCCCTAGAAAATGGCAATGACAATCAGCATGATTTTTAATACCTCGAATAACAGACTTTAATGTGGCATAAGAAATTTAACATTATCAACAGTTCTTGGTTCACTGGCATTTCAACCTTCCCAGGAGATGCAACACCCTTCTGGAAATGGAAACAAGATGGAATTGATTCGCTTGTACTGGTTGATTGCAAAATACAGTGAGATGGATTCACAACTCAAACCCACCATATGAGGGTGTATGGATGTGTATCAATATGACATTGTAGCTCTTTCATTAGGAATTTGAGGTAGATAGAAAAAACACAGACAATGCATCTTGTGTCTCAACCTATCTTGATAGGTACGGTTGAGAAATACAGAATGGAGTCCATAACCCCACATGGTGGAGGGTAACTACTTGTCTCATTTCTTCTCACACTTGGCATGCAGCTTTTTTTGAAATTGGTGTATTATCAAGGAGGATCAATAAATTAATGAAGTCTAGTTAAAAATTATATGAGAAATCTTATTTCCCATTTTAGAAGCCAACAAACAAATGGGGATGAAATCATTTGTTACTTGCCAATCTTCTTCTAAAATTCTCATCCTCCTGATTTTTTTGCTTTGAAAGGTTCTGCATATGCAAATGTTGCAATAGAATGTACATCCTTGCTGACTGAATATTGCTGTAGTTATTACTGAAACTACTTCTCTGTGTCAACATCAAACAAGTGGTGACGCCTTAGTTTAAATGCACTGCCAGATCTTGGCTCCCTCTCACTCTCACTTCATTGAAGGTGTCCATCATCTTGTCAAACAGTAGATGAGAAGAGGGAAGTAAACCTTGGTAAGCTGGGTGCGTAAGATTTTGTACCTTTTATTGAGCACCTGCACTTGGATTGCTTAATGCATGCATACATTGTTTGCAAAGGAAGAGCGTAAGTCATCAACTTACTCTGGCTCTTGTTATCATGAAGTTGTAAGATACTGACCCAAATATAGAGGCTCCAGCAGTGCAGTTGACCTTAAGAAGTGGCTGTGGCCCTTACTTAGAGCTCATCCAGAACCTTGATATGATGTTAGAAGTGATGTGTGTGACAAATAAGGTTGTGTTTTCTCATTCTCACTTTATCTCAGGTTTTTGCTCAAGGACAGGTTTAACAATGATAAAAACAGCAACAACCTGGATAAGAAGATCAGTCTCAAAAATTCATTATCGAAATGTTTCATAAAGTTGAGGGTATCAGCATGTCCTATGAAGTGCATCATCCGATTCAAATGGGAGATATTGCAAAAGATACACTGATTTGTTAATTTTGATAGAACCAATGAATGGCTAATGAAATGGCAAGTAGAGAGAAAGTGATTGCAGACAGAATTTATGGAGTAGAGACTTCTTACCCAATACATTTTCTGGACCACAAAACTAAGTTACAAAAGAGAAGTTTGCACTGCAACAGATGGATGAATGGTGGAGAATTCTCTGTCAAGAATTCTATCATGATTTGAAATGTAAAGATATTGTGAGCAGTTGTTGTCATGACTCATATAATTATTCAAAATGGTAAGTCTCTAGCAAATTTGTCCCTCAAAGAGTGAGATTTTCAAAATAGTATATGCGATGATATAGCTTTTTTCATTGATATTTGTTGTCACTTGGGATACATCTTATTAGTAGTAACATTCACAAAGAAGTTTGCATACCTTTTATCTGATAATCAAATTTCTTAATGTCTCTTGAACACCAACCTCTTTATCTCATTTGTTTAGAAAAAACAGTATGTGGAAGAATGTTCATCTCAAGTGTGTGATTTTTGTGATAAAAGGGACGACAATATCAGAAGTTCACTTTTCAAAGTACAAGATATCAGTCAATGCCTAGTCATCTTATGCCTGAAGTCCCTTAGTCAGACCTTAGGTGTCAGATAGATACTTAACATCCATCGTACATATTAATTTTGTAAGTGTACTCATTTAAAAATATAACTTACATATGTTGTGAGTGTACTAACAAGGTATATGTAATAAGTCATGTATACACAAATTCACACATGGATATTGAGAGGAATTAGTTACCATTTTTGTGTTCATTGAAGTTGTTATATGTAATGTAAGTTTCTACTTAAAGAGTGATAACATTCAAAGAGCTTTTCTTACGGAGGCATGTTCGATGAGATGCTTAATTCAGTAAATTTCACTGAAGTCAGCCTGCGCAAGCATGCAGCCTTTATTTTATATAGCTTCTACTTCTGTAATGTAAGCGCATTTTGTGTGTGATGCGCAAGCCAAACAATTTCCTGACACACCACGCACCCTGTTCACAAACTAGGTTGTAAATTCCAGTGCTAACACTAACATAATTACTATGGCATTGAGAATAATATGAAAGGATTACTGAAGTATTTTGTACAATACTTGAGGAGTGTGACACTGTGACATCACAAAATAAGGCTCATTTTGACAAAATTTGTTGTAATATTGCAGGAACATACTGTAATTACTGCAGGGATTCCGGTTTGTTACTCATTACTGTGTTTTTGAGACACGGACCAAAATCGGAATTTACAACCTAGTTCACACAGTCACCTCTTATATCAAACACCTCTGTGGTACTTTCTCAGTTGCCACAGTCAGCACCCATGATCGATGCACACGGACCAAATCTTAAGTCGTAGACACCACTGTGCTTCTTCAAACAACACTGACAAGCAGAGGAATGTCAGCACAAGGTATGGATGTCTTTCTTTATCATTTTTTCATTTGATTTTAAGGGTTATTGTTTTCAATTTAATAATTACACAGCTGCACCATGGCTGATTTCTCTGCCTTAAGAGTCAAGCTGGAGAGGTAAGAAGTCAGGCAGCTCACATGTCTCACTCAGCTTATTTTGTTTATATTTTGCATCTGCACTGACTGTGCCATTGCTGACATCTTATCCCTCTGACTGAATCTGGAGACTGGGCTGCTGCCACCTTGCTTGGATGCCCAGCTTCTAACAATGATAGGGAACAGGGAGAGGAAAGCAAAATGTGAGAAGTAATGATTTTTTGTTTTACAAAATTCTTTCACACCACCCATGCCAATGTTGAAATCGCAGCCCACAGACTGTATCCACTGCCAGCCCACTGCCAACAATGAAAAGGAACATGGGAAGGTAAGAGTAAGATGATCCCTTAATTTGATTTAATTTTTCTTTTTTGTGCCTGTGCCATTGTTACTATATCTAAGCCTGCAGGATGAATCTGGAGATTCCGCCACTGTCCACATTCTCTGCCTCATGCCAACAGTGATACAATTGGTGAAACAATGGTTCATTTTCTTTTTTATGTTATCATTTCAAGTAAAAAAGCTACCCCCTCCCTGCGTCACTTACAATCGAGTTGATTTGTTAAGTATCAATAAGTAAATAATTCAGTCAACATGATGCGGATTTTTAGCAGAGTATAATAGTAGCACTTTCCAAGCACTTTTTTGTTTCGAAACTTACAATAAAGTATATAGTATTACACCCACCCAGATGGAGTTTGGTGCTCTCAGACTTAAAAGTTTGTTAAATATGATTGTGGCACATCTTTGTGATTTGGGGAATTTTGAAATTGCTGCAATCACATGTTCTGTGATTATCGTAATTTCCCAAAGACATATATTTTAGTGATTTACATGAAATGTGGTTACAGCACAGAGGCGATACTAAGGCCCACCTTTATGGGTTGACGTTGTGACCTGAGCCGATTCATCGTAAAAAAATATCACGCGAAAATTATAGGTAGTTTCGACAGGTGTCGAAGATTTGATTTTATGAGCTATATTTTGTAGAATTGTGAGGATGGAAAGGCAGTGGAACTGCATTCTAATCCAAACGATGCAAATGATCATTGTGTAGGTTTCTACACAATGTGGCATGTTCATACCCTTCTGATAGATGCTTAGATCTTCCTCCAGAGTGTTCTCTTGTTTGGGGTTCTGAACTTCCATGTTTGGGAGTCCATGCCGTCGGGAGGTGGACTCTCCTACTTGGGGTCCTGAGAATGCTCATATTTAGGTTTTGTACACAGGGGTACAAAAAAGGCTGATTCATGCTCCATTTAGGTTTTGTACCCAGGGGTACAAAAAAGGCTGATTCTTGGCCTATGTCACGTTGATGCTAACGTACGTACATATTCAAACAAAATTTGAAAAAATGGTGCAAATCTGTGTCAGCATTTTTTGTCCTTACTTTATGATAACAGTCACCGGCATTTACCAAGGGTCTGTTTTTAATAGTTACGAGCACATACACCGAACAATTTCAGATTTGAATGATGTTGGATTGGACAAGCATCGACTGTCATTCCCTTGTAAAACACATGAATAGTAAGTGTTACAAACATAGATATCAGAAATTCTCCCAACATCGACATCTCGATAATACCATCCGCATATCTCCCCAATCGTCAGGCCCTGACATAGGCCAAGAACCTACCTTAATTAGTACCCTCATTTGTACCCTTATTAGTACCAATATGGACTAATTCGAAAACTCCCAAGTAAGGGATCATCCTGACCTCCCAAGTGGTGAGAGGTCCTAACAGGTTGAAGGTCCATCTTTGGATCTATGCGACGGGGGAACATGCTGTCAGAACATCCATGTTACCTAGGTATAAACATACCATAACTGTGTAGAAACCTACACAGAATCATATTGTTTTGTTGGGATTGCATTGACATCCCATCCTCATTTGTTCATTGTAAACACTAAATGATAAGCTCACAAATTACCATCATCAACAAATCTATAACACCTTTATCTATGAAATTGGTATTTAGTATTTTTTACTCCAAACGGCTTAGGTCACTATCTATAGATAGCCGTTTCTGCGACCTTCTCGCGTGAAAGCCACCGAAAAACTTTTTTCCCCTCCACTCCGTCACTCGTGCTCCGTTGCTCAAGCAGACCCATTGTCAGCTACGTAATACAAGAGTGTGCAAAACGCAACTACGTCGCGTCAGCCACAAGAACTCGTGCACTTCATTGGTACCCCTAGGAGCTTTTTTAAGCCCTATTTATACGTACACGCCTAGGTGACGCACTTACGAGAATGAGCACCTCTAAGGCAGTACCTGATGGACTTAAAAGCCAAGAGTGTGAGAGGAACCCAGGACGGAACAAGCCGCCCGTGTCATACATACCCAAAAGGGATGTAGTTCAAGACGCGCTGGCAGTAGATACTACCGCCAGCACGATGAAGCTCACCCTGCCTGGCAAGGTAGAGTTGAGGGTATCCGTGTGGTCACACGGTACTCCCAAGCAATTCCTGATGCATGTCCAAGCAGTGCTGGATGCCGTAAGGCAGAAGGGCCTTGATGCGGCATATGATAGGGTCTGCAAGGACCAGAAGGATTGCATCAAGAAGGTAACAAAGGCCGAAGAAGCTTTCAAGAGTTACTCGGGATCGGATGCGAATCCTCCCAAAGAAAAAGCCTATGCAAAGGCCCCAGAAGACACCGCAAAAGCTGACGAGGCTGTTACATCCGTCATCAATCAAGTGTTCAGCCTCTACTCCAACCTACTCACGGAGGAAGCAAGACACCCCTGGAAGAAGATCGTGAGTGAACAAATTGACTGTTCTCCATGGACTGATATTTATGGGGAAGAACATCCCGAGAAGCGTGAGCAGTCTTGGGGGTCATTCATGGAATGCGTCAGCTTCCATTTGTTGACCGTGTTCCGTAATGACGCTGCTGAGACCCAGCGCTTCTACATCAGTAACGGGTTGAAGAAACCCAACAGGGTTCCGATTCGCCAGTTCATCAGCCGCATCCAGCAGCTGAATGGCTACTTGGACCTATTGCCCTGTCTGTACTACTCCAACCGTGCCACCAAGCTCACCACTGCGGTGATGCCGTTCGATGACCCGGACCTAGCTAGTCACATATTACGGATGGTCCTGAGGAATTGGCAAGACCAATACGAACTTAGTGGGTCATCGGTACCCCAAAGTGTTCAGAAGCTTCTAGAAGCACTCGAACGTATCGAGAAGGCCTATCCAACTGACAAGGATCGTGATGGGCCTAAAGGTTCCGCGAAGTCTGGCGACTCCTCCAAGAAAAGTATGGTTACATTTAAGGATCAAATCCCACGTAAGCGTACCACAAGTGCGAAGCACTGCATTTTGTGCAAGAAGCATGGGGGCATGCACACGATCCATAATACGCAGGAGTGCCGCAAGTATGAGAAGGATGGTTCCTTCAAAAAGGACTTTGCAGGAAGAAAGCCCCGTGGACTTTCGCGTGATCCGGAGGCTTCTCATCACACCAATAGTGCCTATGTTCAGTTGTCTGCGAAGATTGAGAAACTTTAGAAATCTAACAAGAAACTCAAGCGTTTGCAGAAGAAATGCAAGCGCCGTCACGAAAGTGACAGCGATGACTCCGACTCGTCCTGAAGGGATGGGTACGGTAGTGCTGGGGAATCAAGTACATGTTGTAGAAACTAAAAAGTAATAAACAAACAAGTTATACTTACCCCAGTCCTAGTAAAACTACCGTTAACTCGTATGCAAACATTAATTTGAATAATAATCTAACTAAAGAGATTATGAAAGATTCAAAAAATCTTAATAAGATACCGAAACATTCAGCTTCAAATAATCGAATTGTTTACGGTACCACGATGAAGCTAGATCAAAAAAATCATGCAGCAAAAATCAAAAAGAACACACAGAGTGAGATAATTGCTGAACTGTTGGACCCCAAACTGTCGGGTGCCTTTCTCAATAGTGTGAACACTTCCTTCAAAAGTCAAACAGAAGGAAGAGTCACCGCTGTAGTAGCCAAAGCATGGCATACCTTAGCAACTGAAAATCAACTTCCACAGAAGCATAAACACTCTGGGAAGAGTTGCACTAGTAACAAAGTCCTCAAGGTCCTACTTGATAGTGGATCTGATGGTGACTTGATGTTCCATGAAAAGGGAACATCCATGCATTTCCCCTACTTGGCTAGGCAGGTGCCAAATTCTTGGCATACGTCGAATGGGGACTTCCTAACAAAAGGAAGGAGCAAGGTTTACCTTCGTTTTTTTTATTATTCCAACAGCAAGGAGTATCTGGTAACACCAGACGTTGTGGAATATGATAAGAAGAAGATGACCGAGCCAATGTATGACCTCATCTTGGTTGTAATACCATGAAAGAATTAGGAATTGTTCTAGATTTTCGAACAAAAGAGATAACAATTGATGACGGCATTTTGCCAATGAGGGACATCAGTAGTCTGACTAAGTCAACAATGGAAAAAGCCTGGGCTGTGAACAACAGCTTGGCACATGAACCAAGTAGTACGCATGAAGCGACTCAAAGAGTGGTCCATATCCTAGACGCAAAATATGAAAAAGCAGACCTCCAATCAGTTGTTAGCACCAACTGTACTCACCTTAGTCTACAAGACCAAAACAAGTTACTAGAGTTACTCACAGAATATGAGGAACTTTTTGATGGAACACTAGGTGATTGGAACACAGACCCCGTCTCCCTAGAACTGAAGGAAGGCGCTAAGCCATATCATGGCCGACCATTCCCAGTGCCAAAAATACACAAAGAAACCATAATCAAAGAATTGAATAGACTTTGTGAACTGGGGGTATTAGAGTTTCAGCCTGCATCAGAATGGGCTTCACCCACATTTATAATACCAAAAAAAGATAACACTGTACGTTTTATATCTGATTTTAGGGAAGTAAATAAACGACTAGTTAGGAAACCGTTTCCATTACCCAAAATCAGTACAGTGTTGCAAGAGTTAGAAGGATTCACTTTTGCCACAGCCCTTGATTTAAACATGGGTTACTACACCACATGATTGGATCCTGATGCATCCAAATTCTGCACCATCATTTTCCCTTGGGGAAAGTACTCTTATCTTAGATTACCAATGGGTATTGCAGGTTCTCCCGACATCTTTCAGGCAAAAATGTCAGAGCTAATGGTAGCCTTAGAGTTCGTACGAACTTATCTGGATGATTTGCTTTGCATCACCAGGGCAAGTCTGGATGACCACCTTACCCATATTAGTACCAAAATGGACTAATTCGAAAATCCCAAGTAAGGGATCATCCTGACCTCCCAAGTGGTGAGAGGTCCTAACAGGTTGAAGGTCCATATCTTCGGATCTATGCGACGAGGGAACATGCTGTCAGAACATCCATGTTCCCTGGGTATAAACATACCAGAACTGTGTAGAAACCTACACAGAATCATATTATTTTGTTGGGATTGCATTGACATCCCATCCTCATTGGTTCATTGTAAACACTAAATGATAAGCTCACAAATTACCATCATCAACAAATCTATAACACCTTTATCTATGAAATTGGTATTTAGTACTTTTTACCTCCAAACGGCTTAGGTCAGGCCCATGGGAATAACAAAGTGAACACATTCATGAACATTTTTTATGTATTTTAGTA
The DNA here is from genome assembly GCA_013187285.1 of Cyclotella cryptica. NCBI lineage: Eukaryota > Bacillariophyta > Thalassiosirophyceae > Thalassiosirales > Thalassiosiraceae > Cyclotella > Cyclotella cryptica. The sequence goes on along the minus strand of JABMIG010000160.1, from coordinate 209,359 downwards.
CTAGTTCCTCCGAGGAAATAATTCAAATATGTTTGTGTTACATTATCATTGTAAGGACAGTGAAAAGGACTTTGTTAACACACCTTGATTACACACCCAATTGAGGGAATGTTCGTTAACTCAACAATGATGGTAAGAGTGGGCCTTACCAACTCTCTTGGTAATGATCAAACACAGTGCATATTCACCCCCTCCATTCTGGCTGCTGAAACTTCTTATTTGCCAAAACTCAACAATCAGATTGAAATTTATGGTTACAGCAATTCACTAGCACTCGTGTTGGGAAAATAATTGAAATCAATACAAAAAATGTGTGTTTGCATCCCCTCACAATCCGTCATACCTACCAACCCACTGCATTATTGCTTTGAGATGAAGATTGAAAGAATCACCCATTTGTAGGTACCCCATGAATTGATTAACAAATGCCAACTAAATATCATCAAATCATTGTTGACGGACAAGCAATTAGCGGAGAAAACCTTAAAATAACTAACTCATAGAACAGCATACCCACCTAATGGGGATGAGTGATGACGAGCAGTACAATACGGTACAACACGAGGCGGTAGGAAAAGCAGACGAGTTGGCCGTTCTACAAATTCCTATGTATGAGAAATATCAGAAAGTTACACGTGTTCCTCCATGCCGATCGAATCTTATTTTTTTCGATCTTTCCGTTCAAGGTCAAAAATGTAGAAATTTTGATGCCAAGAGCCTTCACAGAGTCCCGTTCCTTCGTGCCAATTTTTCAACTTCATGCCAGCACTGATGATGGAAGACTAGTCTTGTGTCTGCTTTTGTACTCTTTGCCGCTCCATGAGATGAACCAATTTTAAATCTATGACAATGAGGCCGTCGTGTTAAAGAATCCGAGAGGAAAGCGTTTGATTGCTTTCAACAGTAATAAGGAACGGCCCGTAAAGCATAAAGTAGGTAAACACATCTTCGGCTCCTCAAAGGTCTTATATTAACAACCAATCATCCAGTAGAAATGGAAGACACTGGCCTCGTAACATCGACGTTCTTTGGAATTCCACCCACGATCACGGCCCGTGCTTTTGATCGCGAACTTGAAGCTTGTGCTTATGAAACACTGGATAAAACTCTAGATGACGATTTAGAACGCGTCGACAAATTTGGACCCGATTTTCTATCTCAAGTGTGTATAGACGCAACAAAGATATCACGCACGGCGCATGTGGAAGCTTCCTCATCCGGCTCAACTACTGTAACCTACTCCGACTCGATATCAACGAATTCAATTCACGGACTCGATGTTGAAAACATCTCAAATGGAGAAGACGACTGCTCCATTCAATCCAGCACAAGCACAAATTCAAACAAATCCACGTCCTCTATGGACAGTACCCAATTACTCCTTAAACAAGCCCACGCACGTATCCATCGTCAATCGATCTACGAAGAAGTGCAACATCTTCGAACGCTTGTTTCTGGTCACGAAACGCACTCCAAATTATTGGCAAGACAGAAATCAAATCTGCTGAATAAATACAAAGAAATAGAATCTTTATACACCTCTGCTTTGGAGCAGATCCATCGATTTAAATTGGCACAACAGCAGATGAAAGAAGAACAAGCCGAGCGAGAGCTGGAATACATGAACCAAATGAATGAAGTTTGTCGAACGTATGACTCCAAGGAGCAAGATTATATGGGGCAACTTATACAGAAGGACAAGATTATTGTGGATTTGCAAAATAGGGTGAATGAACTGGAGCTAGGTCAGCAGAGGGAAAGGTTACGTCAGAATGGAAAGGCAGTGTGCGATGTTGTGAGTGAGATGGAGACAGAGATCAGGATGAGGGATTTGAGGAGTGTACAGGGGGAGGAGAGTGGTGATGATTCTTCTTGTGAATACGTTTGATTTATTTTTACTTGCAACAACACATTCTGCAACAAGAACAATTTAATGACACTTAAGTGTATACTGGTACATAGCTGCTGCGATAAATTGATTGAAAAATCAGTTGCATGTAAAGTAAAACAACTCACCCCGATCAAGCCACAATAGAAGACACTCTCATTTCTTCTCAAACTTATGTGACTGTGCTCTCATGTATTTGGTCTTTGAAGTGCCTCATAGTGATCCAATTTGCAGTTAAGCTTTTTGGAAAGTTTTTCATGTAGATTATAAGAGTTGGCACAGTTTCTTAAGGTGAACTTGACTCTCCGACAATTTCTGATTAAAATCTTAATTTTTATAAATCCTGAGCATGGCCTGCTTATATCAGTCTACCTATCAAAGAAACCTTTCTTTCCACTGGGAAGAATCGGGAAGTCTCGTCATTCTACAGATTCCAATGTAGTTTAACCAGAAATTTTGCAAAATCTCAATAGCAAGATGAAAAATAAGATCATCTCCAATTTTTCATGTTTACTTAGAAGTAGGGCATAGTATCCCTGCTCATGCATGCAGTCCAACCCTCTCGCATGTGATCTTAATATGTTGGGACTTTTGGCAACTTCAGTGGCTGCTTGACAGCCATCTGGAGACATAGGGAATGACACACATGGGTGTGTTGCTGTCACCATGGAGATCCTCACGCTGCTTAGGGAAGAGTCAGACTCAGTTAATCAAGCAAAAACTCATACTTTTAGTGAAGCAAGATTCATTGCCAATTAGGCATTTTGAACTATGTGCCATCTCAAAAAAGAACCATGCAGTTGAAGGATGACCCCTTGTATTCAAATGTGCTCATCAAGTGTCAAAGCAATGCAAATTTTGGCCAATGTCATACCATGGGGGCTTAGAAAGGGGTATAATAGTGTCATTTTTTCTCATGGGGATACTCCAAGATATCTCCACATAACACATCCACGGCCTTGATAAAAATTGATGACAACAACAAACAGTGCTCAAAAGAGCAATGAATTAATAAAGATCATGCTTCCTTGCCCATTGTGCCCTCTTAACTGCCAAAACTTCACCACACAATGCCTGCAAACCATGTGAATGCAACAGGGCGAACCTTATCACCCATAGGACATTTTTTTTCAATTCACGCAATTCAACCTAGGTTGCAAATTCCCCAGTAATTCCCCAGTTATTTAGGATTACTGGGTAATAGTGCCTCATTTTGGAGGGAAGGTGGTTCTTGTCACTGCAAACTACTGTCTAACAAAAATAAATTTTAGGGTTAGGGTTGGGGAAATCAATGAGACTCCTGCTGACAAATTACTGGAGAATATACAGCAATTACTGGGGAATTACAATGATTACTGTGACAGTAACATTTTGGGGGTTTTAGCGACAGTAACAGAAAAGAAATTTTCAACCTAGAATTCAGCCATCACAGTAGATTGCAAGCTTCCAATTCAGTCTTTCTGATCATGGGTCTATCACAAGCAAAAAACACCATTCTAAAACAATGGCAACCAAATGATACAATGGATGATTGTTGCATTTGTTGAATGATTTAATTCTATGTTATTAATTGATTGCTCAAATTGCTCCTCATAGATGCTCTTCTTCATTCAGCAGTGGACATAACAATCAACAGTTTAGAAGTGAGAGAACATTCAGGAGCAATCTTTCAAATGGGGTGAACAACTAACTAGGGCAGGATCACAGTTTGGGTTGAGTAGAAAGTGAGCAGAGCTGGTATGCAAATCACTCATATGGGTCCTGATGGCAGACTAGTGCAAGGAAAGTTTACTGGGAAAACAAGAGGGAAAGTTTGGAATGGTGTCCTTAGGTGGGCAGTGCACTAGAAATTCAAGAATATATGTTTAATAATAAGGAATATGTGAGGAGGAGGAGGAGGAGGATAAAATGCTTAACTCTGATTTGCATCCACCAGTATTTGCATCATCAATATGTTATGAAAAACCACATAAATATCAAATGAGGAATATGACATAAAAATTACTTATACCAAATTCATTAATTGTCTTGATCAAAAGTCTTCTTGAATAATCATTTCCACTATTAAATTTTGTCTAGGCTTTTTGCCTTTTCAATCAACATATTTGTCATAGCATCTCCACTCTGTCATGGCCATTGCATTGTCAAACTGCCAAAATACAATGTCACATGGAAATTGTGAATAATTTTCCTTGATAAAAGAGAACTTAATTGATAAAAATGTTTATTCATTTATGTCTTAGATAAAGCATTATGTCTTTGTGTTGTCACCTTTATCGAACTCAAATGATCAGCTGTTGATGACTTCGGTGTTGCAGTTTTTACAGCAAGTAGATGAGCATACATTTGAAATTATTCAACAATCACCCAAGATAATATGAATAAAGTTGCTAGCAAATTAAAATAATTATTTGACTTCAAACAACTAAATAATATGTTATATTCAATTCAAATTTACAATTTATTTGAATAATGGTTGATGGTGGATCATGTTTTCAAATCATTTTACTTCTTCCCTTTTATGATTTTGGTTTGCACAACAGTCACCCAAGATAATACATGAACTGAGGTGCCCCCTAAGTGAAATTAAACATCAAAGTGTGAAACATACTTGTATTTCAATCAATTCAGTAGTCTTTAGAATTAATTCTAATTACCTTTAAGTTGAGTATTGGTTTGTGATGGATCCCATTCTAATTCTTTTTTATTCTTTCTTTTCTCATTTGTCTGCTGCAGATGTATTTGGTGTTGCACAGTTTAAACAACAAAATAAGTGAGATGCGTCTGAAATAATTTATTATACCATGATCCAAGAAGATAATAATGGTGTTCAGCAATGAAAAAACAAAGTCTGAGTATGAAACATAATTCTATATTCCAAAAACTGAAATTGGATTATGAATTCAAATCTGATTTGCTTAAGTTGTGTATTGGTAAGTGACAAAGAAGATCAAGTTAATGCTTAAAAAATGGATACCCAATGAAACATGGAAAATCAAATTATGTTGTGTGAGAGGAATGGGATTTAATTTTCATTTCATTCTTTCATGACATTTGATTTTTCTCAAATAGTAATGCCTCATTTCTTTCTACATACTTTTAATAAAGTCCTGAGAGCTATCTGTGCTTTGGGCTTGATTTTTCTAACAATCCCTTTCGTACATTGACATCTGAAATTGACTATTATTTTTATTATTCAAGTGCAATTGCTGTTCTGGTGTATGTCATCATAGATTTTGTTGTTATTGCTAAGAAGAAATTTCATTTTTGACTCACATCCTCATACAAACATCACAACCTATTCCAATAAGTTGGCCTTCTCTCACCCAAACTTTTTCACCTGAATCCTCCGATCTCCACTCACAGTCTATTCTTGTAACTGAGACCAGAGAATGCATTCCAAACCGCATACAATCCCAGATATTTCTCTTCAGTGGATTTTTTGTCTTGGCAATAACAACCTGCTGTTTTACAGTTTTTTGCACTGATGTATATGTTAAGTAGACCACCTATAAAATGATTGCGCCTTCTAGTGTATTGACTTCCTGTCAAGTCAAAGACTCTACTACATTCCACAAAAGGATTTATACACATTATGGGGTTGTCAGTCATTATAAGGCAGTCTATTGCTATAGGCCCTATATGCTACATAGGTACCTATGTTCAAAGCTAATAGAACCCTCACTGCTCAAGCACAAACTGTCCTTTAACAAGGAAAATCTTCATTTACTGTAAGTTCATTAAGAATGATCAACATTCCATGGGCTTTTGTTGCCAGGAAGGGTATATACGGCCATGTACATGTTTTAGGGCATCATTTATGCTGAAAACAGCAACAAATCACTTGGAAACCACAATTATTCTCCAAGAATGACAGGAAACAGCACACAAATCAATAACACTACTGATGCCAGTATGTCTACACATTCAAAATGACTGTAGGATGTGTTAGACCAAAAAATCTTTCATAACACAACAAAAACACTGTGTTTCTAGTCAGTGACTATCCAGTCACTAGTAAAAATACATGAAAATCATCGTATCTTAAAAATGACATTCCCAGTGATTTTTTGATGAAATTTCATGTTTGACATCAATGAGTGAATACATGAAGGTTCCTACTATCAAGCTGGCATTTGGAAGAAATTTTATTTTTGGTCCCCCATTATGGTGTTACCTCGTTATTAGCTCACCGTACCATAAAATACCAATGCACTATCAAGCATGGTAGTGAATACACTATGTTATGCTCAGTAATGAGCATGAATATTTAGAACCAAGTAGCCATTGAATTCAACTCAATGCTGCTGTTGTTATTGGTATATGTTCCATGCTGTGCGAGGAATCAAGGCCCTGTCCTTCACATTGCAAGCCCCATAAACAAATTTATCTTCCCCAAGTCATTTTTCTCACAACTACAGTCACCTCCATCTCAATAGGTTCATGTTTCAGAATAATAAGTCGGCTCTTATTATCTGCTGTCATGCCCCAGACCAACAGAAGAGATGTTGACATCTCCATTACATGTATGATTTTACTCTGCCACTTTTTTGATCAAGAAGAGAAGAAATAATTTCCAAGCACTTGCTTTCACACTCGTATGATGTGCCTTTCTCCCTGAGTACAATGCAAAAGAGCCAGGTGCTTGCTCTGTCTAGTTTTCTTGAGTGTTTTCCCAAAATTCAACTGCACTTCTTTTTTCTAGCTTAGCTCATTTGTTGACTCATTCTTGTTGGGCTGCAGCTGATGTTCTAGGTTCTCTTTGCTCTTATTGTTCTGAAGGTGTTGGTGAGATGATGAAGCAAGTTAGGTCCATGGGCTTATCCATGTTTGTGGAGTCCACTGCTTTTGTGTTGGTAGATCCCATAGTCTTCGATTTGTTCCATTTTGCTGATAACATACCTTAAAGCTGGTTTGAAACGTTGAAGTGTACCACCAAAGATTTTTGCCATGTTTCAGCCCACTGTAACATATAGAGTTTGAAAAAGTTTTTTTCTATTTGTTATGAGCCTCCCATGGGTTCATTCATTTAATGTTCTGCTGCTATGAAGGTCCCTGTTTCGGATAGTCAAGTTAATTAAATATCAAGACATGCTTTCATCTAGCACACACTTAAAATCAGCCTGTTTGAATCGATCGATCAGGAATTTCCAATAGCTTCGTTGCCAGTATCCCCTCATCATACAATGCCTGTGCAATCTCCATCTTGTCTTCTATATCCCCGTGAAGCAAATCCTTCACCATGATCCAATTAGGCTCTACCGTAGTCAATAGCTGTTCAAGCGCAGGTGCATCATCCACTTCAAACTCCATAGGACTCAATGGCGTTTTGTGATAGACTAGACTGTTGTCAAGACAATGATACAGAACTGCCTTTGAATCTTCAATGACAAGTCGTGCAATATTGGGCCGAACAAGACGACAGAGTGTGTTTGGCCAAATCTTCTTGGATGCATCATGGTGATGAGCCAAGGTAGATGATGAGGCATGTGCTTCTTTTGTGAGACCTGCTTCAGGCTTGAGCAAAGCTGGTGGCAATCTATCTGATAAGAATCGAATGCCGATTTGATCACAGGCATCATCAAGCATCGACATGGCTTGTTTACACACTCTCATGATTCTTTTTTTGGCTTCTTCTTTGAAACCATTTTGCAATGCTCGAATCCGAGCCTGCTTTGCCAAAATTTCGGCCTCCTCATCTTGACCACTGGAGCCTGCATCTGAATCTCCCTCCTCTTCGGATTTGGAATGACCAGTTCCGTTTTCCTTATGTGACTCCACAGCCTGCCTCAGCCCCTCGGGAAGATCAGATTCATCTTCCTCCTGCAAAGAATGCATGGTTCCCATATAACTCAAGAAATTTACCGGCAAACCCTCTCTCAGACTTGTACTCTTATCACTTGCCGCGGCACCCTCCAATGCCTCAGGAATGAGCATCTCCAAAAAATCAGCCCAAGACCAGTTCTGCATCGCGCTCACAGTAAGATGCAACGAATGATCGTCCTTCACGCCAGTGACCTTTGGCAAATGTCCTGGCCTTGTCACCGTCTCCGCCTGATGAATCCACCCCCTCGGCAGATAGAGAACATCCCCCGGTCCCAACACCATATCCACCTCTTCTTCTCCCATCTCCTCAACTTCTTTCTCCGTATAGTCTCTCGAACTTGCACGCGGAAGAGTTTCCTTCTTATTTATCGGGGGGTAGACCCTCCATCGCTTGAACCCCTCAAGTTGCAAAATGAAAACATCGACATCGTCGTAATGAGGCGCAAATCCCTGCGAATTTAAAGGAGTCAAGTAGGCATTGGAACCGACCATACATCCAAACTCGGATTCTAGAAGGGAAAGCATCGCATGGATATTTTCACTGTGTTCGTGTGGACGCAATAAACGGACAGTGCAATGGGATGCGTCGACATTGGACCAAACATCGGAAGGGTTGGCGACGACATACTCCACGTCTTGATCGTCCTCTGCACCTTCGGAGGAAGCCTTGTTGTTTTTCTTTCCCTTATTAAGCTTTTTCGGCGGCGGGTCCAAAGTAATGCGATGCCGCATACCATTCCCCATGGAATCAGTGTAGCGCGTCACATTTAAATCCAATCCATAACGCAATTTATTTTTGCAAATCATATCATGAATGAGGGTTCGGTTGAGAAATCCATCCAATCGAGAGACATGCTCTCGATAACGCTGCTTTTGCTGCGACGATGCGGAGTCCTCATTTTGATTCTCGTCCGAGCTTTCATCAAAGGCCGCAATCAATGGTCGTTTGCCCCAATATTCGTCATAAAACTCCGATACCGTCACAGCGGAGGGATGGATGATGGAAGATAAGAGCACTCGAGCTCGATGTTGTGTGGTTAAATCCCCAATGATATCGAGAGGGTTCATAACATAATCGCCGTCACTCATCAGATCTTGATCAATGAGTTCCGCAGGAGGTTTGTCGTCTCCTTGATTTTTTTCATCCAAAAGTAAAACTTGCAATGGAGTTAGCGTTGATAAGAGTTCTTCCAATTCGGGTTCCATTTCATCGATGGCGTTGAAACCTTCTTGATTTTCATTGGGTGTATCTTTTGCACGACCAGCCACAGGAGAAGAAGCCTTCTTTGCCCTCTTTTTGTCATCATTTCCCTTCGTATTCTTCTTCGATTTCTTCACCTTCTCTGACCCTTTCAACTCATCTTCTTCCTCGCTGGTCTCTAGCGGCAGCTCCATCTTTTTGATAGCGCCTTGATGTTGCACTGCCTCACCATCATCGTTGTCATCATTCGCACCGTGAACCTTGGTGACTTTGGCACGTTTCCTGGCACGTTTCTTCGCGGCTCGTGACATGCCTCCGCCGTTCGGCTGTGAAACCGTGTCGACTCGGATGACTTGTTTTGCAGACGATTCTTCGTCGGAGAATTCATCTGGGGGTCGCTGCTGCTGCAAGCTGGGCGAGGGGTTTTTGCGGCGTTTTCCCATGGTGTTGATCTGTGTTGATGGGTGAAATCTGCGGTAGCAGTAAAAAAGCTGTTTCCAAGGTAGAGGAGGGTACGTATGGTATTGTCCCGTACCGTACCGTACCGTACCGTGAGAACTCCGTGAGGATGCTGGCGGGCAGCCAACGTTTTTGCCCTCACGATGACTCCGTTACGGCCTTTCATTTCATTGTGCAACTTCACTTATTGGTACGGTATGGTACATCCTATGTGTACGATAGAGCGTGCAAAGTGAGACAATAATAGGTATGGTACGATACATAGAATACACTGTAAGGTATGGTACAATATCCTGGAATACGATACCAATAGTGTATGGTATTTATTGTAAAAGAAAGATGCAAGTCTGCTAGTCCTGTGTGTACGTTGCCCTTCCATCCCAGAACCGCCCTCGGACGGTTTTTTTTCTGTTATAGGAATCCCCACTGTAGCAAGTACAACGTTTTGCCCGAACGGGAATAAAGAAAAAGCCGGAATCCACACACTGTTTCTAGCTCTGTCTTGTGCAGCTAGGTCGAATAAACTTCCCCCAACATCATCCAATCTCATCCAATACTCGTCCATAGGACTCGACCTGGACTCGACCATTTTTTCTAGATCGGCACAAACAAAACTAGAAAACTTATTGTGACCTCTGTTAGGGCTTTTGGCTCGTGTTTTTGACAATATCCAATGGCATCGGCTTAATAGATACAACACAAAACCGATTCACATCCTGCCTTGAGTCGCCCCACCTCATATTTAGTCACCACACCCCGATAATGACAAGCACAACCCTGCTCATTTTTCAAACTTTATCTGCCATGAAGAAGTCCATCACACTCATTGTGCTTTCTTCCCTCACTTTCGCCTCCTCAGCATCTGCTTGCTTCGACAAAGCCACATACTATGGCATAGACAAAGACGTTGAAGCGATTGCCTCCAGCCTTGATAACGAAGATGATCTCATTCATTTCTACGGCGGTATAGTCCGTATGGTTGCTCACGATTTTATGGACTATGATCGAAACAGTGACACGCCCATGGGAAGTGATGGTTGCATCGACTGGGGTCATGACGCCAACCGAGGCTTTTGGGGGTCTATCTGGTGCGATGGTTGTGACCTTACCAAAGTGTACCATGAAAAGTATGGGCACCTTTCCAAGGCCGATTTCTGGATCGCTTCAGCGAATGCTGTCATCCGTAATCTGTCGGTGGATAAATCCCTCGATTTGGTTGATACGTTCCTATGGGGAAGGCGGGATGCTGATTCGTGTCAAGGCCAGGGTGATAGGATCCCGATGGGCTCCGGTTGTAGAGAAGTTCAAGACGTGTTTCTTGATGCTATGGGGCTGACTTGGAGAGATTCTGTAGCTTTGCTGGGTGCTCATACCATGTGAGTGTGAAGTCATATGTTCTCTAGTTATTAACACAAGTACTCATTACTTGTTCAAACCTTTACTTTACAGCGGAAAAGCCCATTCAGAGTTCTCTGGTCACGATGGGTATTGGATGCCTTCCGGCCAAGAAGCACTTGTCTTCGACAAACAGTACTACGAAGAACTCGTCATGCGTCCATGGCGAGCAAGAAACATTGGCAAGGAAGAGGAAGATTTCATTGCATCCACAGAAATGACTCACCAGGAGCCCCAGATGATGCTGAAGACTGACTTGTGTTTTTGGTTTGACACTGATAACCATTACCCGTGCTGCACGAGGACAAATAGGTGGATGGATGGCCAGAACTGGTGTGACTGGGAAGAAAAATTGAGCGATTTAAAATGCACACGCTACGATAGTGATTCTTCGCGTATGGAAGCTGTCGAGAGTGTAGTCGAGTTTCTCGGTGGAAGAAGACCCAACGAAAATAACGATCCATTCTACCAGGCGTTTTCAACTGCTTGGTTCAAAGCAACTACGAATGGGCATGGTGATTTAAAGGCACTCCGTGGAGAGTGCTGGTAAAACAGGACAGAGACCACTCATTATTAGACACAGAAGGCTAAAATATAAGTTGGCCCCATTGTAATTATGCTGTATTTAGTACTTTGGAAATCAGAGTACTTTCATTTCCAATTTTTTTTTGGAAATCCGGTCCTATGTAGAACTCTACACACATGTACCACAAATTTGTAATTAGTCATTTGAACTTAGTCCTTCGTATTTCATGACGAAAAACCTTTTGTAAAAAAGTGATTTCTGATAAAATCTACCAAAGTTAGTACTTTCAAAGGACTAACATCGACATTGTATGTGATACACGGTGTAACCAGGTCAATCCTGAGTTAGAAAAATAATATTATAATCCATAATCCCTCACCCTAAACCCCCGGGGTGAAGAAAGCCCTAAAATTCGGACTGAGCAGAAGGCCCTAAAAATCCGGACTGAACAGAAGGCCCTAAAAGTTCAGGACATGGAGTAGCCCCTAATGACATCAGGGAAGGGCAATATTGGGGAAAAATTATTACTATTATGAAGGTCAACAATCATAAAGGTAAGATATTAGATCTTTTTCAAAACCCGAGAGATTTCATTTCAAAGTACTAACTTTTGGCGGGAAATTTTGACGGGACTATTTTCCAAAGTACTCCTTTCCAAAAGGACTAAATACAAAAAAATCCCATTGTACTTAGGAAATTCATGCATGGTTTCGAATCCGTGAAAAAACTCTTAGCATATTTCTGCTGCTGCTGTCAAGCCCATGCTCAATTCGATTCCATCCCTAGCAGGTTTCAAATACATACCGAAGAGCTCTGATTTGAAGAAAAAGTATAATATGTTGGGACCCCACCTGGCACTGTCTCAGTGCCGGCACTGGGATGTGTCAAAGTCCCAGTGCTGGCACTGGGAGAATTTGTCCCCATTGTGGCACTTCTGAGTTAGTCGTGACTTGCGCCCACATGGGGATACTTACAACTGAGGCCATATGAGGTAGAGTAGTAGTTTTGATAGGATTGGTGTGGATTTATCTGAGGTAGGTAAATAAGGGGATTCTTATGTCTGTGATGGCTGTGTTCTCTCCAGTGGTGCGATGATTCTGGCGATTCAACTCAATCTCTATGTCATGTCCGCCTCACGATGCACTCCTGACACAGCCGGCAAACCTCATGATGCATTCCATGCAAACCTCACGATGCATTCTTGATACAGCGCACAACATTTTGTCTACAAGGTTGCACAGTATTGGCCATTGCCCCAATTGCTTCTACAGGACCCATTCACTTTGCAAAAGTCTAGGTGTGGATTTGCGCAAGAGCTATTTCAGCTCTGCAATAACACTGGATAGTGCAATCACCATGGGAGTGGAAGAGAAGTCTCTCTCAAGTCCTGAATCTAATGATGCGAAGTCGTCCCCTACCAGGAACCACTGGATACTAAGACACCAGAATTTGAGAATGATTCTGACTATTTCTCTGCAGAAGATGAAGAGGCAGCAGTTGAATACTCCTTCCAGAGATCCAACAATCCTGAGCTCACAGAAAGGAAATCAGAATTCTACGAAGAGGTTGATGCAAGTCTCTCGGTCACAGGGGGACAATGTAGTTGAGAAGGCCACAAATACACACGATGAGAGTATTGTGCAAGACCAACCAGCTCCAGATGAGAGTGGTGGGGATACTACTGGAGGGGATGTGAATTGAGAGGACAGTTGTAATGATGATGTATTTTTTGCAAGTCACATCTCCTCGGACCATCCAAGTATGAAGCTGACTGCATTCACCATTGGTTATTTATCATACTGACATGTGCAACTCCACCTGATACTGATACCTTAAAGAAGGCACCTCTGCGACCTTGTTTTGCAATCATTGACAAGGAAAGTAAGTTGCCTGATCCTTGGAAAAAGTTTGTAAAAGAACTTGGGAAGTTTTGGATAAATTACGTTAAAGTGTGTTGGATACGGTACCTTCAGAAGGCAAGAAGTGTGTCATAGATCAGTGGGAAACGTGGTACAAGCATCCAAGTATGGGGGATTACAAACAGGCAATGTTAGCAGATGAAGGATGAAAGTTGAACATGGATGAAAAAGAATTTCTCTTGGGAGAATCACCTAGGAGAAAGCATTTGCAAGATTTGGCTTATGACTCCATGACTACTCAGGGGCGGATGATGAAGAAGAGGGCACAAACCAAGATAAACACTGGGAATTTTGCCATCAGATCAATTGTGCAGGTTCGGCTACATAAGGTGGATACTACCAAGGCATATGGTAAGAACTTGACACTTGTCGTTGTTGAGGTTGTTCAACAGAAGGACAAAAGTTGCCCAATGTATTGGTTAGCTTGCAAGGCGGGAGTTCTTGATACACTTTATCATCCAAGTTACATCATGGCATTCCTACATCTAATGCAGTTCTGGGATTGGAAAATGTGCATGAACAATGGACTGGATTGTCAAGTATAAAGGAACGGATGACAGCAGCTTCCATGTTGATGGTAGGTGGATAGGGAAAACATCTTGGATGTGGGTGCAAAAGTGGTACTTGTCGTACAGGGCGATGTGCATGTTTCAAAGCCGGGTTGAAATGCAATTCAAAATGTCACAGGGGATCAATAAGAACAGTGTGAACAAGGATTAGAACATATTTAACTTTGTATATTGTTTTCTTTTTTGTTGATAGTGTTCTTGCAGTGCTGTTGGAATAAGTGTACAAAGTTACATATTGTTTTCACTTATTCCAATGTGTGAGGCCAAAAGTTTGATATTTGGTCCTCCTAGGAAAGTGGACAGTGTCCTGTGAATACAGATGCAATCTAGCTGAACACATGTCAACAGTCGACTAAATGCAACAACCTCCCTAGAACAGCGCCTGATCTGAGTCTACGTCTGCAAAGGGCAGTCTGAGGGAGGTTGCTACAATTAGAGGTCTTCAACAGTGGCAGCTGATTGCTAATTAAACGAATATACGAGTTACATAAAAATTGGTTCATCATTCAATTGAGCAGTCCGAGGATGAAGCCGTCCCTGGTGATGTGTTACGGCAATGATCATAAGTGATTATTGTAACACGGCAGTGGAAGAGCTTACAATGATGGCAACATGAAACTATTGCGATTAATAAAAACCATAAAAAGATACAAAGCAACATCAAGTGTTATAATCGATCGGAGGGGTGTGATCGATTGTAAGGGTGAGATTGGTTGAATGGGGTGGGAGAATCCGCTGCAATTGATCGGAGGGTTGCAATTGAATGTAGGGGTGCAATCGATCATAAGAATATAATCATAAGAATGCAATCAATTGGAGGGGTGCAAACGATTGTAGGGGTGCAATCGATCAAAAGGCTTAGATTTGCCAACTGGGTTGAATCAAGGGTGCAAACAATCATTGAGATGCAATCGATCAAAAAATGATCGTGATTGATCGTAAGAGTGTGGTTGGTCAAATGGGATGGGATCAATCGGCTACGATTGATTGCAGGGGTGTGATCAATTGTTGGGGTGCAAAGAATTGTTGGGGTGTGATTGATAAAAAAATGATTGATTGTATCAGTGCAATCGATTGTAAGAGTGAGGTTGGTCAAATAGGATGGGATCGACCGGGCAATTGATTGTAGGGTGCGATCAATCATTCAACTGCAATCAATCACATGACATCGATTGTAGGAGATAGACTGGTGTGTGATTGGCCAAATGGCATGAAATGGGGTGTGATCAGACTAATGGTGTGGAGCTTTTTATGGAAGGATATGGAGTTCCCATGCATAAGAATGGAAGTAAAACATCAACTTGTTTCTTATCTGATGTTGGGCAACACGATATATTTAAGATTCCTTGGATACTGTACCATAGCCATCTACATAGCACCAGTGCTAGTATGGGGACACAAACATTATTCCCATTCAGCACCATTGCCAGAATGGGTACTAGTGTTGAAACAGGGGTCAAGGTGGTATGAGGGTCATTGTCCAGTGCAGGTACTGCACGTCCAGTGAGGTCACTGGACTTTTCGCATAACCCAGTGCCAGCACTGGGCATCGTTTTTTGTCCCAGTGCTGTCACTGGGACAAATTCACCCAGATCCAGCACTGGAACTTTGACCCGTCCCAGTGCCGGCACTGGGACGGTACCAGGATGTGTCCCAGGACATACGAAGAATCAACATATGCTGCAGGGGCTCCAAAGATCTTCTACTCTCTCAAAC
This sequence comes from Cyclotella cryptica, assembly GCA_013187285.1. Taxonomy (NCBI): domain Eukaryota; phylum Bacillariophyta; class Thalassiosirophyceae; order Thalassiosirales; family Thalassiosiraceae; genus Cyclotella; species Cyclotella cryptica. Next base: position 193,860 of record JABMIG010000160.1, on the reverse strand, counting down.
AATGCAATGCCAAGACAAGCTAGATAAAATGTTAGCAAGGTTATTTGTGGTACATTGTCATACAACAGTTAGTAGTATGCCTAAAGAAGGTCAGAGATTATTCTAGTGACAAAGTGGGCATGGTAAGTACAAGCCTTTGTTGTTGATTTTTGGAATGTCTTCATCATTACCATTTGGTACTATTCTCAGTCCACAGTGCAAGCTTCAGGCAGAGAAAGCCTAAAGCATGAAAGTAACAAAACAGCTCTTTCAAGAAGTCTCTGTGTCACCCAGCCAGATGAAATATGTATCATAGCAAGACTAAGTTCATGGAAGATCTTGCCCAAGAAAAATAAATGGCGTGGTATTACTGCAGCACACTCATTTTTACACTGCTTCTACTTGTATGTATTGAATTCAAATCCCAACTACGAGTGGCACCACATTGATTGCACCACCTTCATGATTTTGAAGTGGTTCATAGCGGTTAAAAAACTATAAAAAAGTAAGAAATAATCACCTTATTCTTGATGGATCCAAACAAGCAAGGTTGCTTGGCTTACAAGTACCTTTGTTTTCCTATCTGTTCCTTTGTGAAATACAGAATATTTCTCTTTTTATTTCTGGTTGACTTCTCTGTTTTTAGATTGTCTTTTCTTCATCTATTTTGAAATAAAGTGCAGAAAAACCAGGAATGTGTTTACACATTAAATAGGATCAACAAGGTGATCAAATATTTGCAATTATTGCACAAAATCAAATCAACTAGCAACATGCTACGATCATTAAAGAGTGGTCTAATCATTGTTCCTCTGTGTTTGTTAGGATATCCCAATCACTTTTCTACCTGTTACACATTCATAAGTTAACCTCTACCCCGTGTACACTCTGCTGGTGTTTCAGCTCGTGCCAAATTCAATCTTCTGTCATGCAGCATGTACAATTCCTACAAAGACTGTTGAGAGAGCCATACTTCACTCATAGTTCAGTCTATCTGGCAAAAATTGACCAATGAATAATTTGGTTACATGTATATTATAAGATGTAAAAATCTATTAACAGAGACACTTCTTGATAATTTCTTACTGGAGGAAGGTACCATATTTAACGGTTTCAAAAAGTCAGACATTTTCATTTCGTATAGAATGCACTCTACATTCACTGGACAAAAAGTGTGGTTCTATACTCCTTTTAGTACATTCTGATACGGTAGTTACTACAATTTAATGTGGTCCCGAATCTTTTCTTATAGTTATAATACCCATAACTGAAGTCAACCAAGCTGCAAACAATGCCAAAACAATAGCAATGTTAGAACTTTTTAAAAATTACGTCAGCATTCTTGGAACTAAAATTCCATGTTGATCTTGCCGGTCTTGGGTTTATGTTTTAGATCATATGTACTCCCACAGCCATCATATGTCAACAGTCTGAATATCTTCTTCGAACTCAAGTTATTCAAAGAAACAAGCAGAGAAAAGGCTGAAATTCTTAAAGCCTTTATGAAAGGAAATTAGCAAAAGAAGGTGTGAAAATTTTCACCCTTTCCCTAGTTGGGGAGGGTACATTTTTAAGTTTTACCCTTATGTTGTGTTTGGGGTCTTTGTTGACTTCTATTTCCCCTAGAGTTTTATGTGTTGGTTGAGGCATGCCTTGTGTTCAACATGTCACCACTCTTGAATCATATTTCTTGTGTTTTTCACTTGGTAATAGTCCATGGATTGTTATGTTCGCCTAATTGCATATGAGAGAGTGACACCTGTGTTAGTGATAGTGTTCTCATTAGCAAGAACTGCCGAGATGATTGAGCAATTGTCTTTGTATTAGGTCTTGTACACAAATTTATCTTGAAAATTCTATGCTGAATATCTTCTTGATAATAGTCCATGTCTTTCCGTTCATCAAATATCTAGAGTCAATAAAGCATTTCATCCACTCTGTTACCTTTGAGCCAAATCTTGTGAGTCTGAAGTGATATCTGTGCATTGTTTGCTCATTTACATACTCACAACACCCCTCACCCTTAAAAGCAGCCAATGCAACTAAATAAATCAATGGAGTGGTGACTGGATGCCTGAATTGATAACTTGACGTACTTAGAAGAAGCATACTAAATATCTCGAATGTTTGAAAGGTGTGGTTAGACATAGACTGGGACAGGTGGTGTATTTAGAAGTTTTTGTATTGTGCTCTCCGTGATACAAGCCCTGCATTTACATGACAAACTTGCAAATTACAAGCTGAATCTGGCAGGTGACGCTCAGAAGGCATGGTGATGAAGTGAGAAGCACTTCAGGCTACTAATAGTAAATGAAAAGCGGTGGTATTATCTCCAAGAAAAAGTTTCAAAGATTATTTTCATTTTCACATGATGATATCGCAGACGTCCATTACACTACGCATGATGATGGGGGGACTGCTCGACAACGCTTTTGATGGTAAAATCATCATTTACCGCCTGATAATGTGAAAAAGAGGTCGAAAAAGAAGAGGAACCACCAGTCTTTACACGGAGCAAATCTGAAATTTCAGGAATGCTGCTGCTAGGGAGACATGCTTCAATCTGGATCTCGCCTCCATCAACAGTGTTGGATCCAGTGACATATCCATCTTTGCGTGATACGATGCCAACAATATCTCCCTGCAAATTCTTATTCGCCACGAAAGTGACCTTTTCCATTGGCTGAAGAAGGCAAGTGCCAGCCTTTGAAAGAGCGGTTTTCACAGCAAGCTTCCCAGCTGACTGAAAGGCAAAGTCATTGCTGTCAACTGAATGCATTTTACCATCAATGAGGGTAACTTTTACATCAGTGACCGGGTAGCCCGCAAGAGGCCCACCAGCATGCAATTGTTCACGCACTCCCTTTTCCACTGATGAAATAAAAGGTTTGCTGATTACTCCTCCTGAAAAAATAGAGTGAACGACAATACATAGATGTCACTGATAAATCAAGCGTTGTGGGCAAAGATCATGATGAACTTTTATTAAGCGTACCCTTGATACGTGACTCAAAAACAACACCGGCGGCCTCCTCGAGAGGCTCTATGTTGATAACACATACCCCGAATTGCCCACCTAGTTCAATACGATGACGATGAAAACTTGATCATTAGCGAAAGGGAATAATCCAAAAGTCAATCAAAACGTGCATGTCAACTCACTTCCTCCACTTTGCTTCTTATGCCGCCCTTCGATATTGCTAACTTGTTTTTGAGGTGTTTCCTTGTATTGAACTGGAGGGACACCTAATTCAATATCAATCCCATATCGGTCCTTCACCCTCGCAGCAACAAGATTAGCATGATCACTCGACATGCAGTGAAGCAATAAGTTCCCACCAGCCTGTTCCAATTTTACAGCAAGATCCTCTCGCGATATAGCGTCAAGAGCAGAGATCAGTTTATCGTCACCACTGTTAACCTTTCCTTTCCCTTTCTTGCCACCGTTTGCATCGAGCAGGCTCACAGATGCACAAAACATAAGCGACATTTCTTTACTGGGCCTGCTTAGAGGCGTCAAGACATGTGTTGACGCTTCGATGCTTATCTCGGCCACTTCTTCGCTCACTGCTTCAGGAATGGTCAAAATATCATTTGTTTGGACGGTCTCGGGGAGTTTTGGAATGGCAATGACATTGCCGGGAAGAACGTGACAGCCACTCTGCATCGGGACTCGGTCCTTCCCCTGCAATAGAAAAGCAGTCAAACCGATTTTGATCGTGTCACGAGTACGAAGATTGACGACGCTGCTTGGGATGGAGTCAAACTTTCCCTCATTGTTACAGCCATTGGAAATAACGCGTAGAATGGAGAGGCTTCCGAACGAATCGACTGTGGTGTGAATAACCCGAGCTGCAAATCCAGCTTCGACTCCGGGCTGCATGCCGCACTTCCCTTGTTCGTTCTCGCAAGCGGCCTTTAGAGCATCCTCACGAATTTCTACAGGATTCGGCAAAAAAGCCGCGATGGCGTCCATCAACTCAGGAATCCCAAGGTTTCTCTCTGCACTAGTATACACTAGAGGAAGAATTTTCTGCTGTCTCACTCCATCACGGAGACCTTGAAAGACTTGCTCTGGTGTGAGAGAAGAAGAATCGAGGTACTTGGTAAGAAGTAAATCATCTGTCATCGCTACAGCCTCTTCTAATTCAAACCATGCCTCCTCAGTTCCTTCTACTTCATTTCTGGTAATTTCACCGTTGGAGTCAAATGCAAAGAGGGAATCAACCTGGAGTTATGATTATGGACAAAGAAAGTCATGTTAGAATGCGATCTCAATTAACATAGATTCGATAATAACTTACCCCTGTAAAACCATCACCGCGAACCACTTGAAGAGGAACAGGCTTCATCCCAAGAGCAGCTTCTAAATCGTTCAACAAGCCATCCACATCAAGAAAAGGACGATCCATCTTAGTCAAAGCCAGGATGCACTTGATTCCATTTTCCTTGCAGTATTTGAAGGACGAGAGTGTGCCAGCCTGAACTCCATCGGAAGCAGAGGCAACAATGACAGCACTGTCACTTCCATCCAAGGCAGCGCTGGCATCAGATTGGAAATCTCCCCATGGCGTGTCAGTGACTTCGAGCAATCGGCCGGCATGAGGTACTCGGAGAAAGTCTGGTGGAATAGTGCATAAGATATGAGCATTCACAAAAAGTTAATGTCTTGCGCTTTGAATCACACAATGAATTTGTTACGAAGATGAAGCAATATCATGATACGTCGCTCTAAAACTCACGTGAAAACACACTGGAATGACGAGCCGATTCTGCAGGATCAAAATCCAACACCGACTCTCCTGCCTGCGGACGTTTCGTAATAATGTTTTCATCGAATAACATCCATTCCGCCAAGGCAGTTTTGCCTGAGTGGCTGTGTCCTACAAGGGCAAAGTTTAAAAGTTGTTAATGCGATCATCGGAGCAGGGATATAAGTGAGAACGAGTAGGTGCCAATAAAGTATACACATGATTATGTGATGCGGTAGACAACTCACAGAGGATCGACCACCTGAAAGTCACTCTTCTTGCTCTGAACTTTCTCCGAGCCACTTGTGGCGCCGGTTGCCATGGCAAGTTTGCTAACAAGCTCGCGCACGACGACGCTATCGCGAACCGCAGGTACGAAGGCATGGGTTGGCGCAATGGCAAGAACGGAGGTGGCCATGAGTCCTACATTGTTGATGTAACACATCTTTTTCTTGATGCCTGCGTTCTATAGAGACGAAAAAATGTGGTTTGAACAACAAAGATGCGTTTGTTGCTGATATGCAACGTCTACATATTCAAACATGGATCACAAGTGATCAACAATGAGGTTGAGGAAAGCTAGCAAAATAGTAATGTAGGATATGTATTATTGTATGGCATCATATCACTATTTTCAATTGATAAGACAATTGTAACAGATAACTTTATTTTTGACAAAAGTTCTTTTCAATTACTGGAAAAAATGTGAAAAATATACTTAGATCAAGAAACAGCCTTATGTAGGAACAATACAATAATCATATGTTGTTTTATTGAAAATGATCTGGTTGAAAATAAAAAAATCTTTGAAAATCCCATCGAACATAAGCACAACCGCTCCATGACGAAACAATATCGCCTTTTTCGGAAATAGCCTTATATCTCTGAAATGGCTTATCTCTCGGGAATAGCGCTATAAATAAGACCATTTCCGATGAATAAGCTTATACCCGAGGAATAAGCTTATTCCCGAGGAATAAGCTTATTCCCGAGGAATAAGCTTATTCCCGAGATTTACATGACTAAGTACTATTCCTATGTAGACATGCTTCTTATTTCCGAGAGATAAGGCTATAACCGAGAGATAAGGCTATAAACGAGAGATAAGGCTATAACCGAGAAATAAGACTATAACCGAGACTCGGTTATAGTCTTATTCCTCGGTTATTGCCTTATCTCTCGGAAAAAGAAATAAGCCTATTCTTGTTCGAAAATTTGCATTACTTCGATAGTACTAATGTAAATATTCATTACCTAATATTGAAGACCTTGCGCAATTCGTGTTGTCGTCGAAATTCAAACACAAATGCGAATTATCTGTTCTCTGTTCAAGTCGTCAATCCTACGTATGTAATGTTCGTCTCTCACAAAATCCAGTACAGCTGGCGAAATTGGAGGGACATTGTATACCGTACCTAAGTTTTGTTCACTCCCTCTGAACGAAAATATTAAATATTTCGTATACCTCAACTATTGCACAGTTTCCCTCAACCTCAATATCCATTGCTTGGTATGATACCACACGGTAGATTGATCTGTGGTGTGATGGCTCGATGTCGGGTTCGTTCTCCATGTTTTGCAGCTCATTGTTGACACCAATGAGTAGTACTGAAATACGAATCTTTCAAAAATATTTATGAAAAATCAAGTCCAATTTAAAAAACTCCACAAATGTTAATAGACTTGTTCTATTACCTTTTACATAGTACTACTTCAAACCTTTCGTGTCAGTACAACATATTGCGGCAACATAGATCATGCAGTAGTAGTGATATCGTGAGAGGAAAGTACGATGGGGCGCTGAGGGAATTCAAGTGTTGTGTGAAAATAGCACAATTTTTTACTAGACACTAAAATTACTGTGATAGCGCTTACACAGTTTTAGAGGTACTATTTAATTTCTCTACAAACATTCAAGTTCTCGACAAATAATACCACTACCCACGGAATAAAATCATCAACATCCACCAACTGTGACACAGCAGTGGTGAGCCAGCTTTCACCTTGTTCACTATTGTATGGTACCGTACTTAGCAGTGGTGCTTCGCTTGGCAGCACCATTTTTAGTCACATGGTGTTGCCAGTTGTGTGTGTGTGACTGAATTGGTGCGTCATCGAAAGAATCCGTTATTTTCACATCATGTGGTTATTTTCACATTTTGAAAATAACGTTAACTGTAGAAAATAACGTAGTCGTGAGAATATTACGTAATATTTTATGTTATTTTCTCACGACTACGTCATTTTCTCACGACTACGTCATTTTCACAACACCATAGTAAATAAGATGGTAAAATATTGTCATTTTCTCACGACTAGGTTATTTTCTCACGACTACGTTATTTTCAAATTGTGAAAATGGCGAGCTAATGAAAATACGCGAGCTTGTGAAAATAACAGCCTAGATGACGTTATTTTCACAAGCTAGCGTTATTTTCACAAGAAAGAGTCATTCACGAAGGTAACACGTGTTTCCAAAAAGACTGCCTAGCTCGCTCATGATCTCAGTCGCACCTTCTCAGCGTCTCAAAAACTTATCCATTTTGGTCACGACCTCACACAGCATGGGATAATAATATGAAATATATTGTATACTATGTCTTTCCTGCTTGTCCCTCCCTGATTCAACTTTCAATTGAACATGGAGATCCACTGTTTCCTGTGAATCAGATCCCTATGTATTGTTTTCTATGTGATTTTTGGACTCCACCGGTAATTGTGACTCAAACAGTACTATGTGAAAATTATGTTAGGAATAACAGTTTTCCCCCAACCCCTTTATGTTGCAGGAAATCAATGAGTGAGAAGCATTGGGTCACAAGGATAAGCAAGTCTACACTGAACATTATTTGTCCCCTATATAGTATTCCTAGTTATTCTATTTTGATACAGAAACTGAGCGTATTATAATGTATTTTTCTGTTGACTAACTTGGTTTCTTGGGTCGCTTAATTCTGCTTAACATTGCAGTCCTATCGGGTATGCCTCCTTCATTACTTCTATTTTCATGCAGTATGCGTGTACCATAATGAATTATTCCAATGCCAAACCTTGTTTCTTCTGTCCCTTACTGTTTCCATCTCAACCCCCATTTTACTTTTTCCCGCCCTTCTCCTTTTGAGCCGCCACCTTCTTCTTTTCTCTCTTGGCATCTTCCACACTTTTTATTATTGTAATTGCCTGCCCAATAGCAGCAAGCTTTTCCGTATTATCCACCTTCTTCTCCTTCTGCGACTCATCAAACAATTGACCGAGTACCCCCACAGCATTAGACCACAGTGCAATTGCAGCGACGTATAAACCTCCGATGTAGGGTGCACAATTCAATATGCTACCGGTTGGGCCACCCGCCAAAAGAACCAGGAGTTGTTGCGATGCCGATCCAATGCTTCGCCCAAGACGCGCTCCCAACACATCGATTGCCGCCTTGCCTTTGACCTTTGCCTCCGGTCCGAGTGGAATATACGCCATCTCCTTACACGGATCAAACAGCGAATACTTGGTCACCTTGTTCGCCACATTCTGAACAGTACCAATGAGCAACGCTTGAGCCAACGGAATCTTCTCCTCTCCCGCCACAATTGCCGCAAAGAATGCCACGGCCAAAAGACCCATGGTCAACGGAGGGATCATCGCAGTCCACTTCCACCCCAAAACCTCCAATATCTCCGACGCCACCAACTGCAACAAAAACGCCACCACTCCCACCGTCTGCGAAAACCGGGCCATATACGCCATATACTCCGATTTGGTGGGGTACGTCCTCCGCAACAACGCCTTCCACAAAACCTCCGTCAATTCCACACAGACATTGTAACAAAACACCATGGCCGCCATGGCCTTGAGTTCTTTCGATTTCATCAATTCTTTCGCCGAATCCGCCAAGGACAATTTCTCCTTCTTCTTCTCGAACTTCATGGTGATTTCCACCTTGCCCGTGCGCTGTATTCCCCGAATGGTGGATAGGGATTGCTCCGTCCGTTCTCTCCGCGAGCGTTCGTCCGCCATGGCGTACACGTGTCGATAGATGGCGATGATTCCGAGGCATACGAGTCCCTTGATGACCGAGAGGGTTTTGAGTGTGGATCCGAAGCCGACGTCGTCGTTGTTTTTTTGGAGGGAAATGACGTAGGACATGATTTTCCCGGAGACAATGGGTGCGAGGTTTCCGGTGATGGCGAAGAGGGGGTAGAATCGTTTGGCTTGGGACATGGGTGTTACGTCGTTGGCGCACTGGCGTGATATGAGAATCGGTAGTATGATGGAGATGGAGGCATGAATGAGATAATTGTGTGACGTAACAACGACGCCTTCCGTCCGCCTGCTCCACGACGGCAAGATCCAAAACCAAAACAGCATCTATTCCACCCTATAGAATTCTCACCTGCCAAAACAACAGAGGAACACCAGCACTAGCCCACAGCTCACTAACAATAAAATACAAACTAAAACTCCAATACCGGATCAAATTCACCGCCGCACTCGCCGCACCATCACCACCACTACCACCACCACCCAAAAACCCCTCACCCAAAAGATGAATCCTCTCCCGATTCGGGAACAACACCCATCCAAACACCAAATAAAACACAAAGAACGGGATGAGGGTACAGTAAAACAATCCACTTTTTGACAACACGTTCGCAGCCTTGGAATAGGCCAAGATGAAAAGGGCCGCGGAGGGCATGACCCCGTAGAGTTTGAGGAAGGGGATGGCTTCCGCGCCGCAATTGGAGACTACGAGGGTGTCTTTGGTGTCTCGGACTGCGTATTGTTAAAAATATAGTATGGGAGGCGCGTGTGTGCAGAAGATTGTGCGTTTGTGTGCAAGTTGGAGCGTTTGTGGGGGTATGCAAGTTGGAGTGTGTGCGTGTGTGAACATGTTGGAAATCAGCAATGAGGCACGACTCTTATTCATTTTCCCGAAAGATACATCATTTCCAAGCCAAAATGGCCAATTAAAAAACGACAAGTCACTCCCACTCACCAGTAGTAAAGACATAAATAAAAAGAAACATCAACACCGACATGGAAGCAAAGTGGGGCAATTCGTCTCTGGCAATGGGAAATTTCGAGGATAGGACGTGATTCGATGGCGTGGCAGATCCTCCGTTGGCAACGATTCCATTGGAAAGGAGTGAGAATGGAGTGTTTTTCTCTCGATCGCTTGCGGCGGTTGACTCGTTGTTGTTGCTGTTGTTGTAGTTGCCGTCGGGCTCTTGCAGACTGTGAAGAATGTCGTTTTTGATTTTCTCTGGAAGGTTAGGAGCGTCCACTTCCACGTTGATAGTTTGCCCGTCGGAATTCAATGTGAATTCCACGTGACCGCTTTGAGTGTTATCGTTGACGTTATCCGTGCGGGTGGAGGGAGGTTGTTTCTTGGTCAAGAACGAAGACCATGGTGATTTTTTCTTGGGGACATTGCCACTGGAACCGTCAGACGAATCATTGACATCCCCTTCCAACAACGACTCATTCAAAGGCTCCTCCTGACCAGTCCTGTCATCATCCGCGTCCCCTCCTCGAAACGACACTAAATAATGCAGTCGTTTGGAAGAGCGATTGCGGTCAAGCTTGATCAATGATGGAGTGAGCCCTCTTCGAGATGACGTCAGTCGTTCGGAGATGGAGGCATCGCCAAGTGTTGTTAGCAGGGCCAAGGCGAGCAGTGGTAATTTTGCTGTCATGGAGGCAATTCGAGCATTATTGTGAATCATGGTGTTGTTGGTGGCAGTGTTGGAGTTGGGAGGACCATTCGATGTTCGGGTTTGGCTGCAGCTGGGGCTGGCGGTGTGGACCGGGGTAAAACGTTGCTTGATTGGGTAGATGTAATAAGGGTAAATTCCACACTGATGTTGTAGTTTAGGTCGTGTGGTTGACTGAGGTTTACAGGTTGAGCTCTTCGCGCCATTTTTTTAGTAATGGCTTCCTTCAATGAATTTTGCATCTATCGGGACAGCAGCAACTTCCCGGAATTTTCGATTTTTGGTCGGACATGGCGTCACTCGGAGATTTTACCACGTCACTCGGAGATTTCTATGTTTTTCTCGGATTAATAGTGACATCACTTGGTATCACTCGGCGATTGGCGTGTTTGCCAATAGAGTCACTCGGTGATACTAGGTGGTCATCACCGAGTACTTGGTTATAACCACCGAGTACTTGGTGTGTAGACTTAGTGATTATCACCAAGTACTTGCCGGTTACTATGAAATACTTGGTGGTTGTACCAAGTGTTATAGGTGGTTATACCAAGTACTTGGTGGTTATCACCAAGTAATTGGTGGTTATCACCAAGTACTTGGTGGTTATCACCAAGTACTCGGTGGTTATCACCAAGTACTTGGTGGTTATACCAAACTTGGTGGTTATCATCAAGTACTCAGTAATTATCACCAAGTACTCTGTGGTCATCACCAAGTACTTGGTGGTTATCACCAAGTACTCAATTGTTATCACCAAGTACTTGGTGATATCACTAAGTACCTGGTGGTTATCCTCAAGAACTTTGTGGTGAATATGAGGTACTCTGTGAGTCACACCACATCAAGTACTATTGGGCTACTTCTTTGTGCATATCAGGTTTTTTGTAATGATGGCAAACAAATAGCACGAGGTGGCAGCACTTGCCAGAATTTCCAAGTGTTGGACACACTGGAAGTCACTCAGATATTGCATTGCAGCAAGCAGATCTTTCTATAGGGTTTGCTTGGACAAATAGTGACATCCTTCAGTGACCAAGTGAAACCAAGATTTGGTGAAGCTTGCCAAGTATTTGGTTGCATCACAAAGACAAAGACTTAATGATTATCACCAAGTACTTGCCGGTTACTATGAAATACTTGGTGGTTATACCAAGTGTTATAGGTGGTTATACCAAGTGTTATAGGTGGTTATACCAAGTACTTGGTGGTTATACCAAGTACTTGGTGGTTATACCAAGTACTTGGTTGTTATACGGAAACTTGGTGGTTATCATGAAGTCCTTGTCAGTTATCAACAAGTACTCTGACTCTGTCGTTTTCACCAAATGCTCTGTGGTCAACACCAAGTACTTGGTGGTTATCAACAAGTACTTGGTGCTATCACTAAGTACAGTACTTGGTGGTAATCATCAGGTACTTTGTGGTGAATATCAGGTGCTCTGTGAGTCACACCACATCAAGTACTACTGTACTAATTGTTTTGTAATGTCTGGTTTTATAGTGATGGTGATCAAATGATAAGAGGTGGCAGCACATCCCAGAGTCACCAGTTTTTGGACACAATGGAAGTCACCGCAATATTGTACTGCAGCAAGCAGAACTTTCCAAAAGGTTTTCTTGGACAAATAAGTCATCCTTCAGTGTCACTTGGTGTTGTACCACCAAGTGATGCAAAGTACTTGGTGAAACTTGCCAAGTACTTGGTTGTAATTGCCAAGATAAAATTGTTATCACCTAGTACTCAGTGGTCATCATCAAAAACTTGGTGGTTATCACCAAGTAATTGGTGGTTTTCACCAAGTACCCTGTGGTTATCACCGGGTGCTCTGTGATCATCACCAAATACTTAGTGGTTATCACCAAGTACTTGGTGGTTATCCCCTAGTACTAGGTAGTGAATATCAGGTACTCTGTGAGTAACACCACATCAAGTACTACTGGGCTACTTCTTTGTGCATATCAGGTTTTTTTTAAATGATGGGAAACAAATGGCAAGAGCAAGAGGTGGCAGCACTTGCCAGAATTCCCAATTTTTGGACACACCGGAAGTCACTCAGATAATGCACCACAGCAAGCAGATCTTTCTATATGGTTTGCTTGGACAAATAGGGACATCCTTCAGTGACCAAGTGAAACCAAGATTTGGTGAAGCTTGCCAAGTATTTGGTTGTAATTACCAAGACAAAGACTTAATGGTTATCAGCAAGTACTCACCGGTTGTCATCAAATACTTGGTGGTCATTCCAAGTACTAGGTGGTTATACCAAGTACTTGGTGGTGATACCAAGTACTTGGTGGTTATACCAAGTACTTGGTAGTTATACCAAGTACTTTACCAAACTGGTGGTTATCATAAAGTACTCAATTATATCCCCTTTTTTGCTAGTACTGTCATCAAGCAAAAGGAGAATCCATTAACAATCATAATTTGACAATGACAAGAAGAGTCTCTATGTTGTAAAGTAAACTGAGTACTTCAAAACAACCATATAGAAAGATCTCCTAGCTGCAATGCAATATCTGAGTGACCTCCAGTGTGTCCAAATATTTGGAATTCTGGTAAGGGCTCCCAACTCTTGCCATTTGTTTGCCATCATTATAAAAAGCAGACATGCACAAACAAGTAGCACTTGATGTTGTGTGACTCACAGAGTACCTGATATTCACCACCTAGTACTCGGTGATAACCACAGAGTACTAGGTGATAACCACTGAGTACTTGGTGATAACCACCAAGTACCTGGTGATAACCACAGATGGTGAAAACCACAGAGTACTTGGTGATAACCACAGAGTACATGGTATAGCCACAGAGTACTTGGTAGAACCATCAAGTACTTGGTGATAAGCATTTAAGTACCTAGTGATAACCACAAAGTACTTGGTGATAACCACAGAGTACTTGGCCAAAACCACCAAGTACTTGTTAAGCCACCGAGTACTCGTTGAATGTCTTCTTGGTTATGTCAACCAAGTGCTTGGCAAGTTTCACCTAGTTTTTAGCATCACTTGGTGGTGCGCTGGCTCCTACCATAGACCAGATTGTTTCATTGAATCAACACATAACAGACACTGTCATCAGAATGCTGTCAAGTTGGTGCATCACTTGTGTAGAAACAGAATGGTTTTACTGTTCCCTTGAAATGGCTCCTTGTCCTTACTCACTCTGATGGGAAGCATTCAGTTTGAGAGTGACTTCTATTGTTGGTGCTAAATTCCATATTGGCATTAAGTTCTGTTTTTGGCACAGTCAGTTCTACTTTTGGCATTGAATGCATTGAATTTGAATGCATTGAATGGTATTGTCTGCAACAAATGGCACTGAATGCCTAGTGTTCTACAGTTTTTCATTTAAATGACATTAAATGCCTCAAACACTAATATATGTCTCTTGAACTCTGTCAAAAGGTGATAATTCAGTGAAGTCATCTTGTGTGCTCCTTTTGTATCCGCAAGTGTCAACTTATGGTTAAGTAGAAGTGTGTATGATCTTGTATCGCGTATTGTGGTAGGAGTGCATTATGGCCAAACAGATCAAAACACAGAGTGACCGGCATTGTAACGCCACTGACTTATTGGTGGAACTCAGCACTGAAGAAAGCAATGATCAGATATTCTGAGAGTTGGATCTGTTGTTGCAAACATGGACTGCAAACTTGAGATATGGGAGTATGGGAGGCTATGGCTATGGCTATGATAGGGTGGAATCATATTTGAAGTAACATTTTCAGTTCATTGCATCGTTATTGTCCATGTGGTGTGGGGAAATGTACATCATGGTCATGGGAACATACAAAATATCTATAGTCTATATTTCACATTTTGCCCCAAATGGTCCGGAATGATAAGGGAGAATAGCAGGAAACATCTTCAATGTCATAATTGAGTCACCACTAGTGGTCGTTGGTTGGGACAGAATTCAACACCACAAGAAGTAAAATGCATAAGTGTTGATGGAACAGCAAGAATTTAAAGTATATCGAAAGCAAAATTGAAAAGTGAACAAGGTAGCCAAGCATAAATTTTGCACCACATCTAGATCATCTTGCATTAATTTGGTAAATACAACTAATTATTATAAACTTAACTACACAATACGTACTTATACTATAATTATTCTATATACTACGTCTAGTATCTAACGTACGTCTACTGTTGTACTTCAGAACACCGAGTACCTCCAAGCGCGACACACTGTCACCAAGTGATACTAGGTATCACCGAGTATCACCTAGTGATACCAAGTACTTCGTTTGTCGCACCGAGTACTTGGTTATAACCACCGAGTACTTGGTGTGTCGCACCAAGTACTCGGTGGTTATAACCAAGTACTCGGTGATGACCACCTAGTATCACCGAGTGACTCTATTGGCAAACACGCCAATCGCCAAGTGATACCAAGTGATGTCACTATTAATCCGAGAAAAACATAGAAATCTCCGAGTGACGGCCTAAAATCTCCGAGTGATGCCACGTCCGACCAAAAATTGAAAATTCCGGGAAGTTGCAGGTTTCTTGGGAGCGTGTTTTATGTACGTCCCGAACACTCTCTATCTCCTTATCTGAGGATCCCCATTTTCATGGGAATCTTCTATGTGTAGACCGTCCACTGTAGGAGAAAATGTATAACTTTCGCAATATTCAGATTCAAATTAAAAACTTGACAGTTTTAGAAAGCTGAGATTCTCCGCTTTCCAGTGATATCTTGGTTTTGTATGTAGCTCAACGAGAAGTTGACCAAATTTGTCCACAAAAAAGCACTTCATTCTTCAATTTAGACTTTCTTTGAGGTTGTCTGGGAATTTTCCACTTCGGCTCCAAATAATTAAAATTACTTACTTCCCTCTAGTTAGTCTCATCTCATTCTACGAAAAAAAGCCTCGACAATGGCCGATCTGCCGCCTCTTCCGCAGCCAATACCGGCTCCCCAAACACCCAACCAACATGATGAAACCATCAATAATACCATTCCACCACCCTCTCAAGCATTTCCGATGGTTACGGTCCTCCCACCACCGTCAGAGGCCGAGATATCACCCTCGCATCTTAGGGTGAATGTGCCATCAAATCGCACTCCGTCAAGTGCAGCTCAGTCGCGAAACTTCTACACTTACACCATCTGTTCGTGCCTCCACGCCCGTCCCATCATTTAATACTTCGCCACAGAAACGGTCGCGAATCGATCCTAGCATCAAATTTGAATCTCCGTCGCCGCAGAAGGCTTTTCCTGACTTCTCTGTACGTCAAAGCAACGAGAACTCATTGTATTCTGGCGATTCATCGTGTGGATGGGAGAAAGAGGAACAAGCCATGGAGTGCATGATCGCAGGGCAAAATGCAGAGGAAGAATTTGCTGCCGCCAGGATGGAGGATGTTGTTGTTCCCTCTGTTGCAGATTGGGAATTATTGGTAGAAGAAGTGCATGAGGGTGGAGATGCTGACCCCGCAGCAAGGGAAGATGGGAAGACCGATGAAGTTCAGTAGGAGATGAGGAAAACAAAAGTCCAATACACAAAGGCTGGGAAAGTGTGGTCGAAAGCTGCGTTATATCAATTGTTCCTAAAGCTGGAGATCGGCGGCACATGCATCAAAAGCAATTCTGGCAAGAGAGCGGTATTTGACGCAATTCAAGATTCAGACAAAGTAACAAAATTGAATGAAGATGAATTTGAGTTTGAAGAGAAATTTATTCCCAGCCATTTACGAAAAGGACCAAAGTGGAAGTTGTTGACAGGCATGGAGATGACTCTGCCGGAAGGAATCTCACTGACCGGAGTGGAGGATGGTTTCTATGGACCGACGAACAGAGATAATTTTGTTGGCCCTCCTAAGTTGTCATACCTTACCTACGCGCCAATCAAGAGACCTTCTTTCAAACCCAAGGCAAAGAAGAACAAGGAGGAAACCACCGGGTCCCGAGCAGGTCGTCCCTCTCGTATTAGCGAATGTGGTAAAAAAATCTCCCACCCAACCTCTTGGATCATCGCCCAAAGGATTATTTTGATCTCCAAATAATGCCAAAATTTGTGGAATACATCGCAGAAGCTTCAAATAGACAGGCTGTAGCCGAAGGTGCCGGTTCGAAGACATACGCTGATTGGGTTCCGTTCGATCAGAAAGAGATCTACAAATTTTTTGGTCTCTTGTTTGCTAATGCTCTGTCGCCAAAGCCTCAGATTAGCTTTTGGTTCCTGTCTTCGTCGAACAGTAAGTTGTTTGGAAATGATCATTTTTCAAAGTTGTTTGACAAGAGAATAGTGGGTGGTTGTGTAATATCAGGTGAGCGCCGATGGAGAATGTTCCGGCATTTCATGACTTTGTATGATTGCAGGGAGGATCCACGGAAGCTTCAGAAGAAGGATCCTTTGTGGAAAGTTGCTCCACTGCTTGAACATTTGCGGAAGAACTGTCAGAGGTGTTGGGTGACGGGTAAGTGGGTTTCGATTGATGAACAAACAATCGGTTTCAAAGGCAGGCACGGGCTGTCATTAAGGATTGCATACAAAAGAGAGGGAGATGGGTATCAGTGTGATGCAGTTTGCGAGGAGGGTTACACTTATTCTTTTATTTCAGGCATGGCGATGCTCGAAACGCCGGAAAACCTAAAGCAGTTTGACTTGTCTCCAACCGCATGCAGAGTCATCTACTTACTCCGACAGTTGCCCAACCAGTGGACTCATTGTTTCATGGATAATTTATTCAATTCAAGGAAACTGTATTCCGCGGCGTATCAGATTGGGGCCTTATGTCATGGAGTTTGCAGGACAAATGGGCGAGGGCTTTGTGAGGAGACCATTCAGAAAGTTGAGCCGGATATTGCAAAGGCTCGCAAGCTACATGGAACGACGAAGGCCGCTGTTTTGATGGACGACCCATTGTGTCCTGATCTCATTTGCTGTTTGGTGTATGACACGAAGGCGGTCCATCTTCTGACAACTTGTGCAGAGTACATCGACTGGACCAAAATGAAGAGGACTGTCTTTGATCCTGCGATGAATAAGACTGTCCCGATGAAGTTTCTGCGGCTGAATTTAATTGATATGTACAACAACAACATGAACTTGGTTGATTTGGCTGACCAATTGAGGAATCATTGTCGCTTCAAACATTGGCTACGGAATAGGAAGTGGCGGTGGGCAATCTTCTTGTGGGCTGTGGGTGTAGCAGCAACGAATGCGTACATCATCTATGAGAGAATCTATGAGGAAGAGAAGAAGAAGAAGCTTAAAATGCTTCCAAAGAAGTGGTCGCATATGGAATTCTCGGAGGAGCTCATCAATGACTTTGTCGGTTGGGTATTGTCCCCTACAGTTGAAGACACTGGAAATAATTCGATCTCAGCTGGTAGTGCAATGACTCGTCGTGGTTCGTCGTATTCATCTGTTGCGTCATCATCAAGAGCCTCACAAGAACAAGAAGTACCCCAGCATTTATTTGACTTAACAACAGAAGATGGTAGAGAGGAATTCTTTCATCTGGTGGCGCCTATGTCTTTAACTAAGAAAAGGATGGATGGGGCATATTTCTCTTGCCGATTTGATGGGCAGTTTCATCCTTCATTGCCTGTGAAACAAATTGAGGCATACTGCCAGTATTGCCGGTACAAGTTCACCTATCAGATGACTGAAAGAGAGAGAGCAAATATTCCTGGAATGAAGAAGAACCGGTATGGAATTCAGAGGTGTCTGACTTGCCGGGTGAATTTATGTTGGGAATGTCGTAATACATGGCATGGCTTGCAAATGAGGAGTTTGAATGCTTTTGTGTCGACAAACAGTTACTTGGAGAGGTGATTTTGTTAGTAGATTTTATGTGTGATATCTAAGATAGTTGTTTGTGTTTATCGATATGAAGAAATTTCCACGATAATGGGTTTTTCCTCAACAAGGTACTCCTATACGATTTACATGATATTAGGTGTATCTATCTATATAGTCTAGTAGAGTAGAAAACCCCATAAAATTGGGAATTTTTCCTCCCGATAAGGAGATAATATTATACGCCGTGAATATCCTACATAACCTAGAATTGGGCAGGAAATGGGTATTTTGGGGCAAGGCGACTCCTATTTGAGGTGGGTATCCAACCCTAATCGTTGAGCTTAATTCAGATAATGTTTGTGATTTGTCACCTTATTTTCAAAGCCACAAGTTTTTTACTATTTAAAATAAAAATTGAGGTGGGATGCCAGTCCTCGTAGCTACTTAATATTACTACTTCATTCCTATGTATTGTTTATTCTATGCAGAATGACCCCTCCTTCTCATGCCTCATGCTTCTAATGTGTTCCCAAAAGGCAATCACAACCCTTTCATTGACTTATTCTTGCGTCAACTGTCATTCTTGCAACATCAAATATCAAACACATCATAAACATCTTAATTCTTTTTTTGCCACCATCACCATTGCCACAACCATGTCTCATCCTTTCTCCATCAATGCCAACGCCGCCAATAATGTTGAGAATCTATGAGGAAGAGAAGAAGAAGAAGCTTAAAATGCTTCCAAAGAAGTGGTCGCATATGGAATTCTTGGAGGAGCTCATCAATGACTTTGTCGGTTGGGTATTGTCCCCTACAGTTGAAGACACTGGAAATAATTCGATCTCAGCTGGTAGTGCAATGACTCGTCGTGGTTCGTCGTATTCATCTGTTGCGTCATCATCAAGAGCCTCACAAGAACAAGAAGTACCCCAGCATTTATTTGACTTAACAACAGAAGATGGTAGAGAGGAATTCTTTCATCTGGTGGCGCCTATGTCTTTAACTAAGAAAAGGATGGATGGGGCATATTTCTCTTGCCGATTTGATGGGCAGTTTCATCCTTCATTGCCTGTGAAACAAATTGAGGCATACTGCCAGTATTGCCGGTACAAGTTCACCTATCAGATGACTGAAGAGAGAGAGCAAATATTCCTGGAATGAAGAAGAACCGGTATGGAATTCAGAGGTGTCTGACTTGCGGGTGAATTTATGTTGGGAATGTCGTAATACATGGCATGGCTTGCAAATGAGGAGTTTGAATGCTTTTGTGTCGACAAACAGTTACTTGGAGAGGTGATTTTGTTAGTAGATTTTATGTGTGATATCTAAGATAGTTGTTTGTGTTTATCGATATGAAGAAATTTCCACGATAATGGGTTTTTTCCTCAACAAGGTACTCCTATACGATTTACATGATATTAGGTATATCTACCTATATAGTCTAGTAGAGTAGAAAACCCCATAAAATTGGGAATTTTCCTCCCGATAAGGAGATAATATATACGCTCGTGAATATCCTACATAACCTAGAATTGGGCAGGAAATGGGTATTTTGGGGCAAGGCGACTCCTATTTGAGGTGGGTATCCAACCCTAATCGTTGAGCTTAATTCAGATAATGTTTGTGATTTGTCACCTTATTTTCAAAGCCACAAGTTTTTACTATTTAAAATAAAAATTGAGGTGGGATGCCAGTCCTCGTAGCTACTTAATATTACTACTTCATTCCTATGTATTGTTTATTCTATGCAGAATGACCCCTCCTTCTCATGCCTCATGCTTCTAATGTGTTCCCAAAGGCAATCACAACCCTTTCATTGACTTATTCTTGCGTCAACTGTCATTCTTGCAACATCAAATGTCAAACACATCATAAACATCTTAATTCTTTTTTGCCACCATCACCATTGCCACAACCATGTCTCATCCTTTCTCCATCAATGCCAACGCCGCCAATACTGTTGGCGCCCGCTGCTGCTCGAGCTCAGCGGTGATCCCGTGCGCTGCTGCCGGGGTGCCTTTTGCCCCAGAAGAAGTGCCTCCAAATGATCCTGGTGATTTTGAGCTGGCTTTTGGTGAGTTAGCAGGGACAGTCTCTCTTGCTCCTCTTCCCACTGGGGGGGACCCGCAGAGGCCATCCTTGCGGACCACATGTAGAGCAAATTGTTGCATTTGGGGGGCGTGGTGGTCGTACTGGAACTAACAGATCTGGCGACCGCAGCAGCGGACGTGGTTGTAGCAGCAGATGTGGTCGTGGTAATGGTTGTGAGGGTCTTGGGTTGGGGGTAGGGCATGGGGGGAATTATCTGGGCCGCAGAGAAGGTGCTATTCATGTTGTTGCTCGCCCTCCCACCCCTGTTGCCCCTGCAACCACTGGGATTCCACTGAATCATCTTGATCAGCAGCTTAATCTAGAGGCACGAGCAGTTATAAATGCTACTATGGCTGCCCTTGATGATCCTGTTGCTGCTGTTGCAGAAGAAACCGCCACCATGCCCCCCCCTGAAGACACAGAGGAAGATGATGAAATTGCGGCATTTGTGGATACTGTGGCAGATGGGTTAGATGAAGAGACACAAGCCATTCTCCGTGCAAGGCTTGCAAAGAAGACGAGGGGCAATTACATTTCAATGATTGTTCGCCTCATCCGTTTCCTTCAAGACACCTACCCTGATGTGTTGCCGGATGTGTTGTTGCAGAGGCTTACTACGGCAGATGAACAGGATAGTGAGAAGCGAACAAAGAGAGGCACCCTGTCCAAATGCAGAGATGCTAGCAAGTCAGTGATTGTTGATGTTCTTGATTCCATTAATCCCAGGGATGAGTCCACATTCCCTATCAATTTTGATGAATTCTCTTTCAATGTCTTTGCAGCTTTTTGAAGACATTCAAGAAGACTGTCCTCGAAGCGATCTCAACCTTCGAAGATACCACAACTGTGGTGACCGCAACTATGACCATTCGCCTTGATGCAGGATCATTTTCTGGTGCTTGCTCTGCTCTTGCTGTCTTGTTCGTTGAGTGTGGCATTGAAAAGGACGCAACTCCAAATTCGAAAGACTTGTGGCGGAAAAGTTCTTTGTACGTGCAGGGAGCTCATAGGACAGTGGCAAGAGAGCGTCAAGCATTAGGACTTCACATGATTGAAGGAAAAGATCCCATGCCATTTCCGGCATATGTCAAGGTTGCAAGTATTCTAGCACAAAGTTGGGATCCTGAACATGTTGCAGCACATTGTTCTTTTTGCTCGATTGGAATATGTTGTCTTGTGCCAAAAATGTCTGCAATGCTCACCTCGATTTGTTTGGCGTTTTTGATGATGCACTGCTTGTATATGTTGGACCAAGCAAGGGAGATCAAGATGGGACAAAGCATATTGATCATCCGTGGCACATTTATTCTGTTCCTGAGCAACCCGAGATTTGTCCTGTATTGGCTTGTTCGAAATATCTCTTGACTCACCCACATATTATGAATGGAGAGTGCTTGATGTTTGATGGAGCAAGCCAATATGACCGTCTGAATGCTCTTTTGAAGGAAGTCGTCCATCATGAAGATCACGCAGAGGAGTTTGAGAAATTGGGGTTGGATGTGGAGTATTTTGGTACTCATTCAATTAGGAAGGGCTCTATCACCCATGGTGCTTGCGGTGTGGTGAATGGTCCTCCCATTGCTTCCATTTGTATTTGTGTAATTGGAAAATGCCTGGTGTCATGAATCGTTACATGAGGTATGAATCCGCAGGGGACGAGTTTGTTGGACGTACAGTTTGTGGTCACACCCGACTTGGTAAAGGTTCGCAGAGAGCTGTCCATATTTTGACTGCAGTGATTGTGATGAAGCGGAGAAAGCACGGAGAAGTCAGGAATTTGATGATTGGATAGAAGGTCGACTTCCTCGAAACTGTGGTATGGAGAACTTTTCTCCTTTTCAAATTCTGCCTCGCTGCTTTCATTTTTCACAGACATTGGTTAGATGAAAACACCCATGCCTCGATCGCCATCCGTCTTTCTCCGTTCTGGGCAGAACCGATTCCCTCCTCATCATGTGTTGTCACTAAATTTCCATGGAACAAGACTGATGACATACCTGGCTTTACTGGTCTTCCCACAGATGTCTTGTACATGGCGCAAATTGAGTCGCTTAAGATGGAGATCAGCAAACTAAGAGCCAGTTTCAAGTCATGATGGATGCATTAGTTGCAGACAATAGCCGAGTGGTGAAGGAGGTTTGTGATAAGATGGAGCGGGAGTTGTATCTTCGTTCGGTTGGAGGTGAAGGCTACAGTTTGTCCCGCGCTATTGATTGCAAGATTGATTTGTTGATCTCACGACTTGATTCGCCTCCCGAGGTTTGCCCCTCTGCTCCTTGTCCACAGGCACCCAATGATGAAGAAGGTGACCCTGTCTTAGAAATTGTCATCACGTTTGATGAGAGGACACCCACTGCCATGGCAAACCGTCCAAGGGTCACAGAAATGAGGAGGCAGCTCAAGCGCAGGAAGCTGACCGTTGGTTTCCACCATGGGAAGTTGAATGTGTTGCCAGCGGATTGGAAGTACCCAAAGATGAACCTGGTGCAGCTGATACATCTGTATCAGATGGGGCACCGTCTGAGGGTGTAACTGCTCTTCGCCTGTGCACTTCTGCCCATGTTAGCCATTTTGACAAGGAAGGAACAAATCTCTCAAGGATGCGGAGGGTCATGAAGGTGATCGAGCACTTTGGACGGCGTCGGGGTGTATGGAAGCCAGTGACAGCAGGTGGTGACTATTGGAATGGAGCTTCTGTGACAAAGGTGTGGGACGGGGTGTGGAGGGATGTGTTACCTTTGCTACCTACCTGGACAAAGTACGATGATGGCAGAGAGGATAGTAATCACAAACGTGGAGTAGGAGAAATTTCTTGGAGAATGTGCCATAATAAGTTTGAAAAGGGTGGGGTTTACAAGTCTTTAAGAATCTAAATGTATCGGGTTTACAATTCTTTAAGAATTTAATTGTACTAAGACATTGAGATATTGTTATGTCTTAGAGATATTTTGGATTGGGACCTATTCAACGGTTTATATAGGATGAATTGGTCAATCTATGATTGTCATTACAAAGAAAAACAATTCGCAAGGAGGGGCGGAAGAAGTTATCTGCACTGAGGGGGGAATGGATGGTGTGAATTTCATGGTGGATGGAAAAACCGGGGAAGACGAAGGATGAATAACTGTTGATGAGGGGGATTCAACGGTTGGGGGATGAGAAGAATGGGGAGGGGAGAACGATGCGAGATAATTTAATCCAACACCCGCAACACTGACGATTTGTTGACTGTTCGACAAGCAACGGGGGACCGTACTCCATGAGGAGTTCTATCCAGACCTACGTCACCATTGAAACCATCATTGAAACTGAGTGGCCAGGGAGTGGTTGTAAATCACAACTCCAGGACATAACATAAATAGATAGAGGATGACGCATCTGTCGATGGTGAGTGGACGTTGCAAATTTCATGGTGGATGGAAAAACCGGGGAAGACGAAGGATGAATAACTGTTGATGAGGGGGATTTGACGATAGGGGGATGAGAAGAATACGGTAGGGGGATGAGAAGAACGGGGACACAAATGGGGAGGGGAGAACGATGCGAGATAATTGAATCCAGCACCAGCAACACTGACGATTTGTTGACTGTTCAACGAGCGACGGGGGACCGTACTCCACGAGGAGTTCTATCCAGACCTACGTCACTGTTGAAACCATCATTGAAACCAAGTGGCCAGGGAGTGGTTGTAAATCTGTTGTAAATCACTATGCCATTTAATATAATAGATGGTGGGGAGTTGGGAGAGTGCACAGGATGGTGCATGAATACTTCTCTCTAGAGAGGTAGGAGGGTCATATTAATAGAGTGGTATTGCATGTATGTTTTGGTTATCGATGACCCATAGGCCTTAAGCACAATAAACTTATAGTGAAATAGTGTAGTAAAATTTTGGGGAGGTCATCCTGCCCCAATTCTCCTACAATAGTACATAACCAGCAGGTGAGTAGGAGAAAAAGTCATATACATAACAAATCGATTTTGTGCAAACAGATGATCAGTTAGTTGTCGTTCGGTTTCATTCTATGTGAAAACGCACGACCACGTAAAAATTCTTACCATCCATACCACATCATGCTTGACAACAGCCTTCAATATCATAAAAAATCCCGCAATTTTAGCGTGGTAGCATGGTCATCGTAAAAACTTTTTATGATATTGGCGAATCGGAATTTCGTGCGCGCTGTGACAAAAGGGTGGTTATTTTGCAATGTCGTAAAAGATGACGTCAATATCATAAAAATGTTTTATGATATTTCTGCTATCGTAATACGTATTAAGGTATCGTACAATACATGTAAAAGTAACTACCGTACCGCGTGATACCATAGTATGATACAATACGTATGTCTCACAAATACCATAGAGTATAATATTATGAATCTAACAAGCAAGGCCTGTCCATATTTGTTTTCTCTTGTTGCTGTAATTTTAGAAAAGTATCTAGTGTTTTGGCAATCAGCAATGGTATGATGCCACAGTTCAATGCACATCATAGTTCCCATCTAACTAATATACTATACCTCCAGCCTCATCTACACAACACAAAAGTTTTTTGCAGTTCTCATAGATGCAGAGATTGTTGTCAATTCAGTATGACATACTTCTACACAATGGTGACTACAAGAAAGATATTTTTGCCGTGTATATGTGGCCACAGGCAGCAGACATAGAGGCTGAAACATAGATGAGATTAAAGGATTGGACACAAAAACCACCAACATAACACAAAGATGAGTTCTACAAAGTCCTTTTAGACAGAGAATCTTGTCGCTCTGACAGCGACAGGACCCCTGACATAACTAGAAATAGGGAGCAGCTTTTTGGCTGTTGAAGTTATGAATTCATATCCCAACTAATTTCAAAAGTGTGAAGTACTTTCTCTTTATGTAGAATACAGTATGATTTTACTGCAACAAAACGGAGCAAGTTATTTCAGTCTGTCCCTACATATATCATACTGTGAATATGTGTACCTAATCTACATTATAGGTGACAGTTATCAGTGGATAAAACACTGCAATATAGTTCCAGAAACTAGAGCTTGTTAGGACTATTTGCTGCTAGACAATAGAGTTTTTGATTGCGAATGTATGTATTAGTAGCCATTTGTAGACCCCCCTGTCTATTGACCCCACCTCACAGTCCGTAGATCCCCTTTAAAGTCAATAGACTCCACTGTATTTTCCAAAAAAAATTTGTAGACCCCCCCAGTTATATGACTGACATGGGGAGGGGGTTATAGACTGTCACGGGGAGCCTATAGAGGAGGGTCTACGACTGTTACAGAGGGTCTATAGACCCCCCATGACCATCTATTGACTATCATGGGGGTTCTATAGAAGGGTCTATAGAGCAATAGACTCTTCTCTAAATTCCTCTAGACTTGCCATATCATGAGATTAGTTAGAAAAGGTGTGAATCATGTACACAATAATAATATTACCTAATCTCATTCATGACTTGTATGACTTTTGCAGTAATGTAAATATCTATGTCATTTTTTAATCTAAATGGATGATGTTAAAAAAGCTATCACTATCACAAGTATTTTTATAGTCTAATTTTTCCACCATTGATTTTTTAGCTGGGGCTCTATAGACTGTGAGGTGGGGTTTATAGATTGCGGGTCTACAAACCGCTAATTGTTAGATGATCAAGACCATATAGCTTTATCTGACACCCCAACCATACAATCAGGATCATGGTGCATATTGTAGAGAATTGAAAGTGGTGAATGTGGATGTTGGCTTTTTCAGAGGCTTGTTTGCACCGCCTTCACATGAAGAGCATCTATATAGTAACTAAGAAATCACATATGAACCTGTGTAATTGACAATTATAATTTTCTTCATAGTGGTAATGTAATATTTACTTGTGTTTGAAATCAACACAAGCTAATGTCTTTTCAATAGAAAAACGAGGAATATGATATGCCGTGTGAGACACCAATAACATCAGAATAAGATACCTTGGAAGATGGTTGCAAGGTGGGCTGAGGGAGGGGAAGTTGCTGCAACATTATTTGAGGATGCATTTGGTGGTGTAGAGTATTTTCTTGTGTGTTTGATGTGCATGGTGGTAGGGGACAGTCTCAGAAAAATAATACAGAAATAGCATCAAGGTTATTTTTTGGACAGGGATTTTTTTACTTACATACTAGTAGTTTTGCTAGACCTTGTCGGAGGGACGATTTGTGGAAGAGAAGTCAACAAAAAACAAAGGTGCGTTATCTTAAATAAACATTACGAGCAAAGTTAGACCTTCCTCACGATAACAATATTACACGAACGATATTATTTTTTTGTGTACCATAATAAAGGTAAATCCATCATAAAAACTTTGTATGATATTGTCCGGCGTATATCACCCTCTAAATTATGTAAAGCACATGTTATGTACATAACGGACACATGAGTACGAGAAAAGTTATATTATATTACAAGCAGCCGCTGCAAGATTTTTTAGCAGCAGCGTGAGCCCGCAAAAAGGAATTCACCTTGTTTTGTTAAAAAGAAGATACAACAGTGGCCGCCAGATGACGGTGAAGTTCGCACGATTTGCAAAGTGAACGTGAATTGAGCTTCAGTATGGTTGGCTGAGGCAAGACAAACATATTATTCTTTCTTCGCAACACAAGTGTTCGTGAAGTTGGTCATAGTGATGAAGCAGGATGGGACACGGGACGTGAGGCTCATGTCCTGTGACAACAGCTGAACGAAATCATGCAAACAACAACAAACAAAAACAAGTCCACCGGACAAGTCACTC
Organism: Cyclotella cryptica; assembly: GCA_013187285.1. Taxonomy (NCBI): domain Eukaryota; phylum Bacillariophyta; class Thalassiosirophyceae; order Thalassiosirales; family Thalassiosiraceae; genus Cyclotella; species Cyclotella cryptica. The sequence goes on along the minus strand of JABMIG010000160.1, from coordinate 166,800 downwards.
ACTAAGCCGCCCAGCCCTCTCTAACCCCAGCATGCATTCCACCATAAATTTGTCCCCTGTAGTCCTTGTGATGGTGGTAAAAATCCATCACCTCAGCAAAACAAGCAAAACAGTTCATGTTTGTCATGGTTGGTCATTTTATCCTGGTAGTTTGGCTTGGTGGTCCAGAAGCATTGATGCAGCAGCCTTCACCACAGCATGACACAAAAATTAGCGACGCGGCATGAAATTAAAAAGTGTGCCAGAAAAATGACATTTTTGTTATCAAAAACCTACATTGCTGAATATGACTGACAAGATGTTTTTAAATGACATACAGACATTAATAAGAATATATGTACAAATTCATTGAAGTCATTTACATATTTTTGTGCCTTGTTATTACTTTTATTAGTTCTCATATATAGTTAATACAATTACATAACCCGTTTATATAAATTTATATAAATACAGACATTAATAAAAAATATCTATATGTACTTTTGATAACAGATGCTTTCTTACATTTTGTGGCCACTAACTTTGATTTAATATATTATATAAGCCATTTGTTTTGTGACCATTTGGGGAAACTGACCAAAACTGACCATAAATATAAAATACCGCCATGCGCACCACCAAGTACTCCCTCAACAAAAACAAGGATACTGTCGTCCAATCTGCCGTGGAGTAAATCATGTGGCAAGTCCCTGGCGCCAAGAAGACAAAGAAGGAGTCCTGCAGAAAACCGGGACCTCAGCAGCCGCGCCTGCCAAACGAGCCGCACCCTCTCTCATGGAGATCGACTCCTCGCGCCTCCCGCCGATATCATCATCGCGTTGGTCCGCCCCAAGAATGCATTGGTCCGCTGTTTGTGCCAAGTCAAGGGCTGTTGGAAGCTGGACCAGGCCAACAATGTGCCATGCTCACTTCAGTCTCATCAAGGCTGATGATGACCAGACCAAGGGAGAGGCGGTGGGCAGGGTCGAGCCATGGACGTGCAATTGTAGAAATATTATGGGCGCCAGCCAAAAGCGCTGTGGGAATTGTCATCAATGGAACGACGGGGTACGGACCAATTTCCAGAAGGAGGAGAAGAAGCAGGTTGTTGTCATCAAGGACCTGCGGGTGTTTTGGACCTGTGATTGTGGGAACGAGGCGTCGGAGCCCAAGATGTGTTGCGGAAAATGTCACCACTGGAGGGCAGGAAAGAGGGTAGGCGGGTTGAAGTTGGGAGCCAAGGCAGAGAATGGGGTGGAAGCAGTGGATGATGACATCGATCGCTCTCAGGATTGGATGTGTTGTGGGGAAGTCATCAAGGCAGACAAGGCACAATGTGGGAAGCGTTGGCACTTGGGTTGCAAATCCAAGAAAACGCCAAAGACCGGGAAGGAGCAGGAGACCCTCTCACCCTCGATTGGGTCTGCAAGAATGAGGGACAGGGAGCCATCACGCTTTTTGTGTGAAACTTGAAATTTTTGTTACAATTCCCAATACAAAGGAATTGGTAAAAGATGGTAAGAACCTGTGAAATTTCTCAAATCGATGATTTTTGGTCTGCAGCCTACGGGAAGGGCAATATGTCAAATCAAGTAGCCCCATCCAAAATGAAGCATCTTCAGACCCTATTGATGGATTCTGTAGAGTTCAAACAGTGAGAAAGAACTTTTTTCCATGCCAACGAAATTTGCCAAAAGAGCCATTTTTTGTCTCTAATGTATTAACTATTATGCATTAAGGGCCAAATAGGTCATGAGTCAAAAAGGGCTATTGTATAGTTTTCTATACAATAGCCCAACCGGGGTAAGTAAACGTGACTAGTCCAACTGCAAAGTATTGGTACAAGCAGTGACACAAGCAAAGCAATAAGGCAGTAATAACATAACATGTGTCTAAAATTTCCATTCAATGCATATTAATTTATTTATTGATAAATGCTGTTACTAATGTTTGATGGGCAGCCTTCAGTCTCCTTGATAATTCTCTGTTTTCATTCCTGCGATAGATGGACAAGAGGTTATCATAATCAGTGCCAACGCCAAGAGCAGCTGCATGGTTTGCTCCTCCAAGTTGACTAATTTGGACCTGAAGAGATAATTCAATTGGACTGCCAATGCATTCACCTCATCAAAAGTTACTGGTTTTTTAGTTGTCTCCAAAAAGTCCTCATCCTCGGAATCCTCATCATTGCCTTCAATTGACATATCAGCTGACAAAGTACTTCTAAATCCACCAACTGAACAATTTCCTCTACCAACATGCTGTTGCATTGTTGATTGTCTTTCAATGAACCCATCCCTCAATCAAATCATTCTTGGCTTGAACACTGATTTTGCATGCCTGAACTGCCAGTGCTGATTCCCACATGATTTCACCAAGTTCATTGTCACCTGTTTGCTTGCAATCATGACTCTCAACAAATACAAAAATCACTGCCAAATACATCCTCCACATTGCTGTCATGCTGGTCTGTGGTGACTGTCTCAGCAGCGGCATCACTGGTTGCAACAATGTTATTGTCAATGTTGGCAGGGGGTTGTTTGTAGTCAATGAGGTTTGCTTTCCTCCAACAACATCAAATTTCCTCTGGTTTGATGGTATTCCAAACATCATGGAGAATATCCATCACATCATGGAGACGAGGAGCAAATCCTTCACTCAAACCCATAGCACCACTGGCCATTTTTGCTTTCTTGTGATTCTCTCTCAGCACATGCCTCTGATCAAAGATATCAAACATGTTGTGGCGTAGCTTGTATCTGTAATTTTTCTTCACCATTCAATCACTTTGCAGTCCATGGGTTGGAAAACACTGCCTTCATAGACTTGGTTCCCCTTGCAGCATAAGGGTTTTCAACCTTGGCATAACTCCAACTAGGTAAAACTTTGTAGAATAACCCAGTCTTATCCATGTTGTATACTTCATCACTGTGCTATTCCTTGATGAGATCCTGCAACTTCTGAATTCATCCACTGCTCTTGCTTCTGAATGCAATGAATGTGGATGCCATCCAGAGTCTCTTGCAAACTTCTCTGCCCATGTTTTGGAGGCTTTAAATGCAGTCGACCAATTAATCTCAGATTCTGAAAGGAACGCCTTTTTTGCATGTTCACTCAGCAGTTTATTTTTAATCTCTACAGCTTAGGCAGGTAAAATACATCCTGTAGTATTACTAAGATGTCAGTTCAGGAATCAAGTAAAATAGCAACTCATTAAAAGAAATGTTCACTAACGTGTAATAGGAAGCTTCAATGACTCGGATAGGGTTTAATTCAATTCATAGTGGCCCGAATACCAATACCAGTTGGATTCTTATCAAGCCATCATCCTGAAGTGCACACTTCTTATTGCGCATCCCTCTTCCACAACTTCTCCTCTGATCTTCTCCCAACACTTTTTCCACCCCCCAAGTGCGTTGGAGTGCACACCAGATTTCTGACAGACTGCAGCAATACTACTCACCTTATTTTCCAAATTATTGAGATCCAACTTTATCTGAGTAGCAATAGCAACCCTGGTTTTCTGTGGCGTTTTGTTTTCAGGCATGGTATTCTTGTTGCTGGCCTTTTTTGACCCGTCAAAATATGTTTGTGTCTTCTCTAGAGGCTTGGAAGACAAATCAACCTCCTTGGGCGCAGGAACAGTTTTGAAGGCAGTAGTTGAAGTGACTGCATCCTCTGATGTGGCTGTAACCATTGTAGATGTTGCAGTAGCAGACGTGATGTCAGGAGAAATGTCCATGTTGGTAATGAGAAGGTCACGGTAGCACCAGAAGCAGATTGTTGCAATGGAGCTAGTCACATTTTCTTGCTTGTGGAGCTTTGTTGTGTCAAATGTGCTGCAAATGTCAGACAATTGTGTCCACAAGCACCCCCATGCATGGCATGATGACAGTGTTCACAAATGTGTTTGGGCTCATCTGGAGCACTGGGTGAGGGATTGGTCTTGTCTGCTGGGAGCTTGATCGGAATTTGCATGCCAGGCATGCCACAGAGTTGTTGAGCAGTGCAGGTACCAGTTCCATGGAAAACGTGTTCGTGGGATGCTAATGTGTTTGTGTGATGCAAATGTGCTTGCATAATGCGAATGTGTTTGTGTCACCTAAATATGTTTCTGCAATTGATTTGCTACAAAATGAAAGTCTGCAGTGGATTGCACGATATGTGTGGTCTGCAGTGGTGTCATGCATTTGTTCCTTCATACAATAGTTGGGCCATCAAGTTTTGGTGCCAAAATGAAATTTCCCACCAGAATTCTCTGGCTCTCAAATTGTGCACACATGGATGTACTGCACATATACTGAAGTACATATATAGCCGTGTTGCAACTGTACATACTTTCAAGAGATCAAAATCAAGCTTGAAGGGTGGTATGGTATTTACCAGGTATCTACCAATGTCCGTCCTATAAAAAATGAGACTTTTTTGAATTTCTAACGTCCCATAAAAATGAGACTTTCCACTATTGTAAAATATTATTTCATATGTAAGCATTTGTGTATTGCCACACAAAAAATGAAGACAGACAATTACTTGCAGCTGCTGCAGGATTTTTTGTAGCGAGCTAGACAGAATACCATTTATAGAAACAGAGGAAGTCATAGAATGAAAATAAAGTGGCTTATTAATGCTTAGTGCAAATGGACATGTGCGCCTCGTGCGCTTTGACGGGCCGTGCATGCGATCGTGCCCATTTTTGAAAGAAGATATAATTTTAAAGGTAAACACAGATCAAAACATGATGAAGTACCCATGTAAATCAATCTGAAAAATTAATTATTTACAGGTAAGTTCTCATTACTTTATTGCTGAAGTACGTGTTGTGGCAAAAAGTGAAAAAAACTGTCTCACTGGAGGAAAAGAAAAAGAAAAAGAAGAAAAAGAAGAAAAAGAAGAAAAAGAAGAAAAAGAAGAAAAAGAAGAAAAAGAAGAAAAAGAAGAAAAAGAAGAAAAAGAAGAAAAAGAAGAAAAAGAAGAAGAAGAGGGAGAAGAAGAAAAAGAAGAAGAAGAAAAAAGAAGAAGAAGAAGAAGAAGAAGAAGAAAAGAAGAAGGAGAAGAAGAAAAAGAAATAGAAGAGATAGAAGATTCATGGAGGTCACATTCCATATCTCTGGACTCATCTTCTGGCAGAGATGAAGAGTCCAGTGCAAAAGATGGTGGAGACATGATAATGATTTGTTGACCTGGGGCTTGTGGTGCTTGTACAGGCTGGAGTTGGGATACAGGCTGGAGTGTTGACTGAGTGCAGTGAAGCCGGAGAGAAAGTTTTTCACCATTTTTATGGACCCATCTGTTTTTGCCAATGTGTGGCAACTTGTTAGTATGCCACTTTTTACCTTGATCACTTCATCAAAGACAAACTGGATTGTAGTACTTTTGTGCTTGATTGAAGAGACAAGTCTTGGTAGACAGTCTTCACCACTTTGATGAGTTTGTCAATGTTTTTTGTTTGATGCTGTTGTTGAATTGCTTGCATTGCACAAAACATTGCAAGACCAAGAATGCCAGAGTTGGGAGAATTGGTCCAACCTACATCTCGGGCCAGTGCTAAACATGACAACATTCTCAAATTCGTTGTCATCATCATTGATGTGGGGCTTAGCGTTATCCTGTTGGATATTGATATTTTGCAGACACCAATCCTGCCGGCTGGGACTATATACTCAATGATCCACCTGCAAGACTGTTCTTTGTTGGCGTTGATTGATTCTGCTTCAACCGTTCATGCTGGATGACAAACAGAATTCTGTTTGGCAGGTTTGAACTCAGCAAAAGGATGCAGATGAATTTTGCCATCCCACCATCCACCAGTTTGAGGATTCATGTGAGGACGTGCAAGAGCTGCACCAAACAGCACTTTGTCGATGGGGCCTTTTTGTTTGCACTGACACTCACTCATTTTCTTGTCTGGGAGAAGATAGCAGTGCCCGCTTGTCATCATAACATAAAACCACTTTTCATCAATGTCAACTTTATTAATAATGTCATTGAACCGACCATCTGGGTCAAGGAATGATTTTGCATACTCATACCTTTTCTGAATGCAGGCTTCACAGTACTTTTTACACATCAAATGAGGCCTTTCTTGAAGTATCGGTGATATGTGCTGCATGGGATGCTTGTTGCATGGAAGAGACTGTGAATTTTCTTCCTCTTCTGGAAAGGCAAATCCTTGATTTTCCCCTTCACGTAATCAGGCGTGTGCTTTATTTTCCTACCCGACCCCAACTCTCTTGTGAGTTGGGGAGCTTATCCTCCAACAATGGCTTGTCAGTATTTCCTCCACAATCTATCAATTTTAGCAGCACGGCTCGGATGCCGACAAAGATTCCCTCACCAATCTGAGGATTGCCATACATCAAGCAAAAGAGGCCCCAGTCACACGTTGGAAGACAGTGTCAGCGCAAAGGGATCGAGTCTTTGATGATTTAGAAAAAGCATAAACTATTATCTTGTCCTTATTGGATCGTGCGTCAGATGTTGCTCATGCCTTGTCTGAAATGATGTCTGCCAAACTAAGTACAGGACAGGAAAAGGCCGATTTGACCTCCTTCAAAGAGATTGCTGCCAAAATTTGTGGTGATGGAGTTGGATACCTTGCAGGTTTCAAGAAATTGCATCAACTATTGGTGTTGCATGCATCCTTTGTCAAGAAGAATTGCAATCAAGAGGAAGATGACACCATTGCACCCAACAATGCTGACAAAACAGAATCCACTGATGCAACAAAAATGTGAATGGAGCGAGCGGTAAACTTTCTGAAGCCATTATAAGAAAGGCAACATCTAATATGTACGCAGCTCATGTAGAGAAACAATTGGCACTGGAACGCAGTGCAATATTAAAGGAAATGATTTGTTTGGAAGAGCTTGAATCTACGGGTGATGCATGGATGGACAGCGCTGGTCCACCTGGCATTAAGAGAAACACAAATCACTTGAACAAGATATTATGCTTTCCTAGATAATTTCATGACTACCTGAAAAACTACCTTAGATTTACTTGTAGGTTTAAACCCAACTTTCATGATGATGTTGTTTCCATTGGCACAGATTGGCACTTAGGCTTCTTTTCTACTTGTCACAACATACTATTCCAATGTGGGCATGTGATACAATAAGAAGCAAAGCAGAACTACGAGAATTATTAATTTCCATTGACATTCACCTTTTTGATACTTTTTGATAATCAGTTACCATTTACTTTCTTTCTTACCTCAACATATATAGGAATCGATATTTTCCTATCCATTGACATGACGCGCGGAAAATTAAGCATTGGATGTTTCAAAAAAACAAAGGAATCAATATTACTCATTCAATTCCTTCATCATCCTTGTATCCTTGCCAAATTGAGAGAAAGCTAGTGGAATCAAGCAAAGACCAAGATCCCTTTTCATTCATTTCTCCCTCATATTTTTCATTTCTGACAATATCCAGAACCTCCATCCACACACCATCATGTTGTTGACGAGGAACAGGAAAAAGCGCAAGAAGACTTTAGTAGTCCACCACCGCCCCAATCACCTTCATACCATTACCACCACCCCCGTCAAAGAAGCACCAGTTGATTATTGTCTCGCGATCAAAAGCTTTTACGTGAGTGTTTGTTTCTCTGTTTTTTCTATTCAAACTCAACAAACATCTTCTAACACATTGTCGTGTCCTCTTGTCTGTCACTACACGACAGGTTCCATGTCAAAATCCCATTCTTTTTACTCACCTCTCTCTCTCCGCATTCAAGAGATGCAAGGTATCAGGACGAGGGGCACCGTCGGCCCACAAAACGGGTTGTTTATCACTTTCAGCCGTTGAGCGCTGATCGTTCGGCAACCAGTTCCACCACATGAAGAGGATCCACCTTTTGAGTGAATTGAAGTGCTACTGAGTGTAGAGTTTCCAAATATGACTGCTGTTGCTGATTCAGTGATGCAAGCTCATATGTCGAAAAGCAAGAACTCAGGATACTAGGGTGCAATGCAATTACTTTTAAAGTGATTCAATTATCAATTGGCACTTTCAACTTGTTTGTTTGGTCAGATCTGTAACTAGTCTTTATAGGTTAAACTAAACTTCAAGAGCTTAAGACACTTGAGTTTTTCGTGATCAGTGCTCCACTGGCAAAGACTTATAGATCAAGTCTTGCCAACTCTCAAAGGCTTCAAAGTTGTTCACCCCGCAAAGTCTTGGAGGTGCTTAAAAACCGCCTCTGGACCCCTGCCAGGCCAGGCTTTCATATTCAGCGAAGGCATATCGTAAGCGTCTTTGTTGCTCTTCCAAGCAAGCAAGAAATCAGATGATTTTGCAAGTAGCTCGGCGTATGCAAGGAGAGTCCATAAAATATCAACAGTATGTTGTTCAATAGTTAATTTGGTGCGACAAAATGCCTCCAAGAGCAACATGAAGGGAGGAAAGTTGTTGGGTGAGTTGAAGCAGTCAGCTTACGTAATGTATCAGAACATTAAATAAACAGAAATACCTGAGCGTTCTTTATTATCCATGCAATGTGTTCGGCATTAGCCGGGTTAATTGCGTAACGCACTGTCTTTTCCAAGTCAGAGAAGTCAGCTCGAACAGGAAGATAATGCACCCAAGGTTCAACTTCATTATCCCAGTATCCAACATAGGTTGGATCGACCTTATGCACGGCATAGAACAAATGTAATGCCCACGATAGTAAAAGACATCATCCACTTGTAATGACGGTAATAGCTCGCTTACCTTGATTATCACAGAGCTGTAACAAAGTAACTTTGCGAATCTAGCACTCCAAGCATTTCCGTCAATATCAAGTATTGCCATGAAATTTTGAAAATCATCCTGGTCTATGGTATTATTCTTGTTTGTCGATTCGATGTCCATAATATCACTATGACTTTTTGCATATTCAACCAACTTTTGCCGCGGTCTTTCTCCGTCTCTGTATGTATAGCCAGTCATACGCCCTCGCCAAACAACTTTTGGAATCTTTGTACTCCATGGATAAGTTTGATCCCACCGCGTCATGATTTCATCCCAATTGTACGGGCTCTCAAGCAACTGAATGTTTGTTACATCCGTGAAATAAGTCAAGCTGAGAACAGGCCACGCATGCTTGCATTTCCTACTTTTGATGGCATTCAATCGAAAAACTGGAACTAAATCGTCGCCGCACCAGGGGTAATCATTTGAGTCATATATCAATGGGAAGTCTCCTTCTGTCAATAACTTTAAGCTCGATTCGACACCTTCATACTTCTTTGCCATACCAATCGCATTTTGTATCAAAGAGACAAATGCGCCAGTCTTACCCGATGGTCGCAACACTTTTCCATCTCGTATTATGAACACTTGAACTATGCCGTACAGACGGATGGTATCATCATTAATCGGTGCGACACCTGAAACGTACTCACGAGGATGGACATCACCCAATTCATTCTCTCCTCTCCCCAGTCTCGCTAATATCGAAACAAACTTTTGAATGTTCAAGGGGTATGATCCATCGGAGGGTTCCGCCCATCGATGCCAGGGATATCCATCTTGTCGCACCAATGGGTTGATTCTGTACAAATGATCGTGGAGAGGCTGGGGTACTCTTAAAGTTACTGTTCGTGGATCTGTATATGTTTTGTCCACTATAAGTGAATCTGTGGAAAGATGCCGTCTATGATGGTGTAACTGGAGTTGTGACGAATGGCTCACGACATGAGTGTTTTCTGGGACATCTGAGATCGATTTTTTGTTTTCGTCAATGTGTTCTGCGTTCGTCTCGAGAGATACTGTAGCATTCAAATCTAGATAAACACCACGTGCCACATCATTATGTACCGTTAGCGTGGCATTGAATCTAGTGATAAAGACCAGGAGGAAAGTGGCGACAACACATCTGGATGCTCTGCTGCGATTACGCGATGAAATTAGGTTCATGACAACTAATTAATATTGTTCGGTGCCATTATCGCGGATTCGATGTGTGAGTTTGTGTGGCGAACTCAAGTAACATGCTCATCAACAAACAACTCCAACACCAAACCATGCGTGGGTTTCGCCGCCTCTTTTTTTTGCGGCAATGATAACGCCTGGTGACTGGCTCAACCCTCGCTGACCTTGTTGAGATTGCTCTTCATGGTTATTGTGTGGCTATTGTGTGGTACAGTTTGTAAGTAAGACCTGTACGTACAATAGTTACCCAGTATGATATTCACCGCTACTTCTATGTACTAATTAAACCGTCAACGACATGCCACAGCCGAAAGACGGAAGTGCAAGATGTCACCAAATATCAGGCTGAGACGTCGGGCCCGATTGCTGCCCTCAGCTCTCCTCGCAGATCGCTCGTCACCTTCCGGCTTGCGAGGGGTTCTTACTCCACGCCCGTGAAATGACCAACCTCACTGATCCCTCTCACGCAGTCTTCCTTTCGGTCAACCTTCCTACACTTTAGCATGCCTGCAGCCTTCACCCGAGCAGTTCTCGTCTTTCTGTTGAAGATTTATGGAACAAATTGCCACGATGCAGTGCAAGAAGTGTCCGCCTTACGTCGGCCATCACTTGAACCACGGCAACAAAGAAAACTCCCCCGAAAAGTTCTGATAGGCTACTCATCATCCAATTACACGAACGTGTTGAACGCAGTGATGGAGGATGGAGTCAATGTCGTCATTTGGGCATTCATGGACGTACGATCCACAGGAGTTCATGCCTCACCATCTTCAGCCACCGAAATCCGGGATTTGTCGAGGATGCAATCACACGGAGATGTAGGAGCACATACTCTCGTCAGGAAAATTATCCAATTGTATACTCGATCATCTCAAACCTATTTGGAGTCTACCAATGCAACAATAACGACCAATCTTGACTTCAAAGCTATTGAGTCCGTAATTCAACAACTGAATACCTTTGGATACTCTAGCGTTCTTCATTTAGTCAGTGTTGGGGGGTGGAACAGCCCTCATCTCGACGAGAGTCTATCTCCGACAGAGTGGGTTGCAGTATGGAAGAGTTCTGTGTTATCAAAGTTATTTCAAGGTATTGATTGGGATTTTGAGGGAAATGATGTTTTGGATAGTGAAAACAACGTGTTTACTGTTCAGTGTTTGAATAGGATGGGAGAAATCAGCCGATTGTTGAAAGAAGGTGAGTTCATTGATTTAGGACTCTGAATAATGATGTTTCTAAGATATAACAATCTTCTCTCACCATGCCCTCACAACGAAAGAGGGTTACATTGTCACGATAGCCCCTCCTCAAAGCTACCTGAACACTCGCACTCAAAGTTTCAGTCGCTACGTCAATCTTACGTCTCCAACTCGCACCTGGCATCCCAGGTTTCACTATTTTGGTTCCAATGTGTATGCATACTTTCTCGCTAGATATGGCGAACACGTTGACTTGGTTTTGATACAATTCTATGAAAGTTATTCCGATGCAGCAATGGCAGTTTTTCATGATAAAATCCCACCAGGCGATTATATATTCGACTTCGTCCAAGAATTGGCAAGGCAACATTTCCAATTTTACGTTGATTTTTCTCAGGATACTTCGTTAGATGAGATGATAGGGCAGTATGTATCTCTGCCATTAGATAAACTTGTGATTGGATTGGCGAATGGATGGGCACTAGAGAAAAGGAATAGGAACAAAGTGTTGTACATTTCTCCTGAAGAATGCAAACACGCTTTTGAAAAATTGAAAGTATCAAGTGACGGAGATTTAACACCACGGTGCTTCATGTTTTGGACTATAGAAGAAAGGGGAAAGAATGATGTCTACCTTGCCAAGGGGCTGAGCCACTTTTTGCTCGAAAATACTAGTTGAAAAGCTTGCAAAGTCTCTTCACATTGTTGATTTTTTACTTCTCCATCCTTGGTCAATCCTCGTGCTTGAACAATGCTTTGATCAGTTGTTTGCTGGTGTGTCTGTGGTCCTTTCCTTACCATCGCTCATAGACTGATTGTGCTCAACTTGCTGAATGGAACTCTTCGCAGAATCGCGGAAGGACGTATCTTGCGCTGGCACCGAACTACGTTGTCAGATGCTTTCAGGTGTTGACTCGGATCACTTGGGCTGGTGTCGCTGGTTTTGTTTATCACGATGACTCAGCTTTTTGCTGATAAAATCTTGCTGGTATGATGTTTGTGCCGATTGTAGAGGACTCACTTGTCAACCTGTATCCTGGGAAAACTTGTAGGTGACAAGTTCGGAAGGACCTGTGAGGAATGCTGTATCCTAATAATGATGTTGCCAGCTCGTAGAGTCTACTATAGAAAAAATCAATCGTAACTCGGTTTGCTAATTATTTTGTCATTGCTTGAATAATGTAAGAAAATGCAAAATCATAGAGAATATGCTTGTCTGCTCATTACTACAGATGGGCCAATCTTTGAATTCTTGTTGGTTCTGATGATAACCTTTTATCTACTCTTTCCAGATAACTTCAAAATGGGAGGCATCCCAACTTCCGTATGGTTCATTTCTTGTTGCAAAAGAGCTAACCTTAGTTAATTTATATTTTATTCTATCTTTAAATGTTGCGTATCCAGTTCATAAAACTTCAGCAAAAGTTGCAAGAATGAAGGCATTTTGTGCACCATGCATGACTAGACAAGAAGTGGTGATGCTCAGTGCTTGTGCCTCATGTTGATTGAGCTGGAGCACGCCTGCAACAAAGTACCATGTGAAGTTGTACATCTGAACCACTGCAGAACAACAACTACTGATCACAATTTTCAAATGTTTTGATTTTTGACAGATCTAACGACCTCACAATTAAATTCACCTCTTCAGGAGCAAAATGCCTGTATGTTCATCTCCCATGGAGTCTTAATTGTTGTGGAGACAATCCTTCTGGTGCTAAGACTCACAGCACACAAGTCACTAATACTGCCTATCATCGTCCACCACCAGAAGCATAAACAATCAGACAAAAATGTATCTGATGCATCAACAGGACAATAGCAACAATGGCTATTCCTTACCTTTCTCCTCGTCCATGTTGTTGTCATCATGCGATTCATCAAATACAAAACAATCCTTGCAGCTGTGTTTTGCATCCTGATGGGTGCAGGAATGTTATTGTGCCAGAGAGAGTTTCATCCAGCTGTGCTTATGGGTTTCCACCTGCCATTATACTAATGGTGGATTTTCAAACTATCAGATGCTTGTTGGATAGAGACTGTTTTCCAAGGAGGTCTTTGATGACACTCAACTTCACAGAGAAAAAATTGCGGTTTCATTCTAAAATCAACCATGTGCAATTAAAATGTGCTCAACAGACATACAATAATTAAATAAATCTTCCACTTTATTACATTTTTCAAGTGCACAATTCAAACTGACAGTGAACTCAGATGAATTGTCCTCATGTAGCAACATCACCAAAGAGTCAATTCAAAAAAGAAATCATGGGGCACAACAGTGCATGTTATAATACAGGCATTCTAATTGCTGTGTTTAAAGACACATAGCAATGATAATTGACAAGGGGTACAAAAGGGTGCTTGATAGACATGGTGTGCCAATGACATAGCAAAACAAAGAGGTAGGGGAAGGTGAGAGGTAGCCTTGAGGGGCAGCATTGATAGTGCGAAAAGAATCAAGAATGGTGATGAGTGACAAAGAGGTAATGTGGGTGGTAAAGGGTAACTTATCCCATATGACAGGTGATGAGGTACAAATGAAGATTCTTTTTTAACATGTCATGAATGATAACTTTGACCCATATATGAGAACCACTTGAGGAATCTTTTATAGATTTTGTGTTTTCTATCAAGAGGTTAGTAGGTTAAAGCTTGGTGTTATTATAAAAAGTAAAGAGCCCAGAAACAATAAGCACAATTCTTGACTTTGTGCCTTTGCCAGAAGGTGATAAATGTGTTTGTTCGTGCTTACAACACACTTTTTATTAACTCAAAAATATTTGCAAGTTGAAAAATGAATTCAAGAAAACGAGTGATGGAATAGCATGATATTTAGTGAGTTCCTTTTAAAAAGGTTTGTGAGCAGTTGAAAAGGCTGAGTGAGCAACTGCTCCCCTTAAAGTTGGATAATTTCTGACAATATATACTGTATGAATAGTACAATAGTGTAGTGGCAGTGCAAGGACATAGTGAAATTTGTCATGATCTCCCCCTAAATGTCATGTTTGTTTTTCAGACAAAGTATATAAGACAATCTTCATCGTGACATTGCTAATAAGAAAACAAGCATCTTCAACATAGAAATAATTGAATATTATGCAATACCAGCTTTTGGTGTTTGTTTTCTACAATAAGACAACTGACTGCACAGATATAAATAAAAAGTGTGATTGACTAGTGCACCACAGTCCTCCAACTCATTAGACCAATTGTTGGACTGGTTGAATATGGTATTGTCTGGTAAATCTGGTTTAACAAATAACTTCCACCCACTTGTAGCCAATGCGTACCTCATATCAATGGAAGCTTCATATGTGATTGAACAGTGACTAATTTTTCACCAAAGAAACAAAAATAATCTTCACAGTTTTTTGTTTATGGTTTATGTTGATGGGAACAGACATGAAGATGACCTCATTCATTTGTATAGTTGTCGCCTTCGTCTTTGCTGTGTACGTTGTAGTTTGGTGCTGTGGCAAGAATCCTAAAAGGCAAAGCTCACCCTACTGAGATTGTCATTCGAGGAACATTCATCAGAAAGGTTTTGACTTGCTTGATTCATGTTATCAAGGCAGCCCTAGCTATTGACTGGTGTTTCTCCATCATAATTTGAGTGGCTCAATTTGTAGCTTACCTAATAAGATAGATAGGTAGCTCTAACTGCTACATTGAAAGCAGAAATCTTCAATCATAATCTGTTTTCTGTTTTGGAGCAAGGCACAAAACTAGTTAATGCACCAATGGATTGTGGATGAGCTGATAAAACAAGAAACAGCAAATCTATAGATTCTGAAAAGATGATCACAAATATGAACACTGTAGAAGTGCTGATTTGTCATCAAATGCCATAACTGGATGGGAGAAGTAAATGGTGGATTCAAATCAAAACCCCTCAAAACAAAACCAGAATCTATCAACTGGAATCATTGGGAATGAAAATGATCTTCATGAGACATTTTTCCTTGTGCGAAACATCTCATGGCCAGCCTCAGTCTGAGTCCAATTACTGGAGTAACTCCTTGATGCTCTGCTTAAAAATTTAAAAAAGCCAAACAAGAAGATTATGGCGAGGCACTCAAACTGTTTTGAATAATTTAATGAAATGATTGAAACCCCCAGAATACAATGCAATCCAATAGGAAAGTAATGCATATTCCATAATCACTGGTAATTTCTTTTGATGGGAGGGGTGAACCAACTTCAAGGTGACAAAAAGCAAAATAAGACACAAAAACAGTTGCAGTAGATGCAGATGACAAAATGAATCATGCGAGAACAACAAGGAGTATACTGGTAAATGAGTAAAAGGACAAATGTCAGAAAACCATAAATATTTGTTTTAGTGTAGGTAGAGCAGTTGTTCCAATTAGGACCATCAGAAGGATGGTGGTGGAAAACAGAACATGACTGCATTAGTGTTGTGGCACTAGCAGCATCCATCTATATACAAAAACAAATGATGGTACCACTTAAGCCTTGGCTCTATTGAAATGATGGCCGAAGGACAAGCACAGAATGACAGGAGAGGCAACAAGATGGAAGAGAGTTTTTTTGTCATGCAACTTAATATATTTTGAATGTGTGACTTATGACATGAATACAGATCTAAGTGTTCTTAAATTAAAGGTAGCATGCATCATTCAACTAACTACTGTGTCTGAGAGCCCCTTAGTTAGATAGATTTTCAAGGTAAGTCATACAAAGGTAAGTAATTCACGCTTAATTTAAGGTAAGCAACACACACTTATTTATAAGTGTCATCAAGTCTGACATAATAAAGCATATATATATCGTGAGTATACTTACATGTTGTATGTCAGAAAAGTAGGTGTATGTGAAGAGTTGTGTATGCCAAAAAGAATAATCCCAGACTTTTTAACACCTTGTGCATTTAATTAGTCTTACGTCTGTTAGTAGCAATTTAGTCAGCCCTTAACTTTGGTTACATGTATTTCCTATAAAAATACTTCAATTATTATTTGTGTGGGTGCTACAGTTACTTATGTAACATTTATGTGTGACTGTAATTGGGAAACAAAAGACCCTGACTTAAGGATATTATTATCCTGCTATTTTCAAAAAAACCTAGTCATGGCCTGTCGGGAAAATTCCCCGACATGCACCATACATCCAGCATACATCCCATCACACGTACATTCTTTTGCTCATCACACATACATTTTTTTGCTGCCCCTCCCAAAAAAATATCCTAATATCTAATCATATCCACCATGGACTTTTGCCACTGTCCAAATCAAACCTCCAATCTCAGCCATAATGAATTTGGCCCTGCCGCTCCCATTGCTGTTAAGCTAACAACAACTAGAATGAGGGGCGCAGAGCGCACGGTACGAAAATACGGAGTTCGTTTTTGCAGTGCTTCTTTGCTACTGATTTTTCAATTAAATTGTTCTACATTGCCCGTGCCACAGTGTATATCTCAGTCCCCATAATGAATTAGGCCCTGCTGCTCCGGTTGCTGTTAAGCTAACCACAACAAGGATGAGGGGCGCCGAGCGCAAGATGAGAAAAAATGGAGTTTTGATTTTTTACCGCGCTTTTTTACTACTAATTTTTTCAATTAAATTGTTTTGCACGGTCCGCGCCATAGTGTATATCTCAGCCACCAGGCTTGGTACCACCGCTCCCATCGCCTAAAAACCAACAACTGAAAGGAACAGGAGCGCCGAGCGCAAGGTGAGAAAAAATGGAGTTTCTATTTTTACCGTGCTTCCTCGCTACTATTGTTTTCAATTAAATTGTTTTGCATTGTCAGCACCATAGTGGATATCTCAATCCCCATACTCAATTTGGCCCTGCCGCTCCAGTTGCGGTTAAGTTAACAACAACAAGGATGAGGGGTGCCGAGCGCAAGGTGAGAAAAATGGAGCTTCTACTTTTTACCATGCTTCTTCACCACTGATTTGTTCAATTAAATTGTTTTGCACTCTTCTTGCCACAGTGGATATCTCAGCCCTCAGGCTGAATTCTACACCACCACTCCCATTGCCGCAAAGCCAACAACAACAAGTAGCAGGGGTGCCAAGCGCAAGGTAAGAAAAATGGAGGTTGTCTTTTTACAATTCTTCTTCACCAGGGATTTTTTCAATTAAAATATTTCTGTTATGTCCTCTCCACAGTGGATATCTCAGCCCCCAGGCTGAATTTGGCACCTCCCCTCCTATTGCTGCAAAGCCAACAACAAAAAGGAACAGGGGTGCCGAGCGCAAGGTGTCATTTTGTTGTTTGTAGATTGTTGTTATTTCTAGTATTTTCATATAGTAGTGTATGGTACCAATAAAGTTACAGTTTGTAGTACTCATTGTAATAAGACTGCATTAGTAACAACACAACAAAATGTAAAGTATCAACACCATATTTCTAAAAGTGGTTACCACTGAGAACAACAGTAGTTACATATATAATCTGTAATTTCTGTCTTGTGCATTTTATGAGTAACAACACAGCATAGGGATAGGTGATTACAGATAGATTTATGTTGTACCCACACACATCAACTGTCGGTAAATTACTCATGGGCTTTGCCACTAGTGCTTACATCGTATAAGTAATTACATACACTGCTGTGACTTTCCCTGATACTTTCCTTACACTTTTTTCGTAACTCAACTTACGATAAAATACATAGTATTACACACAGGCAGATGTAGTTTTGCGCTCTCAAACATGATTAGTTATGCCTTTTGTTTTTGTTGTCATTGTGAAATTGACCCATAAGTATGTTTGCATAATATGTGATGTGAACTTGCATTACTGCTAGAAGTCCCTCTATCCTTTTGTGATCATCATGAACTAAAACTAGAAATCATGGTGCATGAAGCTCAAGTAAGAGGTTTAGTCTTATGGAGGTCAGTGAGGGGGTCCTTGTAAGGATTTTTACGTGCATATGATACGCCAAAATCCAGGGAAAATGGGATTCCCAGGGAATCGCAAAAATCCAGGTTCAACGGACTGCAAAATCCAGGGTATTTTTTCACATGATCTTGCGATCCGACCAAAAAAGGCATGAATCGATTCTAAGGGAACACTTGTTATTGGTTTAAAACTGTGTGAATAGCCCTACATTGGTTACAATTTCATTAGATTCATCCGTTAATTATTAGAGTTCCTACTTCTAACCGTGCATAAAGACAGTCTTCGCGATTCCTAATATGGAATTGGTATGCTGTTCCGTGAATGTTTTCGATTGCAATTCCCAGGGAATTGGAGTTAATGGGTGTGATACAGTTGTCACATTGAGGCAGAACGGAATTGATTCCAATGTGGGACCAAAATGTGCCGGTATCCTTTCTCTAACTGAGGAAAATGATGTCATACATCCGATTTCTACAGAACCCCCAAAAATTCGGCTATTCCATAGGATTTGCAATGGCAAGAGATGGCTCAGAGTGCAAGATCCTGTGAAAAAAATACCCTGGATTTCGCAGTCCGTTGAACATGGATTTTTGCAATTCCCTGGGAATCACATTTTCCCTGGATTTTGGTTTTGGCCTAACACATAAAAATAAAAACTGATACTTATTAGGAGATAGCCAAGTACATCCTAGTAGTTGGTAAGAGTAGTCATGTTACTTTACTCACGAAGAGATAGGCACGGGTTCACATACGTAGTAAAATTAAATACCTTATTTACGCACATACGAGATACCGTTTGCAAGGTATTGTGCTGTATTGTAAAGTATTGTATCGTACATACAAAGGTAGCATACAATACACAAAAAATGAAAAGCTGTGAACAGGGAACTGATGGAGAACGGAGAACTGACAGTGTCTTTGAACCTCGCGAGACCTCGCGTCCACCTCGCAGCCTCTTTCGCAGAACTAAAGATAACAGAATTGACCATGTCGTCTTCCACAAAGCGAAAGCGAGACGAAACACCCCCGGACATAATCTCGGCAACTACCAACTCCTCTGTGACATCGAAATCCAACGTTGAGGCGAAACCACAAGGCGATGGACCACCAACAAAGAAACCCGCAGGTTGCGGCGTTAACGGTCCCACTGGCAAATCCGTCCTGCATTCGGCGGCAGCGACTATGTCTTCTTTGAAAACGGCAGCTTGGAAACCACCTAGCACAAAATCAAACAATAAAGGAGGCACTAATGCCCTTAACCAAAGATCTCTGACGCCGAAAGCGGGAAATACTTCTTCCAAAGCGCATCCATCCTCAGCTAGAGAAGGAGAGAAGTCCAATAATCACGAAACTCCAGCAGCATCTTTTATCGACGAAATAATAAACGAAGCAAACGACCTCCTACAAGCGGCCCGCGAAGCGCAATCGCTTGGAAGACTGCGATCCTCCGCGTCCTACTTATTGCTAGCTCACGCGAGGTTGGTCGGTCTCGGGCGACGATTCGATCGAAGCCGTTGTCTTGAAGACGAATTGGGGACTCAGAGCATTGCCAACTCGGACCCTCCCGAATCCGTGGCGAACACGGACAAAACCTCAAATTCCACAACACAGGAGCCTCCGCCACCAAAAAATCCTCAATCACAACCCACATCCATCGTCCTCCCTCCCATGCCTATCACTCACAATGCACTCTCCGACGTTGCCTTAATGGAAAACTTGGCCCGTGCTGGAATGGAACTCCATCACAAACGAACCGGCAGAGGAATGCTGCATGATGCCCAGATGGAAAAGATGGCAAACTCCGCCATTCCAGTCAGGGGCAAAGCGACTTCATCTACTTTAAATGAGAATAATAAATCGGACGAGAATGAGACGCCCACCAAGAGGAAGGGAGGAAGGGGGAAAAAGCCTCCCACTCTTGTGATGCATACTTTGTTGGGCGCCGAGTTGGATGCTAAAAAGTTGATGCAGATCAATCGATGACGAAAGAACATTAGAGATGTTGATAAGGAATTCCGCATCTATTTATATTTTCCCACTTTGTTGGCGTCCTGATATTGATTTCTTTTCTTTTTCTGAAGTGTAAAATAGAATACAAAATAATGGAGTTTTGATAATTTATTTTAGGCCCAGTTCAATTCCATTGCCATATGAGCCTTAAGCATCCAGCAATAAGTCGCAGATGCATTATTCAGTATTTGTTCTTGAGCTACGTCAATCTCCGTCTCATCCCCTCTTCGTTACACAATCGTTTTTTACACGTCTATTCATGTTACTCTCAATGATAGCGTCCTCATTTATGCCATATCTTCTTTGAACCGTGAAATGAGGTGAAATATTTTACCATCTGTGGAGATTTTCAGTTGAATACTCGTGGCAACAGGAGAGTCGAACATCGAGCACTACGCGGCTGTCAAGTTACGGAGATG
Source organism: Cyclotella cryptica (assembly GCA_013187285.1). Classification (NCBI taxonomy): domain Eukaryota; phylum Bacillariophyta; class Thalassiosirophyceae; order Thalassiosirales; family Thalassiosiraceae; genus Cyclotella; species Cyclotella cryptica. The sequence goes on along the minus strand of JABMIG010000160.1, from coordinate 146,394 downwards.
TTCCAGTCTCCATATAGTCTCGGGGAGAACAACAACATTCAATTTGGGAGTATAAAATCTACATCATAGAAATTATATCACAGTCATCCTTTGAATGCAATAAGTAGTAAAAATGTTGAAACGGTTACAACGAAATCATGACAAATTGCACGGAAGACTCTCAAGTATTTATCCTTTTTTCCTGAAACTCATCATCAAGACACAATTTTGACTATTCATCGTATCTATTCAGCCCTCAATTGGCTCGTTGCCTCCATCCTTTTGCGGAATAATGTCATGAATCAAGCGTTTATCCAACACCAAATCACTATCCTTAATATGATTTTCTTCCGTACTGTGCCGTTCGGAATCTTCTCGCTTCCACAGTTTGTTCCACCAGCTCCATCGTTCTCGTTTGTAAAAAATGCTACTGAATTGCCACCCTACAAAGAGATCGTCTATCGTATATACTTTTTGTGCAAACACCATAGAGTTGTTCACTGCCGAATTCCCTTTGAAAGTAATTCGTATTCTGCGAAAATCAACGAGAGAAGACAAAATGTCGTGATAAGTGCAAAGCGATGGGTCCCATCCATCTTTAATCTTGTTCCTAACCAAGGGCTTGAGCATTGGAGATCTGTGATCGAGGATATGACGGATGTACCAAACCCGTCGAAAGTAGGGGTGAGTAGAAGGTTCTAATGTAAGGGGGAAGTAAACTCGTCCTTCTGGCCCTGCTTGCTTTCCCATACCAGAGTCCTTTTCTTGTACTGTCACTGCAGTGAAGAATTTTATTGTGTTGAGCCTTGCCCTGGCTAGTTTGTGGCCTGACTTATCATCCAGTCCGCTGTCAAAGCTTCCTGATGCAGACGATGTCTTAGTTGAGAAATCTTTCGTGGGAGAAGAACGTAGATTGGGTGCAGGAGTGACATACTCTCGAAGAAGTTGGCCAGCTGAAGAAGCACGATCCATCATTCTTTCGGCATCACCAGGCGTAAGTTGAATCATTGCGGAGACATGAGCATTCCTGATTTCCCTCATTCTGTAGTTCGCGTGTTCATTAACAATACGAAATTCGAGAAACGGATATGGGTGCTCACTTCTGGGTGCCTGAAGAACAGCATTTTCCCCTCCGTCCGACATGTTGCTCTGCCCAAATTTGTGTGCACCCAAGAGGCTAGTGCTTTTTGAAAATTCATTGGATGACCCAGGGCTTTTGCCACAGTCACCGATTTCATGTATATCCGATAGGCTCATGCTTTTTGAAACGGTTTTAGGCGATTCTGGGTAAAGACCAAGTCGAGTATCTGCTCTTTGCAAAAATTGACCGTACACACCTCCACTCATGAAACTTGACGAACGTCCATACTGAATGCAGATACTTGAACTGAAGGTGATATTTGATCTGGTCAAGTATCGTTCCAATTTACTGAAGAATATTGCTGCCGAAAGTGAATTGAAGAGTAATCCTAAAAAGGCAAATGATGCACAAAGCACCCGGAATGAGTAACAACCATTTTCATACCCCGATGGTGAAACTTGCCCATACCCCACCGTTGTAAAGGTATTCCATGACAGCTCAAACGCCAATTCGTACTCTTGAGATGTCGTCCAAATCTGTTCTGCATCTAAAGCACATCTTCCATCGGTTCTCTTTTCCATTTGGACCAAAATCCCAGCAAAAGTAAATACTAATGCATAATATGTTGTGAGGAATAAAATCAACACTGTGAAAAATGACGATTGATTGACCCAAATGACAAAATCGACGCCGTGGCCCCTTAATGTGTTACCGACAGCCCCCATAAAAGTAAGGTCTTGAGGAGGGGGCACAAAAACTTGATTATCCATCACAGATATTGTCGATGCACTTCTTTGACTGTATCGCCGTATGGGAGAAAAGATCGAAGAACGATCACTTAATCGGTATAATTGCGAAAGCAAGCAGTCGCGCCAAGTTTGCTCCTCATTTGAGGGCGCCTCAACTGATGCAACACTTTGGGGAATATCATGGTCGTAACTACCTTGCTTATGGATCGGAGTGAAGCCTACACTGTCTGTCACATAAGTTTCGGATTCACCAGTAGATGCTACTGGTGGAAGACGACTCGTAGCCACAGTCGCTGCAGTTCGCCCATGGAAGGTGGCTAAGGCTCCATCATTCAGTCGTTTCACGTGATTCCTCGATCTGCCACTACTCGTCGCGAAAACACTAGAATCACTCACAGACTTTTTCCTTCTTTCTCTCCTCCTCGGTGTGGTTGCTTGCGGAGGCGGAAGGGTTTCTGTCCGCAAGAGAAAAGTGTCTTCTATAGATTCCGTGTTGAAGCTCTGAACCAGCGTGTAGTCCTCGCTGAATGTTTGCTGTATCGATCGCAGAAATTGATCATCGCGTTCTGAGGAGCACGAATCGTGAAGCGACCAATGTTTAGTCTCCTTTGGTTCATCCGGATGTCGGACTACATATCCCCGCTCATTGGAATCTTTGTCTGATACAGTTTGGTCAATGCCCTCCTCCAAATATACGATGGAGCCGTTATCCGAGCCTAACATTTGGACATATTCGTTGTCCACAACCGATGAGATGACTCTTTACGACGTCTGATTTCCTTCCAATGAGTACAGATGTGCACTAACTTTCAAGAGTTGTGAGCGAGTTGCTGCTAGAGTAGTGGGAGGTAGCAGCTGGGAGGGGCGTTATCGGGGGGAGCTTTGGACTCTTTGACCTTCTTTGGACTATCGGCTCGAAAAAGTACCTCCGCACTATTTTAAGCCTATCTACATATTTACGACTTTTTTCTCATGCCCCCATCGCGCGACTACTGTATGCTACGATATCCCAGTACTTTTGAAATTCTGCTGATTCGGCAGGATTTCACGTGGCTGTGGTATATTTCTACGGGCTTTTGAAATTCTGCCACACCGGCAGAATTCTTTGAACGATTCCTATGTCACACTATAAGAAAAATCCCTTGGTCCCAAAGGTTGTAACAACATTATCTCTAAAAGGACTTCGAGGCTCAATGCCAAATTAAAGCAACGCCAACAATGATTTGTGTTAAGCCCTATGAATGATTCCAAGGTCAGTCCTTTTTATTTTTCATTAATCTCCTGTCAGTCATCCGTTTATATCCATCGATCTCAGTCAGAAGATCCGCTGGATACAAAGCCCATCTCAAACTGATGGTTGACATTCATCCATCTCAAACCGAGGATGGTTGACATGCACTTATTATTTTTTTCATTTCAAAGCCACTCAACCTCAAAACATTCCATCCTCTCTACCATTTTCGTCATATCTCAGTGAGTTTTCAATTGTTTCTCATGAAATTTGCACCATTGGAAAGCTCACGTTATCCTCTATTCAACCGCACAAAGCGACGCTATCCCTTAGGCCGTCTCGGTTGACGAGAGCGCTCTCAACGTCTCATCCAATCTCCTCCAATTCTGCTCCCGCCTTTTCTGTCATATCTCAGTGAGTTTTCAGTTGTTTTTCATGAAAATTGCACCATTGGAAACCTCACGTTATGCTCTATTCGACCCCACAAAGCGACGCTATCTATTATACCGTCTCTTTTGAGGAGAGCACTGTCAAAAAGTCTCATCCTATCTCCCCCCAGTTTCTGTCATATCTCAGTGAGTTTTTAATTGTTTTCCAATGAAGATGCACTGTTGGAAAGCTCACATTATCCTTTATTCAGACGCACAAAGCAATATTATCCATTCCATTATGACATCTCAGTTGAGGATAGTGAAAGGCCTCGTCCAATCTCCTTCCCCCATTTCTGTCATATCTCAGTGAGTTTTTAATTGTTTTCCAATGAAATTGCACAGTTGGAAAGCTCGCAGTTTCCTCATTCACCCACACCAAGCGAGTTATCCAACAGGGCATCTTGATGTCTGACAAGTTATATCTTGTCAATTTCTCCAGAGATTCAGGTTAGACCACCTTATCCCTCCTTACTTCATACCAACGCGTATTATTGCTGAGACCATCAGAGGGCGGTAAGACCACTGTATCCCTCCTCAGTCAAAATCCCTTGACTCGTCATATTGCTGATATCATCAGAGGGGCCAGTTAAACCACCGTATCCCTCGTCAGCTTTGATGGCTTCAAAAAAATACAATACCATTAAATGGGTGCCCCCAGCCCAAAAGTAGAAGTTCCAAAACTCTCCTTAGTCTCTACTATCCACTGTACAGTGGCTACACTTTCCCAGAAACTCCTTTCCACTTCAAGCAGCCCTCACATGCATTGTCTTGGGCATTATCAAGATTCAAGAAGGACGGGCTTGGCAATGCATGGGTGGGTAGTCTACCATCATTTCTTAGGTTTGTTGGAGTAACAAGAGTTGACCCAACAAACTTGAGAATAACTTCCTTCTTCACCAACAGGAGATCTTCACTTGAAGATGCCTTTTCTCAGATGTTACCTTCTATGACATCATTGATCCCACAGTCATTCCTACCACCCACTACATGCAATGCTCTGACTCATTATACACCCAATGTGTTAACACTTTCAAGACTACTCAAGACTACCAAATGTCCTCTAATTCCACCTATATGCCTAACAGAAAATGTATTGACAGTACATCTGAGGATGTCAGCTTTCATCACTGCCCATTCTTGTCAAGTAAGAAGCACTCTTCTGGCAATTCATTCATCCAGTTGGAGAAAAATTCAAGTATCTCAAGGACAATACTTACACAGACATAGGTATGTACATGAGTTCTTTTTTGAATCCATTGTCATATCATCAAACTCTCACACACATATTGGACACAGATAAACTAGTGCATATTGCCTTAAATCACACATCAGTTCAAGTTTTCAAGAACATAGTTGTATCTGTCTGCTCAGGTCAATCTGAAACAGAAATGCAATCTCAAATGAATCTTTGCATCTGTCTTGACACGAACAAGAAGTCCTTGTTTGCAAGCAAGTTCATCTACAAGTATTCTCCCCAACCCAAGGGATCTAATGTTCTCCTTCATTATTTTGATATGTCCAAAGGACTACTTCAGCTCCTAAATACCCTATCCTCCAGGTGCCACTTGCCAATAATTGTTTTATTCCAACACCCCTCCCATCACCTGAGAAGACATCAGGAATGCAATTGCCACAGCCTCCAAGGATTGCATGCATGCTCTAGTATCTGGTTATATTGAGGAGATTCACTGTTTTTTGATTACAATCCATCTAAAAATACTTGGTCTGGTGACAAGTTGCAGGCCCTCACTCATTCTCTCTGTGAAAAACACATCATTGACAATACATGTACATCTCACACCCAGACTATCTCAGAAAACGGTGATGAAACTGTTTGTCATCCCATTTTGGAGTCGTTAATAGAAGAGGATGGGCACTGATGAAGAAAGGACATGAGATGGCTTTTGTGATAAGTAAAAATAAAAATAAGGATTAGCTTTATCAATGCATATGATAGGTGTTGTAAACTCGTTGAACATTGCCTTCATATGTTTCTTGGGTCAGTGCTACATACTTTCGTTTCTGTTGTCTTTGGTTCTTGCACTCCTTCTTGGACAGCTCAATGCTGCACCATGAATTAAATTGTTTTAGATGTACTTCTAGATTCTGTATTGCTTCTGGTCCTATTTTGTCAGCTAGAGCATAGCTGGTTTCTACCAGAGATCTTAATGCAGACCTTGATGATACAACAGGAATAGAACTTGGTAGAGAACTGTTTGATATTGCAGTATCAAAGGCAACCATTGATGACTCCGGAGTAAGGTTCTGGAGTTCTTGGAACATGGTTTCAAAAACATCATTTACTTCTGGTGTGTCACCATCAGTAGATGTTGGCACATAAGGTCACAAACATGCCATCGATCATTTCCAAATCAATGCCATCTTTGCTGTAGTTGATGAGACGGTCTATTGCTGGCATGACTTCATCTTTTGGAGGATTTCAATGCAATCAGGAATTTTTTTCTGGAGCCTAGGACCATTCACATCGCTACAAAGTAACATGTGAAACATTTGTTGCACATTGCTGGGAGTGGAATTCTTGTAAGCATAATACAACACATCTGTCCGATATCTTGCAGCAACATCGTGATGGGTGAATCCATGAAATGTTTCTCCTCTGGCATCATATATGAACTTTGCAACACACACGCAGTGCTCACAAAATATTCCCTTGATTGGAAGGAAGCAACTACATTCCATTATTCCAGTGTCCAATACTGTAACTTCTCTGATTCGACAGAAAATTGGTGGGGAACACCCTCAAATGTCTCGTAATCAGCATTTTCTGATGCTGAAATTTTGTTCAATTGATAATTGAACTTAACTTGAAAGCATTGTGTGTCTATTCGTTTGCATGAGTACAGATTCTGGCGTTGGTATACTGCTTGTATGAGACCTTCTCCAAGATTGCAGCAATAGGGAGAAGTGGGTGTGGTTGACCACAATTTTTTAATGTATGTATTCATTGTGAATGATGCTCTCAAGTTCCGCAGCCTTGATATGAGACTGAAAGTTTAATGTTTGTGCTGCAGCATCCATATTCATTGTTGGTTTCATTGGTGCTGAGTGGTTCTTTTGTCCAAAGTTTGTTCCCTAGGAAGAATGAAATTATGCATCCAACATTGGCATATGATTTTTTATGATAATTGTGCATAGTCAGGAAAAGGACCTTACCTCATGAGCTGTTGCATGGGAAGTATCGAAGTGTCTCACTGATCGTCTCAGGTAATGACAATACAAACGCTCATAAACAAATACATGCTTCTGCAAAAATCTCAACATAGCTATCACTACAAACATTTTACCCTCAGCCGCAGACAGAAATGATGGCGAACATACAAACTGAAGTAACAAAAACTTGGAAATCTTGTATTCCTCCTCTGTTTCCACATAACCTGGTCTCATCCAACTGTACACCCACAACTTCACCCTCGGATGACATCTCGCCATCTAGCTCTATTACTTTTCATGAATGTCATTTCTCCAGGAACATGATCCTTCATTCCTTGGTGAACTATGAAAAAGAATAAGAGGTTAGTCAAGTGTGTCTCTCTACATTGATTAGGTGTGATATTGGACGAAAGGACTTGCCTATGTGCCATCCGCATCCACCCTCTGTTGCATTGACAAATATTGACAACAGAGACTGGATAATCTCATTTCGTTGCTGAGGATCACCATCCTTCATGATAAATCTTACTCTGTTCCTCAGCCATTTTGGATTAGCTTTGGTGCATGTTGAAATACCCATCTAAAGCTGATTCGCTGTTCATTTGGAATCCATACCCACATAAAAACAACTTGTTTATTGATTGATGTCCTGCATGAAAATGTCAAAAGAGAAAATCCTTTGTTGTTTGAGTGTGAGGTAACATCACACCAGATTACTTCAGGACAGAGTTTGAAAAATCTAAATGCAGGAAGGAATATCCATGCAATCGAAATAAAGAGGTATTGTGACTTGGAAATGGTTCTATCTTTCCTAGATTTCTGAGCGATTTCATGTATGGGAGCAAGGGATGGAATGTCCAAAATGTCCTCATTTAAAATTGTACCAGATTCACAGTCCTTGGTAGTTGAAATTGTCACATAGTCATCTAACGAACGGGCTGCTAACTTGTTGTAGTGCAACTTCTTAGTTGTTCGGTGGTGAACTCATTTATGGGATGTCACATAATGTTGTATAGGCCACCTCTTCTGAGTCTTGAAAATTCTGCAACAGGGACTGGATATCATCATCAAGGGGCAGCTTTCCATTGGACTTGCAGTTGATATATGCCATTTTCAGTGAGTCAACAAATCTTCCAAACTTCTTGAAGATATAATTCCTACCAGCCGCCTTGTTACAAGCAGATTCCATGACATGGTTGACATCTTCTTTTTGTGCTTCAGTCAGCAATCTTGTTGATAGAGGAATAACACTGGAATCAAACTTTGGATGAAACTGATGAAACTGGTTGCCAGAGCGGCGCTCAAGATTAACAAAGAATCCATGTTTATCCCACTTTACATCAAAACGGAAAGGACACCTATGTTCTCTATTGGAGATGTTTCTTCTTCTAGGTTTAGATTTGCCATCAATCCTCCTGTTCTCCTTATCATTGCCAATCAGAGTAGTATTCCTGTACTTGTTGTCATCTGTTAATTGCATCGCTTTTGATTTGAAGTCTCTGTAAGAATGAGAGCACAACAATGAGTGTCTATCTCCTCCTCCATTAGCTACAATGGTGTGCCCTGCTTCATGAGCTGATCTCATCAAATCTTTCTTCAAGCACATCCAAGACTTGCAATCTCGCATCCACTCGACTTCTGATCAGTGGGGGTGGATACAATGCCGGCTGTATAGTCTCTTTGTGGGATATTTTGCCTCAAGGTATTCACAAATATCCACCAGTTCTAGGTCATTATTTTCCATCACTTTTGTAATGTCATCTCCATCCAACATGACATGCACTTTGAAAGGAAGAGCCTTGCCAAGGGTTGTTGAGATTAGCAACAGTCTCGTCAATAAGAATCTGTAGATTGCAGGTAAACTCATTTCTTCCACAAACCAAATTCGGTACAGCCAATTCATCGGAATCTATAGAACCAAATGTACCTGATAAAACAGATTGCATGATGCTGATTGGTGGCCCGGTAGAATAAGCTGCAGAACATTTATTACTGCAGGTTGTTTCATCATTGACATATGGTGCTTTTGTTCGGGCATCATAGTGTTTGCGTCATTGTGGGTGTAATAGAGCCAACAAAATGCGTACTGGATGGAGATGAGATCAATTTGGTGACATTTGATGCATCGGATTCCATGGTAACAGATTCTTTAAAGGAAGACACATGGGTGATCTTTGATGCCGTATTGGGTGCAATGCAGCGTATTTGAGTGACATTCAGTGCAACAGATTCAATGTTAAGAGCTGTGCTAGGTTCGCTAGGAGTAAGGGGTGACATTTTGGGAGATCTGGCTTGGTATTGGGTGGCACGGAGCTGCACAAGTCAGTGTGATTTTGTGCATCGGAATCAAGGAAACAGCAGTAAAGCGGTCACTAGGAGTAAGAAGACATGTTGATGATAGCGGATGCGTGGGAACGAATTAGTGATCAACAGGAGCAGCGGAGGGGGCAGAAGCGTCAATGCGGCGGACTTGAATTACATGGGGGCAAATAATGAGCATTGATATTTGGACCGCGCCATAGTTTTCACCTGAAAATAAAATTATATATGTATCCGTCGGATTCGATAAGATATCTGCTGGATATAAACGGACGACTGACAGGAGATTAATGAAGAATAATAAAGACTCTACTCACATACCGGTGGTCACTGGTATGTGAGTAGCGTACAAAAATTGTACACAAGAGAAGGAGGAGAGATGAAACCAGATGAGCATTTGATATTGCGTAGTAGCTGTCTCCAGTTAAATTATGTCTGATTAGACAATTTACCAAGTCCAATAACCAAATTGTTCCTCTATTTGAACGGTCGGATCTATATTTCACAGCATAGTGAAGCTTGCGATAGCGTGAGGATAGTGTGGCACCTTTCATGAGTAAACGATGGATCACTGTGGACTTCTATTTACTTTGTTAATGTTCTTGTCTCCGTTTTTGATAACATCGGGTTTTCCTTTTTCAAAACAACACTCTAATAGTTGCAAGGCATTACTGAGGATTCATGAAAATACTTTGAAGCAGGTATCATTGCCCTTGCATAAATGTTGAAACCGAATCGGAGAGTTGTCACGCAAAATCTGCTTAACCTTATCTTGTCGTCCCTTACTCCATGCTTCACTGGCTGACAATGGTACCAGCGCATTGCTAGCCTCATTACCTTGTTTTTGTTTGATGTATCCAGATTTTTTTTGAAATCGAATGTCATCTGTCAACGCATCTGCAATCACTTTGTTCAGAGGCAAAACATCGTCAGGACTGTTGACAAATGATCCTAGCACCCCGGGAAAGAACTCCAGACCTGACACTGCTTCCAAATCTGTGATACGTACGACATACTTTACCAAAGAGTCTTGCTCATCGTTATCTCTTAGAGACTCTTGATTGTTCGGTAGGACAAATGCAGCAAATTTCTGAAGTTGAATTGGTTCATCACCTCCAGCATCTGTGTCTGTAGAAGCAATGCCACTCTTTGGTCTGCTTGCAACCACAATCACTTTAAAGAAATGAGTCGGGACCGATACCAACGAAGGCGCCTTTCCAATCCCATCATACGAATAACTAAATTCATCTACCCCCGACGAATTTCTCCGAACCGAATTGGGCAGCCACAACGGCCCCGTAATCACCCACGTATCCGAATCATTTTCATGTTCCATCACCACACTCCTCACAAAATCCTCGAGCCTCAACCACATCCCGCGATTCAATCGAGCATTCTGCGGAGAAACATTGGTGAGACAAAATGTATCCCCCATCTCGGCATCGCTCGTGACGAAGTCTGCCGCGGGGGCCAAATGTCCCCGGTCGTAGCCCGAGTTTCGATAGTTCTGATTCCGCGATCGATGATATGGTGCCAAAGATTGTTCTTCGTGAAATCGTTTGTTCTTTCTGTTGGCTTTGGCCGGTGTGGAGGCATGGCGGTGGACGGATTTGGACGTGAGGCGTTCCATTACAAACGCTGGATTCTTAGTACGTGTATCAAATGCTATCAATAGATGGGGATTGGGTTGGAAGATACGAATGGGGAGCATTGGCATCATTTTGATTGGGTGGAGGGATGTATCATAAGATCCAAGACTATTTGCAGTGGCGAGTTTGTTTACAACTTCGGGAGAACTCGATTCGGCGTGCATTGAACTCGGCCTTTCTTTGTCGGAGTTGGCGCGCACGAGCAGGCTGGCCGTTGTTGCTAGGGCGGCGCCGAGGCAAAAGGACGCGGAATGCGTCGCCCATCTTGGAATCGGCATTGTCGGCGAATGTTACCGTCGCAATCTTTGGAGGGATGTCGAGGTGTTCTATGGCTGTAGGTCTGCAGTACTTTAGGTGAGGCTGTATGTGGCACATTATGGTAGCATGCGATGGCCCTTCACCGACTATCCTGACGCTGGTGAGACATGACCCTTACCGAAATAATCCGAAAGTAATAAATAATACATTGTCTGATCACGAAGAAGCTAGGAAGAAGTAGTATGGTACCGTACTTTATAGTACAATAGTCTTGTAGTAGTTTTAGTGTGGTTAAATGTGTGTAATACAGTAATACACGTGATGTTGTAATGACCATGGAAAAGGATGACTCTCGCGGCTTATGTTTTAGCGTGATGAAGATTTTGCTTAAGCCGATGCTTCCTGTTCGCAAACGACATCGCCTGTCCGTCCCCTGTTTTCTAACTCCCCCCTACGAAGACCCTAACAAAACACCAACACCATGATGCTTCATGCTTTTTCTAGCCCTCTCGACCTGGCTTGGTGTATCCACGCCAAGATGAGGAATTTACACGCACACTCGTGCTCGTTCCTTCCGGTCCAAATACACATCACACTCCTATTGAACTCTCTGCCTATCTACGGCGTGACAAGGCTTTGCCATCGCTGTCGACACATCATCTCAAAGTATTCCACTGAGCAGAGATTCACAAAGCGGCAGATCAACGCTTGTGCACTCGTTCTGCCTCGGAGCCGCGAGGCGGCCTATCATACTGGCTAGTTCCGTGGATCCAATACCACACGGCGCCCTTCTCGTAGGCGCCAGTTGTGGGACTCCATCGTCGTCGTCATAACACCTGAGAGTCTCGCCGCCGATCATTGATGATACTGCCTTCGACCGGCTCTGGCCTGAAATAGTAGTACGCAATGGAAGGCTCACATGAGCGCCGAGAGTCAGAACGCGTCTCGTCTCCCCCAACTTCTGACGGTGGCCTCAGCGGCCAACGTGCCCACGAAGTAGCACCAAACGGAAGCAGCAGCACTGATCACATCTCGTGTCCCGTGAGTCCCGGGGGTTCGAACCCTGACGCATTATCCACAGCCTCCATCGCCAAGAATGTTAAGGCTCCGGATGAGTGCACGGCGGAATCTGGCGCACTTTCTGGGGGAGCAGCTTCTCTAGAGAATTCATATGTACTTGCCACTGGCTCCTCTCCACCACATTCATCCGGCGAGCCACCCAAGAGGGTACACATGGCCAAGCCAAAGATACGAATCAAACTCCGTTTAGGATCTAGTCCAAAGAATGCAGATGATTCGAAGACCGACCATTCTATTGACCCTGCAGTGCGCGGAACCAAGCCTCTTGGTGATTCCACTTCCAAACCCCGAGAATCAGAAGAGAGTGCCTGTAATCGCATGGGATGGCAGGTAAGCGAGGAAAACAGCTATGCCAGTATATAGCATTCGGTGCCTTCTCTTATTTTGTGTTCGAATCATATCTCATCGACAAATCATCTTTGTACCGACAGGGGAACACGCGTGAAAATTTTAGTCATGGAAACAAGAGGGCTGAAGAGGACGAAGAAGAATTGGCTGCTTCGATTTTTGATGAGCTTGAAGAATCAGACTACGCCACATCGAATTGTGAAGCTGGGGACCACGAGAATAAGCGTGATGATCCCTTGTCTTCTTCGTCAACAGCAGCTCAATCTGTTACTGAAACGACTGCACAGGCATCATGTGGGGAGGAAGAAGACGACTTGCCAATGATGAGCCTAAAAACCAAAGCAGGCAAAAAGAAAAAAGGCATCAAGACAGAACGCTCGAACATTTCTACCTTGGACGCTTCCAAAATAACTCCCAAGCCAGATTCGTCATCTACGCTCTCATCCTTCCCTCCAGCTGAGTCGAATGCGACACCATCGGTCGCTACCGCGACCACAGTATCCAACGAACCCAAAAAAACGAAAAAGGCATCCAATCACTCCCACCCTAAATCGAAATTGTTCAGTGGAACACTCCGCTCCGCCGCAGCGGCTCATAGAAATCGGCAAATCCACGTTCCTCCAATCGGAAGCCCGGGGCTGTTGATGCTCCCAAACCCTACATTAGTCGCTAATTTCCCCAAAGACTATTATAGTTACAAGAACGAGGATGCATGCGACAGTACCGTGCAGAACACCAACGAAGGGGAAAGCACGGTCGATGAAATTTCCAAGTGGCTCCATAACGGCTACCTTCTTCCCCAAACGGTCTTTGAACAATCCATGATAGCGGGGGGATACACTTTTGAGCGTAGGCAGGATATACCCCACCGTGGAAGTTCCACGCAACGTATAGTTGGGGATATGTTCGATTCCGATGTCAGTTTGTATTTGCATTTTCCAGAGTTGATACCGTTGGATATTTGGGATAAGAGATTAGGAGATAAAAATGCGGGGAAAAATGAGATGGGTGGCGAGGGTAGGAAGAAGAGACGAAAAATATCTGGAAAGACCGAGGAGGAGGAAGCGGCTGATCGGCAAGGCGAGGCCTATGTGAAAGAAGAGGACGAATTAAACCAAGCGTCTGGCAACACTGATGGCCCACTGACCGAGCAATTTGGGCAAGTAGGTAGTGAGGATTCAATATCTGACGGAGGCAATGTCAGGCGGCCTCGTCTTGTTGATATGGTAATATTGAACCTCAGCAAGCTGACTGGAGTTACAGCCCCTGCAAGCGACGTGGCTACTTTACACGTGGGAGATTCAGTGAAGCCCGACTTAGCTGCATCTGATTCCGTCCTTTCTTCGGGATCATCACTTGCCCATCACGTAACATCTGATCTTACCCCAGAGGAACTGCCGAAATTCACCCCGTCTCTCCCTGGAACAAGGAAACGCCGCCAACCATACCAACCCATGAGCTTCCTTGATATGATTCCCATTTCACTCACCTCCACATACCCTGCCGAATATGTCAAAAAACGCCAAGCCTACGTACAAGCTGTCAAAGAACGAGAACATGCCATTATTGAAAGCCAAGAAGCCGCGGATGATGCAGTGGATAACAAGGAGAAGTATCAAGCACACAAAGAGGCATGGGATCGCATGTTTGAGTACCAGAAGCAGCAGATTGCTAAACGAGAGTCTGCGGCGGAGGAGGCTGAACGGAAGACAAAAGAAGAAGGCCACCTGACAGGCGCCGCATCTTCTGGAGACATCACGGATGACAACGAAAACAATGTATCGACGGACGAGCCAAAGAAGAAGGAAGATCCCATGGATTATATGCCACCACCCCCCGAGCCACCGCCTCCAGAACGTTTCGTTACTATACCTGCGATACCCGTTCCTCCGAGTCCTCCGAGCGTTCTGGAAATCGAAGACGACTTAGATGACGAGAGACGAGTTGAAGAGGAAAACGACAAGAGTCTCGATAAAATGTATGCTCCCAAACTTGACCCCATGTTAATTCAACATCTTGATCCTGCTTGCTTCCTGCCTACAGTTGAAGGCCGATACTTCGGACTCCTTTCTAATGCTATTGCGGATCCACAGTTTGTCGGATACAATGCCAGTGGCATTCGAGGTGTAACATCTGGTGGAGGCACTGGACTTGCAACATCGTATGTTGGTGGAGGGAGGGGAGCAGCAGGTTTGGTGAGTGGATCCTTGAGGGGAGGAAATCAGTGGCAACAACCTCGAGAGACACAAGTACCTGTGTCTACAACTTCTGCTCCTCTCGTTATTCCCAAGCCTGTAGTAAAGAAAGCGAAAGAACATGTTGTTCAAGCTCCAGTAACTGACAACATAAAAGTTGCACCCGAAGCTCCGAAGGTCCCTCTCTCCACTTCGTCCACGAAGAAAAAGAAACGAGCTCTAGAAAATGAAGATGTCGAATCAGACAGCAGCAATAAAAAAGTAAAACGTGTTGTGCCGCTTGCCACTGGCGATCGGAACACAACGGCTACCGAGATTGCTTCAGGTCCAGCAGGCCCTGATTTTCCTGATGGTTGGACAGTAAAAACATACCGCCGTGCGGGAGGTGAAACGATTGGGAAGACGGATCGTTTTTGGTTCAGTCGTAAGCTTTCAGAGTCTTTATTTTTGTTTTCGTGATGCTACAAGCTCACATTTGCTTTTGTGTCTATGGTAGCCGGGTTGAATATTCGTTTCCGTGCTAAGAAGCATGCGATGTCTTTTATTGATATTTTGGCAGAACCAACTATTAATGGTGATGAGGATGCAGCTGCAGAGGCATATCGGTTAAGGGGTCTTCATTTTTAATTCCTATTTCATTTCGTGGCTATACCTATTTTAGTCCTCAGTCAGGTCTCCATCTTAGTGTACGTGCCAACATTATGAGCTTACTAATACCATACCTAATATTGTACAATTTCGATCACTTACACAGAAGACCTTTTGATCTTTTAGATCCAATCCCTTCACTTTTTTGAGAGTTGTAAGCTTTTACTTTGGGACTCCTTGACGTGACAGGGAATTTCACTGTGTTACAGTAGTCAATTACCTTTCGTAACATAACTATACATTTTTTTCTTCTAAAATCTTTGTTGTGTGGGAATCTGAGCCAGTTTGTCTTCGCCTTTGCACCAGAACCAGCACATGCAATGAGGATGTCCCTTAAATGGGGTCTCCTCTCTAATGGTTAAAAAAGAGTATATTTTGAATTGGATTGGATGATTTGCAGTCAATCATGAATCTGCTGAAATTCTAAGACAAAAAATAATGAAGTCATCCAACTTTGGAGTGGCTGGTTCTCAGGCATCTGGTGAAGCTTAGGTGCAGCCTCTCCAATGTAGCATTTTCCCCTTTTGCATCACAGCTACTTAAACAGATACAAACAGCAAATGTGGTCACGGAACATGTTTACACATAACAATTGCTGCGAGCAATATATGTTGAGTTCTTCACTGTTTGCATCATGTGATTGTATTCTTACATGGACTCTATGATGAATTTTGTCTTGGTGATGTTAAGATGCTCATTGTGTTCTTCATGCCACAGACCATGGGGACCATAACCCAGCTAACTTAACTTTGACATCATCAACCTACCTAGGCCTATGCCACTCGCCCCCATGATTGGAGACCCAGCTGGCTCGTGGAAAAATAAAACCTCCGTGAGGAAAAAAATCCTGTTGAGCCACTGCCAGAATGCAAAAACCCGTTGTCACAGGTAAAAATATTTTGCTGGTTTGTGACACGTCCCAAATGTAAGTGCTTATGGATAGGGAGACTAATGTCATTCACTGATTCTTTTGTGATATGTACATTTTGCTGCTTGTGTTCCTCTCCTAAGCCATGATGATGACTTACATCTGTGTGAAACCCTGAGTGTCCAATTGTATGAAATCTGTGATAGTCCAAGTATCACGGTCATACAGACTTCTTGTTATCGGGGGTAATTTCCTATTTCACTGTAGCAGTGCTTGCACCAACCATATGACCGTAACTCTGCGAGAGGGTCTATTAGGTTCAGTTTGGTGTTGCCATTTGTCTCCTATTGTGTGTTTGTGTGTGTGCAGGAGAAGGAATGCCGAACTTCATGTTTCTCTTTGTTGCTGCATCACTGCTTAGGCGGTAGGCACTGCATAGTAGGTAGTGAGTGAATAAAACATTGGTGGTTGTTAGGAACACACCATGCCACTAGAAGCTGCTGACAAGGCCGTGATTTGTTCAGCAGGTCAAGCATCACCATGATTTGTTTTGATGTTGATCTCTAGCATAATTTTCACTCTTGGGCTCTTCTTGAAGACTCTGGTTGACTTACGCTTCATGCCAAATGATGTCCATGAGGTAAGAAAGTGGAGTTGTGGAACTGCACTTGGATTGTCACTGCAAGTGTACAATGTGGATATTAAACCAGGTCAAATTGATAAGGTGTTGAGCATACTGCAGACATTTTATCTAGCTCATACATCCTTTCTGTATGTATCCTCTTTGATGCCCTCTGCCCCTATGTATCCATGGGAATAGCTACCTACTTGGGTCAACTACCGGCAATCAACAATGTCTGAACAGATTGGGTTCTGATCATCATTGTGGGAAACATACGTCATTCTTTGTCATCTATGGACCAATGAGAGTGGGGATTCAATTTGGATTGTATCCTGTCTGTACTGGAGTGAATGCTCTCAAGCAAGGTCGACATCCTTTTTGACTCTCATTGGCTGAATCACGATATTCAGTTGTGGTGCTGATATTTTTGTCAGTGACTCTTTGTATTTGACAGTTTTTGACTATTGCCTTCATGGTATATGGAACCAATTCACACTTCACATCTCAACAAAATTCTATAATGTGAATAGAATGATATGCTTTTATGATGTTTGTGAGTTTTGCTAAGCTAATTAAGCCATACTGATCCAGTATATAGCTGCTCATGTCATCCTTGTGTTGCAGAGATGCTGACAAGGTTTCACATTTCTTTCTGTAGAGAAATGATCATCTTTGCTTTTTTTCTTGGGATGTGCTTGTTTCCTCATTTTCACAATTACTCACATTTAAGTGCTGTGGGTTCACAAGAACAAAGGTCATGGTGCTTCATTTCCTTGTGCGGGTTGCTCACTTTGAGTCTTACATTTCTTGTGTTAGGTGCTACCAGTAGTTGCACTATAATGGTCATCCAGTGATCCTTTCTGTCGAGAAGGACAACACTATTGAGGTGACTCTATGAGTCCCTAAGTATGGATGCCATAATTGTCGTCCCTGGAATATTCTGAAGGTGTAACCTATCATAATTTCCTGCCAGAGAAACAAATGCTAGATGTTGCTATCTCATTGAGACCATCCTCTAGCTATACACAGACATGTTTTGAATCCAAGAAGGTTGACATGGCCAAGGATTCAATCTGTGACAGTTCTGTGTTTGTGCACTTCCTTGTCCAGAAGACGTCCAAAGAGTGCAAGCATACCCTTTTATTCAACACAAATATGGGTAGCTTTTGGATTTTGTTTGAACAATAGTCCTACACCAATGATATCTCTTTGATGTACTTTGTCTCATGGAGCATGATGGTTGCCTTGATAACATGGTACGACCTCCTCAACAGACCTAGTTGCATGAGAGGTGAATTAATCAGAGTGTCTTGCCCAAAGTTCTCAAGTTTACGGGAACCAACCAGTAGTTATGAGTTTGTATGAGTGATTGTTTAGCAAGTATTTGTCTGCTTGTTATTTATGGTGCTTTTCCATGAGAAGACTTGGGTTGTGTGGATGCCCTTGTAGTCTTGTGCAGACTATTTGTGCATTGGTTTGATACTCAAACATGATTCTCACAAGTTGGTTAGACCATCCTAACCTTTTAAGGTGGTCATCCAAGCTTAGCCTCTTTGGGGGGCTAGTTCACAGTCGCTCCAAATGCGTTCTCTATGAGAACTACATGGCTATCATTAGCTCCATTTTAATGTGCTGGAATGGCACATGGAGAACCTGTGATATTGATTCCAAGACTTTGAGGTAGATTGACCTCTTCAGTCAATTAGGATTGCATAGATTTTGGATGCGTCGGTATCCTATCTAATGATTGTTAGACATATCATCAAGACTTTTGCTGTCGCAGAGTTTCTCAGCATCTGCACTACTGTATGGATTTTCTGAGTAAGGACACTTCCTAACTAGTTGTCCACAATACTTTCATCAAGAATCCATTTTGATTACAGTAAGGTTTTTATAAGTTTTTGGGTGTTATTTTGTGCTGTACAGTCAATTCTGACGACGACTGCCAGCTGACTCCCTCCTGTCCATAAGGTCAATTTTCCTCTCTATAGTTTGTACTTTGTTTTGTTACAGGTTGTGCTCTGTCCTAATATGACTTATACCTGCCTCATACTAAACAGTTGAGTAGGACAGGCAATTTCTTCCAATCACCGAAGCTCAATCAAACAGTTTCTCTAACGTATGCCAACAATTTGACACCTGCCAAGTCTGGTAGGGAAAACATATGAATGTTCCTCTTCATTGAACATGATGGATGCTAAGGACCAATATCAGTATTCCTTTTGCTCCAGTGTTACTGTTGCGACACTAAGTCAGGGGTTCGGGACCTGACAAAGTTTGATTTTCAGTCGCTTATCCTTGCTTTTTTGCTATCACAGCAGTGACTCTTCATTCTTGATTTTGAATGAGGAGTTCACACTATTGAGAAAGACACCTGATTGTTCAGGGTCCAACAGTTCGGCAGTTATCTCACTCTGTGTATTTTTTTGCAATTTTACATTCAGATTTAGTTATGTCTGATTTAGCAAGGTGTTTTAACCAATTATTTCATTTAAAAGTGATATTTTTTTTTTTTGTAGAGATTTTTTTAATCTCAAGAACTACTGAGGTCGAAATAATACAATTGATTGATTTCGATTTCTTTTATCTATTTAGTCATAACTAGACAATTTTTGGACCAGAGGAAGTGCGGGCAATCTATTCCCTTTTAGCCTTTCTTTGGTCTAATTCACTTTCTTACGCAGCTCTGAGTGCTTGCGTATGGAAAGGGTAACAGTAGGAGATCATCTCTCCAATTTGTAGTTCTTTTCTTACATTTTTTCTCTAAATTCGAGTAGAATTTATTGGGTTTTGCTTTTCTTTCAAAGAAAACATGCTAAATTACCCAGAATTCTTGTGAGAATTAGGTGTCATTCCCTAGTTAGGACTCGATCGTAGTCGATTTCTAAGTCCTATATGCGCCCCCATGCATTTAGAGCATGAAAACATGACTCGTGGTCAGTTTCGGGCTTGCACGAAGATTTAGACAAACTATTGCCATCCTGTGCCCTTGCGCGGAGTTGAATCTTGTTCACTCCTAAGCTGTTCGCAGGCTGAACTGTTGAGTTCTAGGCCCTATGCAATCAGTCGTTTTTCGCAATCGTGGAAGCGCGAAGGCTATTCCGCGATCATGTTGGTCATTCGGACTGTGCCGTGACTTGCTCCAATCTTAATTGGGCTGATCCGCAAATGGATTAGTCATTTTTGACCTTGCATGACTGGTTTGCGATATTTTTGGTCGCGATTGGTCTCTTTCCCAAATGGTCGCAGGATTTATCAGATTGTATGTTATAAATTGATTCCAAACTACTATCCTTTTTCAATAAATTTCATTTTTAGTACTTATTACCCAATCAACATTCAAAATACACACATCCTGGAGGTGTGTGATTGGCAAGAAACCACTGCAGGTATCCTGCATGGTGGAAAAACCTAAAAGACACCTGCTCCAGTTTATGTACATAACACTGTTATACACATGATGCTTTTGTGTGAAGGCAAGACCATATTATGTACATAACAAAGTCATGAACATACCTTTTTGCTATAATGTCATACTCTCAGTCAGTCATCATTTTTCGTTAGGCAAGACCATAGTATTATGTACATAACAAAGTCATGAACATACCTTTTGCGAAAATATCATACTCAGTTCAGTCATTTTTTCTTGAAGGCAAGACCCTATTATGTACATAACAAAGTCATGAACATACCTTTTGTGAAAATAACATACTCTCAGCTCAGTCATTTTTCCTGAGTTCTTCTCTTTTTGGCGGTGTCCACTCTTCAAAATCGGTGGGTATCTCGGGCAAGCTACTTCACTCCTTTTTGTCTGTGTCTGAACTTTCCTTCAAGGCCCTCATGTGTCCTCTCCAAGCATCCAACATTGAACAACAGCGTCATCATGTTATATACATAACAAAGTTGTAACATACCATATCCCATCATCCTCCAAAATATCACACCATACGTGTGCAAATCCAAAATATCGACACTATACTGCAGAACAATCCAAAAATATCAACACCATACTTCAGCCCAATCCAAAAATATCGACACCACACACCGAAGTTGTAACATATCATACCCCATCATCCTCCCAAAATATCGACACCATACATACTTCAGCACAATCCAAAAATATCGACACCATACTTCAGCGCAAACCAAAAATATCGACACCATACTTCAGCTGTCCAAAAATATCGCCACCATACTTCAGCGCAATCCAAAAATATTAAACACCATTCTTTAGCCCGATCCAAAAATATAGACACCACACACCGAGTTGTAACATACCATACCCCATCATCCTCCCAAAATATTGACACCATACTTCAGACGATTCCAAAATATCAATACCATGGTGAATCCAAAAATATCGGCACCATCATACAGCAATCTCTTAAGAACATCAAGAAATCAACCCATCGCCTTCAAAAGGATCAACACCATATTGGCCGGTGTGTCTCATTAAACATGGAGTAATCAGTTGGTACTCACCTGGCGCATGCCAAACGAACCATGCTAAATACATAACCCCATTACAAAACATACCACTCTCCCCTGCTCCATCATTTTTCCAATGCTCAAAATTTTTCCATGGCAATCCCTCAGTCAAAGTAGCATTAGTTCCTCTTATATACATAAATAATTAACAAAAATCCCAACATTCTCACCTTTGCTGAAATAGGTTTTTACATGTGATCAATGTTAGAAAATGCCAAAGTGTCAAAACCGCTTTTTATATTCATAACAATTTCATGTACTTGCCTTTTAGATGATGGAATGCCATGTCGTTCTCATCTTCTTGCCTTCTCTGGAGATGTAGCACCCATATAAATTTACACAAAATGATGTTATATACATAAAACTTGACAGACATAATAGACTACGTATGCAGCAAGTTATGTACATAACAAATCGATATATCGATTTTGCGCAAACAAAGGAGTGTTGCAGTTGGTTAATAAAATACGCGCATGATGTATATAAACAATTGATATACATAAGACAGACGTACCTGTGCAGCGAAGTTATATACATAACAAATCGATTTTGCACAAACAAAGGAGCGGACGGTACAGTTGTGTTAATAAAGTTTTGCACGATTGCGTAAAAATGACTTCCCAATCTGATACGTCCATATTGTGAGTCGCTCCGATTTGTTCGGTGAGGTCGCCAGGCTCAACTTCTGCATCGTTCTGATTCGCTCGGGCCACCAGGCTCATCTTCTGCGACCACTGCTTAACCGTAAAACATTCATGCAGCACTGGAAGAAACAGTCACAGCAAGCACATTTCACGCCTACTCTACCAAAAGTTGTCCCTTCAAGATGCGATCATGGTGGTGCATCATCAATCCAATCAGGCCAAAACAATCATTTTGCTCATTGTCGGTCATTCTAATTGGCCTGATATTTGCATGGCGGTGGAAAGCAGTTCTGGAGCAGCCTGCATGCAGCCTGGGTATGGTACCAATAAGGTGGTACCTACCATACAAAAATTAGCGATGTGGCACAAATAAGTGAGCAACCAACGGATATTTAAAATGTGTGCACGAAAACTGGCATTTTGTTTATCAAAACCTTCATTCCCTTATATTTGTAAACGCAGATATGGTATTTTTAATATTCATGTATGAATGTGAATATGCATACAACATGATTATGTATATAACAATTTGAATGCTTACAGGATGGTTGTTACGCAGCATACAAGAAAGGTGTGATTAAATGATATACAGACATACATAAAAAATATATTAACAAATTTGTTGAATTCGTTCAAAAATTTGTGTTCACTACTGCCCTCTCCTAGTGAAGAGGATTTACATAACCCATTAGTTTGTATTCAGACATGAATAAAAATGTATGTTATTGCCCTTGGTGTATGCGTTTCAAACCAGTTGCTTTCTGATATTTATTGGCACTAACTTCAATTTAATATATTATATAGGCCATTTGTCTTGCGACCATTTGTAGAAAGCACCAAATGCGACCATAAATATAATATACCGCATGACTGCGCGTGCAAGAATGCTTCTTGAGTCCTTCCTTGATTCAGACTTGGGCAATATCAAAAGACATCGCGAACTTGATGGGACGGTTTCTCAATTCTTGTGGGATCGACCCAACATGAATCCCACATTAACCTATGCCTGTGCTGGAACCTGGCGATACTCCACCTGCCACAACACAAATGTCAGCGAAACTACCTAAAATCTCTTGGGACAGACTGTGACAACTCTGGAACAACTTCAGGCACAACTTGAGGGACGAGAACTTCAAGGGGGTTCGCTCAGTCATTTTAACGTGACTTCCTCCCTGCTGATGCTAGGGGGGGTCATGATTAATCTATTTGGCCTCAATGGCTATAGCAAGTTTCTAGGGGTCCAATTAGGCCCTACGAGCTATATTATATTTACTGTATAATTGCAGTGATGATTATATTGCCTTTTTACTCCTATTTCCACTCCAGTCATCAACTATGACGCTGAGTACAGGTAAAGGCTTAGTGTTTTTAGTCTAATATTTTTTGACTACACTATTGCTCATGGGAAAAAATTAACCATTGCATTATGTACCTCCTCACACTTTTGTAAGGGCATAAGTCCGTGAAGGAATGCCTTAGTGTTTATAAGAGGGGCTGTATATAGCCCTGGTACTAAGTACCAGCTATTTAAGCTATTATGCCACTGGTGCTTATGCACATCACTAGAGTGGTCTTTTTATAGCATGTGCACAGGGCTACATGCAAACTCTGCTAGGTGGAGTGGAGTGTACCCATGTCAACTGGGCACAAGGCCTCAGTGACGTGTCTGGGTTTTAACAGGCTCGTGAGGTTATACTCAGAACTACTGCTGAGTGCTTAACTCACCACATTAGCCACTGCTACCAATTGATAGTGTCATAAGCCTTTTGTTGACATACGTAGGAAAGGTATGGAAGATGTGTGAATGGTGTTGTAACCAAAGAATAAAAATTATGATTTTACTTCTACTGCTTAAGAATGATTCTGCGTCATGCAGCTTGAGCATTGAGCATGTAGTTCACGTTAGCAGAATTACTGGCATACTGACCCGGCATGTAGATCTTACATGATCCTGGTACAGAATGTGGTGGTATTTTGGATCTTGGATCTTTGAACCTTCACGATCAAGAATATCTTGTGTACTTCTTGTTTGTGACAAAAGGAAAGTATTTCAACTATATTTTAAGTACATAGAAGTACTTTAAATATATACTACTCTTGGCCGTAGCTACTTGGTCTATGCCAATATTAAATGAATTGTGATACAACTCAGAATCCACTTTGGCCCATTGACTGGACTTTGAACCATTATAGACGTGGGGTATTATTCCTACGTTCAAATCTACATGTTTCGACAAAAAAATGATGGACACGAAGTGTCAATTAGTATGTCTGTACTTTACTCTACTTCACTATTGTACAATATTGTTCGAACTGTGCGTGCTGGCTGCAACTTCCTGGAAAACCACGGACTCGGTGTGACCTGGTGTCACGCTCGGGTACTTCGGGATAAGAAAAATTTCAAAATTAGTCCGTTTCTCCGACTTGGCCTTACTTGTTCGCGCAACCGAGTGACTTGGTTTCACTTGGTGTCACTCGGTTTCACTTGGTGTCACTTGGTTTCACTTGGTGTCACTCGGTTTCACTTGGTGTCACTTGGACTCGGTGTCACGTCACCGGTGTCACTCGGTTTCTCTCGGTTTCACATGTTGTCACTCGGTTTCACGTGGTGTCACTCGGTTTCACTTGGTGTCACTCGGTTTCACTCGGCTTTGCTTGGTGTCACACGTTTCGTCTAAATTTGACTTATTTAGATAACCATTACACTGTTCTTATTTCAAGTCTTTTGTTTTACTTGGTGTCACTTTGACTCGGTGTTACGTCACTCGGTTTCACTTGGTGTCACTCGGTTTCACTTGGTGTCACTTGGACTCGGTGTCACGTCACTCGGTGTCACTCGGTTTCTCTCGGTTTCACATGTTGTCACTCGGTTTCACGTGGTGTCACTCGGTTTCACTTGGTGTCACTCGGTTTCACTCGGCTTCGCTTGGTGTCACACGTTTTGTCTAAATTTGACTTATTTAGATAACCATTACACTGTTCTTATTTCAAGTCTTTTGTTTTACTTGGTGTCACTTGGACTCGGTGTTACGTCACTCGGTTTCACTTGGTGTCACTCGGTTTCACTTGCTGTCACTCGGTGTCACTTGGTGTCACTCGGTGTCACTCGGTGTCACTCGGTTTCACTTTGGTGTCACTCGGTTTCACTTGGTTTCACTTGGTTTCACTTGGTTTCACTTGGTTTCACTTGGTGTCACTCGGTGTCACCGAAGCCAGGTAGTCGTGGATTATCAGAGTCTTCTCTGCGTGTCGGGCGGAGTATTTTTTCTCCGTTCCGAGAAAAAAAGACCACTTGGTATTACTTGGATACATGTTATTGCCAAAAAACAGGTTTTCCAGGAAGTTGCTGGTTTTCTGTGAATTCTGATAGCTCTCAATATCTGACATTTTTTTCGTAGAAAAATGTACCGCGTTCTACGGGATGGACTTTTAACCATTATGCCTGTTTTTGTATTGCAATTGCAGCTGCCTTCCGTCGAAGCTGAGGACTTGTCGAGCTGGACTTAAGCCCTCGAGATAGTCCCAAAGGGTTGTGCAATATCAGCCGGGACCCAAAGGGTTGATATTGCGGTCGCACCAGTGGCCAAAGATATCTGACATATTGTGGGCCAAAGTGAATTCTGAGTTGTACCCGGATCTCGATGTTCTATTCCTTTGTGATACCCTGATCAATAGTTGACACTCCTTTGTGATACCCGAGTCTTCTTTCTGACACACGAGCTCTTCGTATAGTCCACTCTTCCTATGCTGAGGAGTAGAAAATAAGGATGTGCCGTTGCGTACAATACTGACTCTGTGATATTATATTCTGCTTTCTGTCTCTCCGATGTTCTCCATTGTTCTTCGCTCCTGAGTTTCGCATAAAGATTTTTACAGATTGTCACTAGGTCTTTTTCATGCTTCCTCAATCTTGTTATAGATTCCTATTTAGAGCCTCATTCATCCTTCTCGTTTCGCTGTGGTATAATTGCGTACAATACCATTACTAGGTACTCCATTATAATAGAGGGCAGGTAAAAGGACTCCAGGTGACATCAAATATTAATATTATTACACTTCTTTACATATATCACATAAAAAGCCTCTACGATGTCGTTTGTTCAAAAATCTCTGACGAAAGACGAGCGTGATAAAATGTACACATATTATATCATTACATCATTCTGAGGACGAATGAAGTCGTTTGTGAACAAGCCCAAAGCGGTTAGTGTGCCTTGTGAGACCCGAGCCAAGGGACGATTACCTGACGATGACTTCTATCTGGCTTCATGTTCGATTTAGAGAGCCAGAGATGAAAAGAAACATGGTAACTCTTCTATCAAAAATCACGCGTAACACCGGTTGCTAACAGGCAGTTGGTGTGGAACTCAGCACAAAACAAAGATGACATCAAAGCAACCCGTTTTCGCTGAGAGAAAGAGAGACAGGTTCAACATACTTCAGCAATATCATATCTATAAGTTTGCAACGGCTGATATGTCGATTGTATCTCGTGGGCATGTTTCTGTCGAATCTGTGAGCATGGAAGTCAGGGGCAACAACGTACAGATGATGCATAACATTAATATGTATCGAACTCCATCGATCATGATCGGGAGCAACGATATCAGAAATGTTCCGTTTTCACCTTCCTACTCCAATCTGATGGCAGACCTCGAAGGCGAAGATATTAATGCGACAAAGAAGATTGGACGGTCCAAAGTGGGCAATCAAGGAAGTTTTTCATCAAAGATACATTCGATTGATTGTCAAGAATCTGTGAAGGCCCCGAACGTACGATCGCCCTTCCATGCCATTACCAGGAAGAAGAGCGCCCCTCGACACCGTTGTTCTGCATTTAATCGTAGCGTATCAAGTATCTTGAAGGCATCCCAATATTCTCCTGCCGAATCTGATGCAAGATTGTCTCGATCATTGCCTCCAAACTCAATCATCCAATTGACAGGCAATGTGCTCGATGATATTGTCGTTGACGAGGCAAGGCTTCGCAAATCTATGCCTGACTTGAGCTCTGGATCAACATGGTCACCGAAGGGTGTGGACTTTGCTTTAACTGTAGAAGTGTGCTTTTTCCGTCCTTAAGTGGGAAGCCTAAAGAAAAGTTTCTACTTCATTAAACACATATCGAATGTTCATCTCAAGCGCATCGAATCACACTTCCAGCGATTTGAGATTTACTAGGGTTGTAGAAGATGATTTTTTTAATTATGACTAAGTAGCTGAATAACTCTACATTATCAACGATGTGCCAGCTTTCCGTCAAGACCAGACATGGCTTTCTTCTTACCATCCGGAATCATAAACAAAATCAACGGCTTTCCTTCATTAACGTATGCTCGGTCAACTCTGTAGAAGCCCCTCCTCTCCAACTGAATAATATCGTGCTCTTTTAAAGTCTTCAATCCTACATCTCCAATCACCTCTGTCTCTGCTTGGGTATCAGGATTAATGAAGTCTTCAAACTTATCATCTTCCTCCAACTTTTCCTTAGAGATAAGATTATCAAACTCAGATAGAATGACTGAAATGTTTTCAGAAGCATCCGCAAGCCACGAAACTTTGCGCTTGGCTGCTTTCACGTCTCCATCTGGGACGAAGATTCCTTCGAGGCCACCCTCTATTTGGGTTATTTGAACAACACCTAAAAGAAATGTATAGAATTTTGAAATCATGTCAGAAAATACGTTTCATCGGGTCCCAACAACCAGTTAAGGAGATTCGTAATGAACTTACCCCATCTTGTAAGAACAATATTCTCTCCAACTTCCATCCCATCTGTATCAACTTTCTCCAAGAGCACCCTCTTTCCAATCCTAACCAATCTTTTCCCAAAACTTGGATCTTTCGGGAGGTAGTCTGTGCTCAAAAAATTCATACCATCGTCAGCGTTGGTGATGGTCAACGCAACGTGATCTACCTTATCAATCGCCATGAACCTCTTGGCGTACTTGTCGATCTCTTTCTTATTTTCCGCCCAGAATTTGCTCCACTCCATATTGACTACTCTCCTGCTTGCACCCTGAGAGCACATGAATCGCTTCAGGGCGCCAACATCGATACCACGACGGGACACACCACGGACTGTGGGGAATCTAGGGTCATCCCAACCAGTCACACGGCCAGTTTCAACGAACCACGTTAGCTTGCGCTTGCTCATGACAGTGTACATGAAATTCATACGGGCGAACGTTTGAATGCGAACGCGACGAAGACCCAAAGCACGTTGAATCCAGAAAAACTGAGCGTTGCGGTCATCATACTCTGTTGTACGAAGTGCATGTGTGACGCCTTCGATGGAATCAACGATGGGGCAAGCTAAGTCATACGTCGGGTAGGCCTTGTACTTTGTTCCAGATCTGTGGTGAGGAGTAGTGTTTTGACGATACAATACTGGGTCCCTCAAGGTACCATTGTCTGAAGTCATGTCGATCTTAGCCCTCAAGCACCATGGTTTGCCTTCCTCTTTTCCAGAACACATTAGATGGAACTTTTCCAATGCTTCGGACGGTGGATCGTCGCGGTGCTTAGAATTCACGCGATCCATTCTTTCCTTCTGCATGACCTCCTGAGGTGTATCATCCATGTACGCGAGCCGATTCTCAATCATCCTGGAATCGGAATAACACAAATTAGTAACAAAATTGAGCATATAGTCGGAAAAATAATACAGCAAGCACTCACCAAATGGCATAGTTTCGAATCGTCTCGAAATAGTCCGATGTGAAAGTGACAACATCAGGCTTGACACCAATTTTGGCCAGATCTTCAATAATGCTTGTTTGAAACTCATCCTTCTCTTTACTGGGATTTGTATCATCGAACCTCACAATTAAACGTCCCTTATAACGACGAGCATAATAATCATTAAGCAACACAGCCTTAGCATGCCCCACATGTAAATACCCAGAGGGCTCAGGTGGGAAACGCGTCACAACCCTCCCGAGAGTCCCTCCTTCCAAGTAGCTCATACCCGAGACCAATTCGTCAATAAAAGCACCATTCTCGAACTCGGCTTCATCATTTTTCGCAATCCCAATAGCTAATTGCGCCGCTTCGCGAATGGCAGGGTGAAGACTCATCATCTCAATCCAACGCATAGTAGGGCTATCCGACGGAAGGAACGAGGCAATCTCCGCCTTGCTCGCTTTCGTACACGGAAATCCTAACGATGCAAACAAGGCCACATCCGCCAAGGTTAGAGAATACCCCACCACAAAGGTCGCCGTGACCAAAAGAGGGTCCAATGTCCTCTGCAATGCAAGGACACGACGGGCCAATCCAAACTTGTTCAAGGTGAGCGCGTAATCCACCCACTGATCGACAATGGCAACATCTTCGTCATTTTCACCAATGAATGATCCGCCGGACGAAGAGTGTTTCTTGGCAATGAATCTGGCGATGGCCAAATCACCGGACACCTCACCGTTTCCAGAGGGTAGTCCGAGAGCGCATCCCTGACGAGTATGGTCGCTGATTAGTTCGTAGTCCGCGATGGAGTTGGTGAGCACACCGATAGAAAGTGCGACGACAGGACGGTCGGCGATCGAAACATTGGGATTGAATGCGATTTGATTGGGAAGAAGCTTGGATTTGGTGGCAGCGGGTCTGGATGACGCGGTTGCTGGTGTGCTTGGTGCCGGCTTGGATGGTTTGGTGGAAGACGGCGGAGCGGCGACAGCGGTATTTTCTCCTCCTTCTTTGGCGGCGGCTTTCTTCGCTTTGGCCTCTGCTTTTTTGGCGGCCTTTTTTGCGGCTGGACACGAAGTGAGGAATGGTGAGTGAATCAGTGCATTCAGGAATTCGGTAGCGCACAACACATGCAAACAACGCACCATTCGCCTCGCTCACTTGATTCGCACCTCCCTCGCTCTTCGCCTTGGCAGACTTTTCGGCCTTCTTCTTGTCCTTCTTACTCATGGGTTCCTCCCACTTGTTCCCGTCTACGCCAATCCCACCATTGTTCGCGGCAAAGGTTCGTTTGGCATCCAGCAAATCGGCCACGGCGGAGGCGATTGCGTCCTTGTCGGGTTCGGAGGAGGATTTTAGGGTTTTTATGGTTTCACCGAGTTGGTCGATGAGGGAGCGGAGAGCTTCGAGGTCTACCGCCGGAGTGGCGATGGCGTTTCCTTCGGAGGACATGATCGTTGAGTTTTGTGGTTGCCAGAAACAAGGGTGATGGGTAATAATTGACATAGGTAGTGCTTATTATATTTCGTACTTCGTACCATACTTAAGTAAGGTCCCATTATCGTAAACGATTTTCAATTTTTTGAAAACATCTGCTGACGTTCTTGACAATGAAACGTACATAATTTTTGTCAAATTGATCGATTTTTAAATAACATCGTCAATGTCCGTTACTCGAACCTACCAATCTCCGCCAATGCTACAATACCGTACCATACACAGAATGTAAAACTTTAACACACTCTATCTCTTCATGGGCGGGCGGTGAAATAAAAATGCTACAATCTTGCCATGTCCATTCCATCACAGCAGCAAAGACCAACGGTGCTCCGTGCATCTTCGACGCTTGGCAGACTTTCTCCAATGTCAATCGTGAGAATTGGCACGTTGGTCGCGTCATCCATCGGATTTGTTTTTCTCTGTAATAGCTACAAAGCAATGATGGAATCGAATTGGGGTCAACCGACGAACCGAATCCTCACCCCAAACGAGAGGGAGGAGACACCGTTGCCACCGCCGTCATCGTCATTTTCATCATCCAAGCAGTTCCTCCCAAGAATATTTGCAATATATTTCCCCCAATTTCATCCAGACCCGCTCAATGACCGTTTGTGGGGAATCAATTTCACAGATTGGGACAACCTTCGAAAATCTCCACCCACCAACAAATTAGGTTACAGAATTCCGCGGCCTCTATCGTCATCTCCATTGGGATATTACGACCTGCGATCCAAGGAGACTAGGAAACTCCAGGGGGAATTAGCGAGTAGATATGGAATCGATGGATTTATTTATCATACTTATTGGTTCTATGACCCCAGTTTTGATCCTTCTCAGCCACAACCAGTGCTGCATCAATCTTTGATGGAAATGATAAAAGATGGTCATCCTGAGCAACCATTTTTCTTCAATTGGTGTGCTGTTACATGGGTGAATGTGTGGATGGGAAGACCAATATTCCAATCCAAGGATGCGACAATTAACAAAAACAACGCTTTAACGCTTCAGATTCAATATTTCAATGCTACTTTCGAAATGGTGCAGACACATTACAGTTGGCTAAGCCAATTCTTCAAATTAGACAACTACGTCAAAATTCGTGGTGAACCTGTCTTTTTCGTCTATCAGTATACTCCCGAGATGAATCACATTCTGGAGAAACTCAGAAAGTGTGCCATTCTAGATGGTTACACTGGACTCTACATCATTATGGGTCGAGGTTCTCCGCCAGAACATGTCAAAGACATGAAAGAAATTGTAGGATACCAATTGAAGAAGTTGCAGACTTTGGATGTGATGCCGGACGGAGATCTCATCAATCAGACAATGACTTACCCATATCCTTCGGCAAACTTCGATAACCTTTCATTACCTCGGTGGTGTCAATCTGTGCCGGTCGAGAATGAAAGGAGTGGTGGATATGATGCTACCAAGCTAGGCGAGCCGGCACCGTCCTACCCACAATTTGGAAGGAATAAACCCGAAATATATGCATTACCAGTGACATTCGACAATACCCCACGAAGGGAATTTAAGAATGCAAACCAATGGAATTATGGCGATCCCGATCATGTTGTACAGAAATTCCGGACGAGTCTCGAGATTCTTTTGACATTTGATTCGTGTTGCTGGCGGTCAAATTTATACACTCCTCAAAGGAATCAATTCTCTCGTGCAAGGAGTGAAAGTCTGTCTGGAATCGGGCGAGATGACCAGGAGCGGTTTGTTGTCATTAATGCGTGGAATGAGTGGGCAGAGGGAATGATGTTGGAGCCAAGTGATGTCTTTGAGTATCGCTTCTTAGAAACAGTACGGGATGTGAAGAAGCAAGTAACAGAAAATCAGTGTCGTGGTCCTTTTCTATTGGGTAATCATAGTAGATAAGAAATTTCTTCTTGTGTGCTGTTTATCAATGAACTCAATTTAAGGGCTACTCTTCCAGTATTCAGGCAGTTTGATGATGTTACAATTTCATGGGTTGTGCAACAGACATGTGATATTAATACTATATTCTAGACCAAGAGAGTGTTTACATTGGACAGAGTCAAAAAGAAGCAAACATTATTATCTTCCCCCCCCCAAAAAAATAGCTGCATGCAGTCCCTGACTCCTGCTTAGAAACATGTAACTATCATCATACTAAACTTTACCCTTGGCTCATTTTGACCCAACCTTCTTCTCAATATGATCATAATGTGATTTAGAAGTGGTATACCATCTTGTCATGCACAAAACCCTCGGCAAGAACAGCTATGTCATCATACACTCGATCCTCATGCATGAAACTAATTACAAATTTTTTGCCAGCTACCTCAAGATACAAAGTGGTCCCTAATCGATGAGAGGTATTTTTAGTTGGCTCATAGTGATGGATTGATAAGGATTTGCATTTGCGTGGGCTTGCTCCATGTATATCAATACTGTGTTTCTGTCACCAAACCCAATAGATACTCAGTAATCAGAATTCCCATGGTGATTAATGTAGGTTTAAGTAATATTATGTTGGCTTTTATCCAGGTGAAACTTCTTCGTCATGTCGTGTGTTTCATACCCTTAAAGACTGGTAAAATTGACTGAAGTAGTATGGGCTGTGTTACAATAGTGAACTTTTGGGTACCATAATCATGTTGCTGCCTAAATGATAGGTAACTTCAGAGTAAAAAAATGCAACAGAACTTCAGTACAATTTTCATGAACCTATTAATTTTGAAGTAGTGTTGTGGTACCATTAAGGATTGAATGAACCTTGACGTAGATGGTGTATTATCGCACAAGGTTTTGGTGACAAGATGGATTGCACCAAAACCTAAGAAAAATAAGACTCTATGAATTTGTACAGTAATAAACTACATGACGTGAATGAAATGTCCAATGGACAATCATCCAAATTGAATTCCAATAGAACGATCAAGTGAACTTTGAAAACACATGTTATATCAAGAACTTAAGAAACCCAAACGGCTTATATAGTCCATTCCATGTTATGAAGATGAAGTATTCTGAATGCCCCGTTCCAAAGGATGGCACATCATTTAGAACACTTTTTAATGTGGCATCCCAACAAAATCATAACTGGGACAGATGTCAAGTGTCAAAAAGATTAAGACTAAAAGTCATCAGTCCATCATTTCAACCCATAATCTGCAGTAAGATATCATTGCCTATGCTAGTTCTTCCCTCCTTTAGGCACTTTCTCCTTGCTAAGCCTCGCACTCATAGAGGACAAGCACAGTTTAACATGCTCCTTCAGATGAAGCATTCTGGTATTATTGAGAATTGCACTATTTTGTTCCCTCTTGGAACATTGTGTGTGAACAAAAGCATATCACAAGAGGATTCGAAAAGCCTATGTTTTAGAGGAGATCAGGAGGGTCCATAAAATTGTCTGTTCAAATTTTTCATAAGATTTTCATTGGGAGTGCCAAAAGTTTCATGCAGCATCTTTGGCATGCAAGATTCTCTAAAAATCTGGAATGAGAGTGTTCTGCCTGTTTTTAGGTCATCAGTTCTTAATGATTTGCCTGGACACTTTGAAAATGGTCATAATTATAATAGAATGCTATGGCATCCCAATATTTTTGATCTGGTGTGGGGCCTACAACTTTCTTAAGGGGGTCTCTTGGTATGAGCATAGCTTCACCGTGCAGATTTTGGAGCCATCATGATAGTGGATTTTATCCTGCGAAGCAACACATACCATGGTGTCCCTTCAAGTTTGAATGTACTGTCACCAATACAGAAAGAAAAGTTCCTTACAGATGAAGTTGTGTAATGAGTGGAACAACAGGATAGCTCACCATATTTGCATGTTAAGAAAGATGAAAGAAGAAGCTATGGATGATTTGTGTATTGATGGCATGCATGAAAATTATATTACAGATGATGTGGAGGATGACCTTCGTGGTGACTCCCATACAAAACCAAACATATAGATCTGAATATTGAAAGCTTATGTAAATCTTTCATTTGAGAGAAACAGTTTTCAAAGGAGTATGAAACAATGAGTTTTCCAAAAAGTTTTTGCCCACAAGATTGAAGATCGAAATCTGAATGTTCTGACTACAAAACCAAACATTCACCAATAACAACAAGACTAAATACATTGTTGACTGGGAAATATGGGCTGCAAAGCAAGAGCAAGACTGAATGGTGAGATCCATTCCTGTCCATTTGCCATAATTTATTGAATGTCACATTACAAGGGGAATGCAGGGTAAGCACTAAAAACCCAACCTGTGGACTACACACACAATTTACAATGTTGCCATGAGGGGCTTCATACTTTGGAAACTTGATAACACCCAAGCTCTTTAGCTGCTTGATAAGCAGTCCTTGACGAAGGTGAGTAATTAAAATGGCGTTTGGCATTGAGTTATATTGTTGATATCATTCTAAGCAAGCATCTGTCTGCCACAAGTTGGAGGGCTCTTGATTGGTCAATTTGCCCTAAAAGTATTTTTCGAATGTTGGCTCTAGGTTTGTATAGAATTTAATAGAGGCGATCTCTCACAAGTAGTCTTATAACAACTGTTTCCACTTGCGCATACGCGAAACAACGTCTTCACGCCTGCCCACGAGCAGCTTTACTTCTATCCTTAGTCCAACTGGTTCCTCCCACAGAGCTAATGCAAGGGCATTTACCAATATACGGAAAGTTCTCGTCCTTGACTGCCTCCAAACAGAATTGAGCCACATCAGCTCGAGGGATTGATCCTGCCTCACCCTCAATGACATTGATTACACCCGTAGGTGGATCAACTGTCAGTCCCCCGGGTCTGACGATGCAATATTCCAATCCAGATGACTCAACTGCCTTTTCTTGGTTGTTTTTGTCATTAAAAATCTTCTTCATCACTGTCATCATAAGAAGTTTGAAGGCGAACGGAGCTTGGTCCTTAGAATCTCCAGCACCGATGGATGTGACCACTGCCATGCGCTTGACCCCCTTTTCTTTCATGGCGGCGATGATGTTATTGGTGCCATCTGTAAGCATAGTATCTCCTACATCAGATGTCTTTCCACCTAGAGCCACAATCACGCCATCGATGGGGGTTTCAAATACTTTGGCCACATCAGATGGATTCTTCACATCTCCAGCGATCAAGGTGAGGTTTGGATCGGAAATGGGTTTATCGGCGTCAGCTCCACCCGATCCTTTGGGAACGACGAGTTTCGACGGGTTTCTAGTTAAACCGACAACTTTATCTCCGTCTTTTAACGCTTGGTAGACGCATTCAGCCGCTGTAAGACCTGAGGCACCGAAGACAGCGATCGTTTTCATGCACAAGGCGGTGCTGCTTGATGAACGTCTCGAATTCAAGGACGGGAGGGACTTCTGGCCGATTGAACCGAGACCGGGTCTAGTGGCAAAGGCTGCCGCCGTGCCGACGAGGCCGAGGACGGTAAAGATTTTCATGGTCGAGTTTTTATGGAGTTAAATGGAGTTGGTCCTTGTCAGGAAATGTGAAAATAGTGAGAAGACCTGCTTGGATTGAGTTGCTCTTTGTCACGAATGATAAAATTAACCTAATTTAAAAAACCCTTTTTTAAAATTTTCGTCTCTACGTCTTAAAATGATTTGTGACTAATGTTCCCTTAAAGTTTACAGAAACATTGTTGAAAATATTGTCACGTTTCACACAAAGATATATTTTTAAAGGTAGGCATATATCAAAACACTAAGACTACCCATGTAAGAAGAGAAAAATAAATATTACAGGTAGACAAATAGGTAGTGTTTG
Source organism: Cyclotella cryptica (assembly GCA_013187285.1). Lineage (NCBI taxonomy): Eukaryota > Bacillariophyta > Thalassiosirophyceae > Thalassiosirales > Thalassiosiraceae > Cyclotella > Cyclotella cryptica. Next base: position 110,705 of record JABMIG010000160.1, on the reverse strand, counting down.
GAAAAAAAAGAAAGAAGAGAGAAGAAGGAGAGAAGAAAGAAGAAGAAGAAGGAGAAGGAGAAAGAAATAAGATTTAAAATTTGATAGCGAGAAGATATCGCATAGTATCTTAAACTCTTTTAAAGGATTCGCGTGAAAATATTTCTCGGGTTTCGTGTATTCTTACACGTGTCACCTGTCGCTGGCCATCAAGAAGCATTGAGCAACTTCCAGCATGGAAGCCGTGCGTTGTCCGACACGGGATATCAACGCGAGGCACAGCGGACACATCATCCCCAGAGATGCGGTTCATGGCTGGTCAATAGCTGGTTCTTGGCACCTCCACTCTGTAACTACAATACCTCCGCGCGGCAATCATATTTTCATCATCAACGACCCAACGAAGGGGCGATTTGACAGGCAAAGCATCTTAAACCACACCGTTTTCTTCCTCTTCGTGTGGATGTTGTTTGTGCAACGCTCTGACAACATATCCAACAATGAAATTAAAACAATCTTCGGCAATAGTCGCACTGTGCGCCGCGTCTTCGTGTATCCGCGTCGCTAATGCGAAACTTTCACTGATTCACGATTCTTCATATCAACCACGGCCAAGCTTTTCAATCACAAGAAATGTGGTGTTTGATCTTCGTGGAGGTGCATCCAAGAAAAGAGGAGGACGCACAGCTTCTCTCTACAGCAACAGCTCTGACAAGAAGGCGACAAAAACCGCCACCGGAAAGAAAAAAGTGCAGGCACACAAAGAAGAGAAAAATTCTGCAGTCTCGGATACATTTTCCAAATACAAAGCAATTTTACCAGTTACTAGAGCTTACATTACAATGGTGGGAGCCGTCACGCTGTTGGGGTTGGTGCTTGGAGATGAATTATCCCAGGGTTTACTGGCATTGGACCCGATTCGTGTGATGTACGGTTTGGAATTGTGGCGCCCATTCACAGCGGCATGCTTCCTCGGCCCTCCTTCCATTGGGTGGTTGATGAATGCTTACTATCTGTTCGAATATGGTTCGAGCCTTGAACGTGCATTCGGCACCGCGCAGCATCTCGTATTCATTCTGCTCCAAGTTGCATTTCTATCTTTGTTCAGTGCTTTCTTTGGCCAACCCTTTTTTGCCCAGTCGGTGATAACATCCATGTTGCACGTCTTGTCGCGATCGATGCCCAATCAGCAAGTTAAATGGTTGATCTTTACAGTTCCTTACTGGACACTTCCCTACGGACTCATGGCGAGTGATGTCTTGCAAGCTGGTAATGCCGCTGCTGCCTTGCCTCACGTTCTTGGAATATTGAGTGGTCATCTGTACTACTTTCATAAAAAGGTTTGGCCACGGATGGATGGAGGGGAAGACTGGTTGGTGCCACCAGCATTTTTGACGAGGATAGTTGAAGGCGGGGATAGAAGTAAGGCCAAGGACTCCATAAGTATAGCCTTGAAAACGAGAAAGAAAGGGAAGGGGAAAAAGTTGGGAAGTTAAGAAGACTGTCGTTTCGATGATGGGGTGATGACACAGAAGGATCTCTTGGGGATCGAGTGGAAAAACAAGGTACTAATATGTTGTGACAAGAATGAGTTGTGTTACAAATTCTTTCATTTACATATTTTTACCATACCATTCCTCGTCACGAGGTATGACCGATAAGGTAGAATAAGGAAATGTAATGCATGCTGCTAAACTATTGGTGGTACATAACCTGACGCTGAATCAACATTTCCTGAACTCATTCCGTTTTTTTTCTTTTTTCGCAACCACGAACGAGATGTGGTCCTGCTGCTGCTTTTTTGTCTGTGGTTTCCGAGTTTTGTAATTGGGGAAACCACAAATCGAAATATAAGAGACTTCGGTTTTCGTTTAAATGTTGTTGTGTAGCTTTGGTTGTGAAGATCTTGCTCAAATGTTTCCTTTTTATTCTCGTGATAAGAACTGGATTCCTCTGTTTGGCCATACGTTAGTAACAATGTACCATCAGAGTACGCTGTCAAATCATTTGTAAAGTGGTGTAACTCCTCCAATATTGCATCCTTGACAACAACATGCCACGCGTTGACTTTCGATCGAGCGTTTGTCAACATAGCATCATCTCTTATCACACTGATAAACGTCCCCGCAACAATAACAGCGACCCCCGCTGCTGCAACAACGGCAACGAAAATAACGAAGCCGTATTTCACAATAACTAAGCTCCCAATCACGACCGCCCCGACTAATAGACTCGAAACCAGCAGAAGGTAAAGCCAAACAAAAATAGCTGCAGCATCACCAATCCCATCTTTTTGAGAAACAAAATCTTCACACTTGTGGATCTCCAACGATGGGGGGCTGAAGTCCACTGCCGCGGCGGAAGCCTGTTCGTCATTCGGATGTCTGTCGCCACGGCATTGGTTGACACCCTCCTCCACTCGACTGGGATGAAATTGTGGAGAGCTGCTCTCCTCAATCGGAGGAGAAGCCTGTTCGCAACGATGCCCATAACCAAAAACGGTGCATTCTTTGTCGAGATGACCATCCATCATAAATGGAACTGATCTGCTCAGCTTGAGACGAACTGTTGATCAGTATTTTTCTTCTCTATTCATATTCATAAGCCTGGGAGATCCTCTGTCGTACAATACCGTACCGTATATCTCGGGTGTTGAGGAACCAGCAAGTGTCAAAAGCCACTTCAAAACATAATATCTTATACTATCTGCAAAGCTACCAAGCGATGCTGACATGGGCAAAAAAATAATGGTTTCCTTTCAAGTTACCTCTATTGAAGTATGATACGGAACGAGGTGGCGCAGGCCTCCATATTTTCGCCCTTTTCAACGTGCCAACAAAAACAAATTCTTATGTTGTATTGTGTGTGGTGTGTGTGCTGGGTGTGTGGTGAGTCTTAGCGATAAAGTGCATAACTCAGCAACCAACCCGAGTTTTGGGGACGAAAACATAATATGGCCGTGTAGCTGTTGATGAGGAGAATCGATTTCAGAGAATCTCCGACACGATAGAACAAGGCGAAAAACACAAATGTCATCAAAATCGGCAAAACATATCTTAAACTCCGCGGCTACCACAACACCGAGATATACGGTAGGAGCATTGGAAGCCTCCTGGGAGCCTTCACCTGGTTTGAAACTGAGGTTCATAGACAACAAAGGGTTCTTTTGTTCTTTAAGGAAATCTTTTTCAATTACCAATTATGTCTATAGACTGTTCCCAGCCCTGGGGTCTATTTCTCAGGGTCTATATTTTGGATGGGTTATGATACCATTTTTCTGAGAATGAAAAATAGACCCTCGTGATGTCCATGCAGCCCTCCGGTCTATGTTTCGATCGCAGGGTCTCTCTCTCTCTCTCATCGTAAAATGCGAATCATAAGTATTGTGTCAACAGTGTATAAGCACCAAATCTCCGATTTACAGAATATTTGCATTTTTATAGTGTTTTAGCATGTCAATTAGTCCTAAACTATCTGGAATAGTTTCTCCTTGTCACCACAAACATGCCAATATGTACAGCTCCTCATAATTCCGGATAGTTGTGGAGTTATGGCAAAGAGCTGCAAAACTCACATCTCTACCGGACACAACAAAGGAGATACGAACGATTCGTCATGGAAAGGATTGTTCTTGTCGGATGTTTACCAGACAACAATGGGCGCAGCTGTGCGAGTTATTCTTTCGGTTGTGGGAATAGCTTGATTCTTAACCGTGAGGATTTGGGTGTCGGCGTTCATCTCTGTCTGTGGTCCTTTGTGTGCCACGAACTCCCGTGCTGCATGATTAACGAGGACGGATCTGATGGGTGCCGTGTTTGTTTCATGGCGAGGGAGTATGCAGCCGGGGATAATGACCTCTGCTTGGATGGTGCGGTGGTGAAGATTACCAATGTCTTCACTGCTGAGCACGCGAATCGCACCATGCGGCGGCTCTTCTTCCACAACTGCAGTTACGCCTATGACATTGTTGTTTGTTACACAAAATAAGTTAGCAATAATAAATTAAAACACTGCTATCTGTCTTCAGTCATATTCTTTCCATCAATAAATAGATAATTAGTTTATTGCATTAATAATTAGTTTATTGCATTAGAACCATTCAATGTCCTTCTTCAACCATGATTTCTTGTAGTTTGGCTGGGCATGGAGTTGTATACCTCCAATACCCATTCTGCCACGATTTTTTGGGTTGGCTCCTTAGCCGCACCATATACTATCCCTTCTCCATCAAGCATCCAATCCTCCCATCTCTCCCTTATGGTGGTCTTGATCGACTTGTTGATGCCAACCTCCACAGGCTGGCAGAGGTAAGTACATTCCGCTGGGATGTGAATCACCTCAATCCCGTGCAATTGAATTCAATTGACGACATTTCCCATCATGTGCACACGATATGCATCAAGGATGAGCATAGGCAGGACACCAGGTGCCTTTGCATTTTTCCAAGGCACAAGGACAAGATTGATCCACCTCATCATGGCGGCCTTGTCCATCCACGCTTTTGGCTGGCATAAGTAATGCCCGTTGATGGGGTACGTTGCGAATTCCATTTTTGTGATTCGACCTTTCGGCACACCATCGAAAATCATCATGGGTGGCAACATATTCCCGCCAGTGTCAAGTGTGACGGCAAGAGTGACACGTTTAGTGTCCATGGTTGAAACACGGACATGGACGGTCCGCGCGCCTCTGTTTTCGAGTGTCTTGTTAGAATGGAAGGAGTATAGGATAGGGGTCTGATCCATGTTGATGATGTCACATGAGTCTTTCCCTTAGAGCTTCGTCCTCATGAACTTGATGAAATGAGAAGCCTCCTCTTGTCTTTCCTAGAAGTGCTTTTGTGCAGTGTGGGTAGCTGCACGATGAGACAGACCCATTTTCTTGACAAAGAGTCCAACACCAACAGCTGCACTTCTTGAAAGAAGGGATTTTTCTCGAAAAGCCATGAGCAAGCGAGCCACCTCTTGGTGAATCATACCTGTGCTGACCTGTGCGCCATTGTGCCTTGCGTGCACAATGAACTTGGACAGATCATCTTGTATCATGCTCAGCAAACTTGGGGCACCTGGATGAATCTTGCGTGCCGACCGGTTAGTCTTATATGGCATGTACACGTCACTCTTCTCTAGGGCCTCGACTTTTGCAATTGCCTTCTTGAAACGGGCATAATGGATGTGGGACAAACCCACACAAGAACATGCCACACAACAAGAAACGCCCGTAGTGACGATGGTGTTGATGGCATGGATGAAGTCCCTATTCTCCTTTATAGGGTACGATTTGCGGTGGGACGGTTCCGCTTCAAACGGGATGACAGAGAACGAAACCATACTGCATGCAATGAGGAGATTGCAAAGTTTGAAACTCTTTGCCACTTTTCCGTCATTGCAAAGAATGCAAGAATTCCATTTGTTGATGGGGGTGGACTTTTTCATTTGGCGCGATGTAAACGTGGGCGTTGAGTGAGGGAATGAACCATGCCAAGCTTTACGCCCCAGATCGTGTTGTGATGTGTTGTTATGTAAATACAATATCCCTACCTTGAGGTAAGTTTCAAGACACCCATAATTTTCCACCGTATTAAAATCACTAGCTTGTAACACTGTATAAGCACAACTAAAATGTATCTTTTAACATTTGTGGGTCCTTATCAGCATTTTACAGTAGTGGTCAGTAGTGGGGGCTATGACCTATGAATCATAGTCCTGAGCAAGTGTATTCCTATGTGGTTCTGTGTAGAACTATGGGGCTTGCTATGGGGTTGTGAGCTCTAGAGGCATAAGCTTCATTGTACTGGGTAGGGTAGGTCTATTGTATGGCATAAAAAAGAAATAGAATTTTTGTATCAAGTTGCATGCCATGTATATTACTGTGCATAATTGCAGACAAAGAACTCATTACAAACATCACTTATTGAATCTGCTGCTCCTTCTGAGAGGTGGAGGACTAACGACTGAAACCTCATCATCCTCAGTGTCCTCTTGCGATTGATCCTGTGCCTTAGCCTCTGCCCTCAATCTCTTCCGTTTGTCATTCCTCTCTTCCCTCTTCTTCTTCTCACTACGAGTCAGTTTGTATTTCTTCAATTGATCAGGCATTGTGAATAACATGCGAGCGACAAACCCACACCCAAGAATTTGATTGTGAGTCATGTTGTGGTCTACAACGCAAGAGTACATCCTTGACTTTCTGTCTGAGCGATCAATTTGGCACAATGGCATGTTACACCGAACGCACATCCATTGAGTGTTGATAGTTCTTGGGGTGTATCTGCGGAAAATGAAGCAGCTTTTCTGACGGCAATGTGTCTTCTCATCAGGATTATTCTTAGCGTAGTTCCAACTTCCATCTTCTCCAATGATACGAGTCAGAGCCCTGTTGTCCACATTTGTTGAAGCTGTAACCCTGTGGCTGAGACGGTTGCTTTTCCGTTAATACTTGAATCTTCCATCAGTCAACGGTCTCCCAATCAGATTTGCCATGGTCTTGATGTCAAAGTCATCCACTGATCCATCATCATCATCATCATCAATCATCACCAAATCCAGCAAGTGGTCTCATCATGTAGCGATGCCTCTTATTATGATCTCAATGCTGAACATCAACAACTGTCATACCAAGGAGTGTCGTGATGATCCGATTCCAACAGCTCTTTGTCATCCAACACCTCTCCGGTGCCAGAGAATTTTGATCAGGACATATGCTAGACATGATTTAGATATGTCCAGGACAAGAAGCAATCCTTGGTGATCTGAGGTTGGGAATACTGTATAATATTCTCGACAAGGAGGACATTTAGTGTGTCCAGAAGAAACATGACTTCTGTCGTGTCATTTGTGATGGTGATAGATTCATCATTCCAATGTAGTATCACACTCACCAACCACTTACAGATCTCATTTTCCTTATATCCACAAAAATTCTATTGGATATTTTTCTTTCTTGTTAGCCTCGGGTTTTGGGATGATTCCTTCAGTGTTGTAGCTTTATTAATAGTTCTTTCTCAAGCATTGGACAAACACCGTTGTTCCAGAACTTAAAAAAAATTGAGTGTTGGATAATGTTTCTTCAAATATTCTTAATAATAAAGTTTGAATACCATCCAAGTTCTAGCACTGGGGGCGATTTTCTCCCAATTGGGGCACCGTGCATTGGCTGTTTTAGGCTCGGCCTCATGCAAAACTGATCATGCAGCCCTGGGACACAGTTCTACGATGGGGAGAAAATCGCGGAGTGTGATGATACCCCAACGAGGTCCAACATTCATTTGACAGCAATTATGAAAACAAAGACATAGTTGTGGAGTGGCTAGATAAAAAGCACTTTATTATTCAGTCTTATTAATTCGTAAATTCTTCGTGATCAGCCAAAACAAACACGAAAAGGATCTATTCCAGAGAAACCGCCAAAAATCGCCTCTTCTTCTCGTGTATTGTTGAGAAAGAATCAGTATTTTGTGCAGAGATCCAGCGTCTCATATCCCACATGCCACGAGCGGGTCTCATCAACATATTCGAGATCGAGGAGGAAAGTAAATTGGGTTGATATTAGTAGCTGGCTATTGACCTGAACACTTTAATAATACTTTCCGTTGGCCTTGCCCTGTGCATCGAGAATACCTGACCAGTACTCAGCTTCAAAGTTGGCCTTGTAGTTAACATCAACTTGAACTTCCACAACCTTCCCCTTCGCCTTGACAGGGTAGACAGGAACTCCAACAGGATCGAAAAGTCCACCAATGAGCTTTCCAAGACCAGATGGGCACCATTCACGAACCTCCCCAGTCTTCAAATCGAACTTGGTTCCAAGAACAGGGTCAGAAATTGTGCCGTCCTTATCAACCTTACCGAAAGAGAGGGGTTGGTTGACGGGGGGGCACTTGTCGCCAAGGGCATAGACAGCTCCCTTAGGATCAACAGCGATGCAGATGGCAAGACCAGCCGCGACTCCAGATGTGGCTGTTCCAGGCTTTGGAAGGTCATCAGTAGAGATGCATGGAACATACTGAAGCTTAGGTCCCGCCTTAGCAGCGTTGAGCGAGGTGGAGCGCTGATCAATGGAAGCGACGGTTGGTATTTCTAGCTATGAGAGATGACGTGCGCAAAAGTAATATGAAACATAGATAATAAACTTACAGTGACCTGTGAGCTGGGAGCGAAGGCGGCGGCACCAGCGGCAAGAGTGGCGAAGATGGCGAGCTTCATCGTGAATTTTATAAGACTGCACGAAAAAACACAAAGGGGCCAAACAACGAATTGTTAGATACGCGTGGAGGTTATCAAAAAGGGAAAGCCGCTGAGATTCTCTGCCACCAAATCATTGAAATGCCAAACCATAAACATATGCAAAGACCCATATCCGAAGCACTGGCTGCCGTAATCAAATAGTGCTGCAGGAACACAAGACCTGGCTCTGTCGTATCTCGAAACTATCAAAGGCTACATGCTCCATCCATTAAGAACAGGATCCCTCCTCAAGACATAGAAGCATTGCGCTTAGCCCCTTTCGTTCCTATCCAGCGAGCGGCCACCATGGTTGTCGACACACCTCAATTATCAGCGAATTGTGAGTGGGCCAGCACGGCGGAAAGAAGGGGTGGCGAAAGTGATAGTATGAAGTGTGTGACGTGCTCTTCATCTTGAACTCGTCCCGCGGCAGAAGATCCTCGACAGTAGTCTTACCGTCGTCCGTAAAATACGTCGTGTCATCAAAAGGGTTAAAAAATCACCTCAAATCAAGATTCCACGATGCCTTCCTCTCATATGCACTGGGAACTTGTAATATTCCCCTCGAGGGAATCTAGAAAATCACCTTTCAATCCACTATGGTGGATTTGGTTCAACTTTGGTGTTGGTTGATATAGTTCTTCCCCCGTTGAAACAAATTCACTTGTGATATTATGTTTCCTCCAATTTTATAGAGAAATTCCGGATTCCCCCGGTAGGATGCATTTTCGTGCAACGAAACTACCATATACGATAGCTCTACAAAGAAACACAAAACTTTACATAAGCCGTGCGGCTTCCGTTTTATGTCGTACAAAATTAACATACTGGGAATAATTTCATGTTTGTTATGCACAGTCACGCAAACGTTCGCGCCGAAAAAATGCCGGGCAATTCATTCAACGCTTGCTTCTTCGTGATGAGAGACGATCAGATTATTCCAGATCGTTCCCGCAATTGACTTTCTCGAAATATTTCTACGATACTTTGTATTGTATGTTTTAGAATGCTGTTAGAATGGTAGGTCCCGTCTGCCTACGTGCTGGCCCCGTGATATGTTGTGCTTCATAAGAGATCAGCCGAAGACCTAAGGCAGGCAACCCCAAACCACACCCCCAACCAATCTATTGATAGATCGTGCCTTCTGGTATCAACCCATTCCAAGCCGATGGACTACATTATGTAAGTTTTTATTCGGTTTTAAGCAATAAGTTTCATTAGGACGGTGGATGAGGCATCTTTGACAATGCCACCTCTTGGGAGCGCCAGGGCGAAACCGAAACCATGTCTTGCAAAAAAGAACTCGGTTTTTTTGCATAGTGTGAGATAGAAGGCCTGCCAACATTGATTCAATATCGTCAAATTGTGTGTTGTTATCCAGTTGCATGTAAACTTACGCCAATCCGAGCAAATTACACGAGGCTTTCTTGTGTGTCGGTTTTGTTTGATATCGTGTGTTCGGTGAGCGGCCCATCGAATATTCTACACCACGCTCACGACCTAACTTTACCTAATGACTCAAACGTCAAGCCAGAAAAAGTGAAAAGAAATAAAAAATCATCAACATGTCACTATCACTTGAAACAGCGTCATACTACGGTATGAGTCCACTCCAACATTCTCAGTCCCTACCTACACCAATGCATCGAAGAATCCAAGAAACATCCTTCGGCTGCTCTCCCCCTGCACCCCTTCAATTCCCAATATGGAATATCACCGCCAACACAACCACCTACCTCGAAATCCCCCAAGAGGTGAATAATGTTCTCGTGATATTTGACTATGAAATCCGTCATTGGAGTAAATTTCAATGGACTACCGGCACAGATGGCGGCGACAGCAACGAAGATTCAGATGGAAATGGAGGGTGGTTTAGTAAGTTGTTTGGAGGACGTATGCTCGGCAACGACACCACTACTGAGTCTGAGTCGTTCGACAGCGCGGCATACTCACTTGAGCAGTTAGAAAGTGATATGGTGACTTCGATCTGGAATATGGTGCTGAGTGATCCAAACATGACTTGGAATAACAGCACTGGGGAGTGTGCGGGTCTAATAGTCAGCGAGGAAAATGAAACTTTTATGAATGATGACGCGAAATCAGAGTATAACACGCCGAAGTCTGATACAAAGCTTCTCGGATTGAGTGTTTATCCTCCCGATGAAATTAACGAGGATGGCAAGTATGATGTTCACTTATTTTCTTGTCGTATGTTTTGTTAATGTTTGTTGTTCAACCCGAGACACGCTTGCTGCTGAATCTCCCCCGTCCCCCTAGGATGTGCCAACCCATCGGATCAATGCACTGCTGTCCACGGCAAAATCTCTGCTACATACAGCGGCACCAATGAGTTTGGTATCTCCAACCTCATCATCGATTTATTGAGGTCAGGCATGGAAAATGGTCAGTTCATCACGGAAGGCAGCCCCGCACTGATGCTCGAGTTCCAAAGTGCTGAAGATATGTCGTCTGGGGAAAATAGCGGGATTGTTGTACCTGTGCAAACAGATAGAGGCACGATCTGGCAGGAAATGCAGGCGGAAGATGAAGAGAACGATATTTCTAAATATGGAAAGCTTTTTGTAGCTCTTTTGGTGGTCCTCAGTGTTGGATTCTTAGTGGCCACCGTATTCAGAAGGAGGAAAAATAAGAGAGCAAAAGAAAGTCGAGCTGCTGAAGTCGCAGAGGAGCACAACTCGAATCTCGCATTGAGAGAGGAACAAGTTACAGAACGTGAAGAAAGTCTACCCATGAAGGAGGTGGCCCTAGATGACGAGGAAGAGCAGAGCAGGGGGGGAGAAGCCAAAAGTGTATCGAGTGGTTGGGATTGGTTTGGAGGTTTGTTTTCAAAGGAAGAACCGCAGAGCAATGATGTGCCTAAAGTGACGGAGGAGACAACAATGGAAACACCCCCTTCTGTAATGGATCAAGTGGAACTTGACGTGCCTAAATGTGAGAGTGATGAGGTTGAGATCAGCTTGTCAAGCGGAAAAAAAGGGTGGTTCTCAAAATGATCTTGCCATGACTGAATAGGGCAGTCAGCAAGTCTGATTTGTAGTGAGATACAATTGATTTTGATATGAGTGTCATTACTTGGATTTAGTAATTAAATAGAATTTTGTGAGATGACACGTTAAGAAACATTGTACCATTCTACAATTAAGCCCAAACCGCACACATGGATAATATAACGTTACACCCGGCTGCTGTCAGCAGCACGTGACAGCCCCTCCTTGTTTTTCTCCTTCTGTGTGCCCTTGACAACCTTGATCCTTTTCATTTCAATTCCTACCTTCCTCAATGCTTTTCTATGTTCCACATCCAGCGCCCTTTCAATCCCAGGTCTTAATTTCATCCTTTCCAAATCCTGGTCGGTCAGCTCCTCATCATCTTCAAAATCCGAAGCAAAGACCACCTGAGGAATATCTCCCAATCGACAATGATACAGGTTGTACATGACCTTGCAAATGCAGGATACTGTTGCAAGCGAGACACGACAGCAGTTGGCAAAGGTTCCCTCGGGGGAATGTTCCATTTGATGTGCCGTTATGAGCATTCCGACCAAGGTGATGAACAGTATCAGTAAGATTGCGGGTAGGAGTGACACCTGTAGGGATGGGATTGTAAAATTGGGTTGGAATCGAGAAGTTTTCGGGGTGGCACCCCATTCGCTCAAATACGTGCCACTGCCGTAGGAACTCGACGAAGCGGAAGAGGACGGCGACGATGCAGAGCTTTCGTAGGAATCATAGGCATCGTCGGAGCTTAAATTACTCGTAGACGAAGATTTATTTCCACTTTTTGTCTTTGACTTGCCACCCGAGCTGGCACTGGCACTGGCACTGCCGGTACCGCTGCTTCCTTTGGGAGTATACACGCCATAATCTCCATACGGAGAGCCACCGTAAGTGTCACTGGAGCCAAGCGATTCCACCGAATAGTCAGCGTTGGTGCCATAAAGTACATCGTCGTCGTTGGGGGCATCCGGAGGCTCACCTTTTTTGTGAGGCATCCGACGTTGACTTGAGGTCGGGTCTAATTTCTGTAGACCAATTCGTTCGTGCGCTTTTGATATCGTCACGGTGGACAGGAAGAATACCCCGACGAACAGCATTTTTTCGCATCGTGCGTATTCGTACTTTCTCCGATTCGTATTGTGTTGTGTCTGCGCTTTCTTCCTACGAATGATGTGACATGTGCATCGAAGTCTATTATTGGGCGGATGACATTTGGATAAACCTCTGTTTGAATCCGCAGAGCGGTTGCGATGACGAATGCATACACATTTGACGGGGAACAGGGGGGGGGGGGGGGGGGGGGGGGGGGGGAGGAAAAAAAAAAAAAAGTATATAGATGATCGACGGCCTTCCCGCTGATATTATTCTTTATGTAGTGACAGATAGCTGCAAGTACGATACTGTTTGGTACAAACTCTACAAACATAGTATACCATAATCAGCGATACCATAGAACGATTATCCGCGCTTACCGTACAAGTAGGACAAGTGGCCCTCCTAACGGGACATCCTGCTCCAGCCTTGCCAAAATAACTTGCGGCAGAACAGCCCGGCATACCGCCGCTACACCACCTCCCGTCGTACACCATGGAGCTGGACCCTTTCCTCGCCCTAGAACACACCCCCAGCACTCCTCCATCGTCCTATCCCGCCGCTGCCATTGCTTCTGACCTGGGCGATCCGGTGGCGTCCCTCCTCGGTGAAGAGAACTACGATGGTTCTTCGGTACCGGTAGCTGCTGCTGCTGCGACCACTGTGGTAATTAATCGGTCTTCTGAGGAGGAGGAGGAGGATCATAGTGCTGCCGTCCCTGTTTCTAAGAAACATTACTCTGCTTCTAATAATGCGGGGAGCAGTTCCAATCTCGAACCGGGTTCTCAAGGTGAGTGAATGATGCTGTCGAAACCAACATTCTTATCTTTTAGCATTCTCATTCAACAATCGTCTCTTCTGTGAACTCTCATCTTGGATCAATCAACTCATCATAAACCACATCCAAAATCGCCATGATGATCGGGAAATGACGACACATAAACAAGATCTCAACGAACAACTAGCCAATCTCCTCATAAACAAACAACTCCCTCAATCCATCGTGACATCCCTCCAATCTACCCTCCGTGAAAATGCCACCCTCAAAGAAAAGAATGCCAAACTCAAGTCACTATTAGGAAGATCCGCAAAAGCTCAACGCGATGCCAAGCATGAGCTAGAACACATGAAAAAGCAATTCGAGGAGCTACGAGGCGAGAACGAACGACTCGAGAGGCGAGTCGAACAGCTGGCGAATAGACCTACACACATGGATTTGTTGGCAGATTTTGAGACCAATTTCGATAGAGCCCTCTTGTCCATCGGGAACCACAACAATGATCAGAATGGTAGACAACAAAGCGGAGGAGAGGATGCCGCGGAACAATCCTACGCTGACGATACTATCGTCGATGGATATTACGATGAATTGACCCCCCCATCCTCAGTTTCTCGCACAGTATCGTCCCACAACAATTACAAGGCACGAGGGAGGATCCGATACTCTCCTCCTCACGGAACTCAACGAAGCCAAGGCTCGAAATACGCAACTGGAGTCCCTTCAACAATCTCTCCAAAATCGAAATGGACACCTCGAACGGACTCACAGATCACTTCAATCGGAACTTCAATCGACGAAAAATACACTGGCGAATCTTAATCTGGAACTTCGCATGTCCAAAATGGAAACGGAGCATGCATTGCGAACGTTACGCGAAAAGGAGGCGACGATGGCCGAGATGCAACTGGAAATTGACCTCGTGGCACGATCGGCCGCCGAAGCGAACAAACGTGCCGTCGAAGGGATTGAGGCGGTTCGATCTGTCAAGATTGACAGAGAATATGTAGAGGGTCTTGAAGCCAAGGTTGCGGCCTTGCAAGAGTGGGCTCTGGCGAGTACTGAAAGTAAGAGGCTGACTGGGGAGAGATGTCATGGGTTAGAAGAGAGGGTGAAAGAGTTGGAAGAAATGGTTGCCTTGTTGGCAACCGGAGAGGATGGTAGTAAATTAGCTATGGACGAAACTGGTGGTGCCGCTGCATTGAATAACGAAGTCACCAGTGCAGCTCATACAACGACCATGCGCACCGCATCATCCTCCGTAGTATTTGACGACTCGACTTCCGCTCCCGCTCGCGAACGTAAACTCTGGACCAAGTCTTCCTCTCTCGTGGTTGGAGCTGGCATGGTAGGTCACGCATTCTTAGAACTCGGCTCTCAGCAAGAACTAGATATTCAGCCATACGAGACCGTGATATTGCGTTGGAAGTTCGATTTGACACCTGCTGAGCTGGATATTTATTTTTCGGTCTTGAAGGGAATTTGTGGTGATAAGAAGAGTCAGAGGGCGGCGGATTCATGCTTTAGGAATCGTCATGTACAAGGTGGTGGTGGTGGCGAGGTCTCGGGGGCATTTGCGGTGCAGAATGCTTGTACCTTGTTATTCTCAAATGAAATGTCCTGGGTTCGTCCGAGAACAATTAAATGGACTGTTGATGCGGTAGCAATCGAATGGAGTGATTGATAAAGTTGTGCTCGCGTCCCTACGCCGTGACATTATTGTTTATATGAATATTTAGAAGTCCTGGTGAATCAGATTTAACGTCGATTAAGGCATAGGGTTACATTATGTTAATTACTCTACCACTAAAGCAGCCAATCTCCTTCGGGCACATGCCATTTCAGGCAACTCCGTCCACGTCATGGTTAGTAAATCCAACTCAAATCCACGAGCAGTCCACTTTCCATCAATTGTGCCACCTATTAAGTATGCTTTGGAGAGAATACGCGAAGACGTTGCAGAAAATGAAGCCCAATTCCTTAAAGGTAAATGAAGTCTTTGGCCGTCCCCATTTTCGTTTGAGACAAAAATCGACGAAAATGGATTATTGGAACAAGGTTTGTATCGCAGAACGTAAGAATTACTTGAGGGATTCTCCTTTTCAGACGAACTGAATGGAAAGATTAAGAAAGAATTCTCCTTGCTCGACCAATCAGGGATAGCTTGCACCAATGGACTGTTCAAATCTCCGTAGGGTAACTCGTGACAGGCACGCCACTGATTAGAAGCAATATCATACATTTCGATTGATGCCGTCGTGAAGCGCTCGTCGACAAATCCCCCAAAGACGTATATTGATGATCCATCTACACTTGCAGCAACAGAGTGAAGGCGGCGAGGTTTTAGTAATGGTGCACAGATCTCCCACTGATTAGCAATAGTTCCACGACACGGATGTTGGAAAATGAGCTTCTCTGTGCTTTCACATGACACAGATCCATATTTCCATCCTCCAACTGAAAACAGAGTCACAGACATCTGATCGTGACTTGAACTTTCTTTCACTATGCAAGCTACCGATCCAAACGCATGACGAGGGGATGAAAGTTTTCCAGACATTTTATGCCACCTCCTTTTGACAGGAAGTGTTCGGTCATAAGTATTTTCATCTCCAAAGGAAAAACATTCGACACTGTCTAAATTGCCATCAACTCCACCGCCACCCAGGACAAATGCCAACCCTGTTCCGACTGGAGAACACGCAGCATGACTCCCTCTATGTTCCAATAAGTTTGGCATTTTTCGCCAATGATACATCTCTGGGGAAGCTTTATTGGCATCTGAAGATAAGGGGAGAACTTCAGATGAAGCAAGTGTCCTCCCACGGAGGCGGCCTCCAAGGACAAGTAATGACGGGAGAGTAATTTTCGAATAATCTAAGTTCGAGTCGACAGTTTTGCTCTCCTCATAACGAGAGATATCTGTGATTTTGAATCGTCCATCCTCCGATTTTGTGAATACCATTGGTTGGAGACTTCTCTCATTTTCTGTGAGGAAAAAGTCACCACCAGGTTTTTGTTGCTGTTGAGGGCACTCCAAAGCTCGATGGCCAGTCCGTGCGCAATTGTGGCAGTGTTCATGATCAAGACTGCAACCTTTGACATTGGAATTCAAAAGTGCTTTTTTG
Organism: Cyclotella cryptica; assembly: GCA_013187285.1. Classification (NCBI taxonomy): domain Eukaryota; phylum Bacillariophyta; class Thalassiosirophyceae; order Thalassiosirales; family Thalassiosiraceae; genus Cyclotella; species Cyclotella cryptica. The sequence goes on along the minus strand of JABMIG010000160.1, from coordinate 94,486 downwards.
GAACGCAAACATCCTCTCTCAGAATCGAAATTGTGAAATCGACATATTTCTATCAATTGATGCGTGCCGTCTGGCGCCGAGCGTTCAATGTATCGTATAGGATGCAATGATAGAGGACAACCCGATGCGCCCTTGACTTGTCGGAGGCGTCGGATAACATTTTCTGAAGATGATGCATCCTCAGGTGGAGATTCATGTTTTAGTGTTGAGTAATCACAGTCTCTTGAGTCAAAATAGGTGTCGATGGAACTTCTCGTAATCAAGCGTGAGTTGGGCTTGACAAGGTCACCCGAAGACGAGAGTTCAGCGACAGCGCGATATAACATTGCAGACTTCACATGAATGAACGAGTTGATTCCAGTATCAGAATGGAGTTGGATCGAAAGAGACGATATAACTTTTTGAAAAAGTGACCAGTGCACTCTAACTAGATCCTCAGTTTTTTGCAACGTATGAATGACTAATGACAATGATTGGAAGAGACGATCCAAGTCCAAAAAAATGATGCTCGGAGGCTTTCTGTGATCACATGGGGAATCCATCACATTTGTTGCATCGCCACCTGTCTTGGAAGAGTCGAATTTGAGAGCATTCAAAGCGATACCTTCATTGTTCATAGTGGCATCCCCGAATTGGTCCAAACCAACCGTGAATTGTACAGTATCAGATGGTCCAAATTCAGTTTTTAGACGTCGATGGATAGCGTCATCATTTCTTTTGTTCTGTATTGGCGCTTCTCCGGCCTTCTCTTGATTTCCAATCCAATATCCAATGCATCTGTCAGCTATACCACCTACCAAGGCTCCTTCTTCGGGAGTAACAGCTGACAATAATCTTGTGGCGGTACGGAATATTTTACGTGTCGACTTATAAAAAGAAGAGTCGTCCTTGTGGCATATTACCAACTGGAGTTTGCCATCAGGATAGCTAGTTGAATTTTGTCGAATATTGATGGATGGAAGTTCACTTGAGTGGAGTACATCAGACGGGAAGAAGACAAAGTCCACGACGGGCATTTTTGGGCGTGTTACTCTCGCCTCTTCGAATCGATTACTTTGGCAGGCTTGCCACTGTACTTCGATGGGGGCTTGATCGATCTCTCCCCGCTGTCGGCCAAAAATTATACTGTGGCGCGATTTGGTATCACATCATGTTCAACCAACCTCATAACGAACTTTATTGCAATGGCCAAAAGGAGGCCAAAAGGAGGCCAAAAGGATGCCAAGCAAAAGAAGCGCCATACCTTTTTTTTTCTTCATTAGCTGTAAATTTTTTAGAACGTGTATATTGAACCTTTTAATTTGAGATTGTACGTACAAAGGAGGTACAAAGGTAATGCTACGACGTAAACACTGGTGAACACCTGTGAACACCACATCACATCATGTTAATGGGAAAAGAGAAAACATGTGAAAACACATTTTGTGTCTGTAGCTGTTCTTCATGGTTTTGAAGCTAAGTTTGGCAACCTAACTTATCCCCACAACCGGGGCCCTCCTCCCACAACCTATCACTACGTCACTACCATGGCATGGCCATTCGCCCCCACCCTAGCTACCGCCGTACAAGCCAGCTTCAGTATGATTGGATCATATCCACCATCAACAGCGGCAGTTCGTTTGTTTTCTGCGCCTAACTGCAAGGATGTCATCCGTGCTCCGTCACATCATGAAATATCACAATCCTCGAAGATTCTCCACCTTGTGCGACACGCTGAGGGAACACACAATTTATGCGAAATAGAGTCCAAAAAGCCAATACATCTTGATGCCAGGCTGACTCAAAGAGGCGTGGAACAATGCCTGAAACTGTCCTCGCACACGAAAAATTTACGAGTGGAAGCAGTGCTGGTCAGTCCCATGACGAGGTGCTTGCAGACTGCAACGCTGGCATTTCCACATATTTATGGCCCCGTCAACACCAGTAGCAAAAATATTGTTTACGATAGTGAAGAAGAACTCGATGGATTCGATGCAAGCGTACCATTCATAGCCTACGAAGAATGGAGAGAAACTGTCAATTTACTTTGCGACTCTAGACGTCCAATACACATTCTCCAAAGCGAATATCCACACGTGAACTTTCAATTCATTTCTGATGACCATGACCCGTTGTGGTCATATTACGAGAAAATATTCGGATCACATGATTCTCACTTTAGCAGGCGAGAATCTGGCGATCCCTCGGGACTGTACAATCGAGTTCACTCTGCATGGAGAGTTTTACCCAATCGTCCCGAGAAAGAAATAGCATTGGTTGGTCATTCGGCATTCTTTATGCACATGTTCACTCCCCTGTTTGATGAATTACATGGAGTGGTTCGATACGAGGACAAACAAGTTAAAGATTTAATGACTGCTGCTAAATTTGACAATTGTGAGTTGAGAACTGTTGTTGTGGACTATCCATGACACAACTTTTTCATCAACAGGAATACTACCATCATTGTTGGCAGATTCATATCATCACTTCCAAAGATTGTAGCGTTATTAGATTTTAATGGCCCGAAATCAATTCTTCTTGTCTGTGGCATATCTTGCTTCTTCTTTAGCGTATTTCGTAAATCCAACCACGTCTTTTGTCTCCGCAAATGATAAAATCTTATCTAAGGTAGGCTTCCCTTCCTTTATCAACTCCAATGACTCTTTCATTGCCTTAATGGAAGCGCTCAGTAGAGTCAACGGATATGCTGCCATGGCATATCCCATCTTTTGCAATTCTACTGGTGGCAAGATTGGTGTGCTGCCATACTCTAGCATGTTTGCTAGTTTAGGTCCAGAAACTCTTTTGCAGTACTCTTCCATTTGCTCCACGGATTGCGGCGCCTCCAAAAAGGTCATGTCACACCCTACATCTCTGAATGCTATACATCTCTGAATGGCATCCTCTACATATTGGAAGCAAGAAAGAGAGAGAGCAAAAACAATCTGAGGCTCTCAATTTTTGAGTTCCTTGTGCCCAGACTCGCTTGAATAGCTTACCGAATCCATCAGTAACAAGGGAATCAGTTCGTGCTAAAATGAGAGGCCCCGTTCCCTTCCCAAATAACGCTTCGTACTCGTCTCTTCACGCAAACAATATTTCTGTTAGTTCTCATCCAATACCAACTTGGTTAACAATGAACACAAGTGTTAATCCACTTACCTTGCATCACACGCAGCCTGTACTCGTTTCACCGCATCGTCAAAAGACACCACCGATTTGCCCGCTACATGACCACACCTCTTTGGCGCCACTTGGTCTTCGATCATTATACCAGCCATTCCAGACCTTGCGTATCCAAATACAGTTCGTTTTACATTAATGGCATTTCCATAACCTGTATCGCCATCGGCAATGCACGGGATGGCTACCGGTTCCGTAGCCGTATCACCTTCACCGTACTTTGCCTTCTCAAGAGCTGCACTGGATAGACCTTCTGCAACAGTAGATGCAGCCTTTAACATTTCGTTGAAGGATACGAGCTGCGTGTCAGGATAGCCGTTTACGCCTTATGTGTGGTAAGAGTCATCGATGTGTTTTTATTTAGAGCATAGATGAAAGCAACAGCGTAGCACGTAGAGGGATCAACATAACTCACCACTGACTCCAAAGCCAGTCATAAACGTTGCATCAAATCCACTCAACGCGACAAGCCTGGCGGTAAGCCCGTCATAACAACAGGGTAACAACAAGATTGGAGCTTCTCCATCGTCTACACGCTTGAGGAGACGTCGCAACCTTTCGGGAGGTGGACAACCAAACGATGATGCGAGTCGCAGCGAGAAGGAGAACAGAATTGTGAAGGTCAGAATCGTTGTTGATGGGTTCATGACCGATGTGTTGTCTCGTGTTTTCGTTCGTGACATGCTGTGGATGATTGATGGATAGGTCATAGGAATGTCGCGATGATTGAGGAGGATGACAATGGGAATGACTCTGAGCTGACTCTGAGCATTACTTACGCTACTTGTACGGCGACCGCACATCACAAGGCAGTCAAGCAAGAAACTTGACGCCTCTCGCCATAAAGTTGATGGATTTTATATACCTGCAAGTAGTGAAACGGTTTCATGCTAAGGATATGGGATTTACTGTAAATACAAAAAAAAGTATACAAAATCTAAATAAACTCTTTCTGACTTTGACAGGTATTAAGGTCTTGTTCAAAGATAATATTTTGGATATTGATACCTTTGATACCGGCAATTCCAGGCAATCTCGGGCAATACCGGTCTTGTCGAGACGGGTAAACAGCGTGTAAGCTTCATTTGTCCGTGCACGAGCTCCGACGCGATCTGATATCCCTTGTCCAACACCAGCCAACACCGATCGAAGGGAAAAGAAGTGCACAATACCCGCCAGCTCGCAGTTGGTCTGGCGAACTGATCTTGAACTCCACGCATCGCTACTTCTCACGTCGACTTTACCTCGGCCACTTCCTTTCGCCAACGCGAACTCCTAAAAATCGCATCAACCTGCATCGACATCCCGATGAGAAAAATTGCCATTCGCCATTTTGCAGCCTGCTTACTGCTTGTCCTGTTAGATTGCTGTCTTGGTTTTGGCCTTGGGCGGCGCCGTTCCGGTCCCGAGCCGCCGTTACACATTCATGTCATGCAACTCAGCCCGAGATCAGGAAGGCACCTACTTTCGAGGACCCTCATGCAGAGCTTCAACTCAAATATTGAATCTACCTCGGGAAATACAGACGACAGGACCGTTAGAATTTTATGTCTTCATGGAAAAGGAGGGTCTGGAGAGAAATTCGTAAATACATCCTTAGAGCCATTAAGAAGGTTGATCGACAATCGTTTGCAACAAAGGGATGCTCACAGTAGAGTTTCATTCCAATGGGACGAAATCACTGCTCCTTATAAACTACCTCCAGGTACGAGCAACGTTGAAAATGATGATGACGTGGGATTTGCGTGGTGGGGCCTACCTCAGGGTGTGAGATCGTTCAATGCCGTTGAGGTAAATTACACTAGTTGAATTGAAATTATTGATTTTCGTCTTACCCCTGCTAACGAGTTCCTTTTATGCTTAACTATTTATAATCAACAAATCAGTACGAAGGATTCCATGAGAGCGAATCGCGAGTGATGGATGCATTGTACTCGTACTCCAATGGAAATGATTGCAAATACGATATTGTCCTTGGGCATTCTCAAGGAGCGATTCTAACAGCAGCACTGATATCTACTCACAATAAGCTATGGACACTTCCAACCTCACCGAAAGGTTTCATTCTCAATGGTGCAGCATGGCCAAATCCGTTTGGAGACGATATGGAAACGATGCTCAAGCGTGTACACCAGGATCCCTTGAAAGATTCACCTTTACCTCCAATGTTATTCATTATGGGAAACTCAGATAACATAAATCCAATCGAAAGTGCCAAGCGGGTTCGTGATACATTCAAAAATGCTGGATTCAATGTGACCACAGTTGAACACGGCGGAGGCCACTCAGTGCCATACAAAAGTGATGACGATTCAATGCGAGCAATCGGAGAAGTTGCCGATTGGATTATGAGTGTTGTAAGTATTTAGTTTACTTTAACTTCTAAGACCTAGTTACAGATCCAAACAAATAAACAAGTTAAGAGTACCAATTGATAATTGAATCACTATAAAAGTAATTCCGTTGCACCCTAATTTCCTCATGTCTTGCTTTTCAACAGATGACTTTGCATATGGCAGTCATATCTGGAAACCTCTACACTCAATAGCACTTTGATTCACTAAAAAGGCGGATCCTCTTCACATGGGGGACTTGATGCAGAGCAATCAGCACTCAATAGCGAAAAGTGACAAACAATCCATTGGGCTGATGGAGCTCCTCATCCTGATACCTTGTATCTCTTGAATGCGGAGAGAGACTGTATAATGATGAGAGGAAATGACAATGTGTTAGATGGTGTTGATGAGTAGGAATAAAATAAGAATAAAAACAACAATCACGTAAAAGCTGTGCAATTGAGACAAAAATAAATTGTTACTTCTTTGACAGCAGTGGCAGTAATGGTATGAAGATGGTGTTAAGTGTTGGGAGACCACTGTGGGCACCTTCCGCGCCAACAACATGGTGGTGTGTTGATGGAGGTTCTGGAGATTGTTGAGAATGAAAATTATGAGGAAAAATGAATGAAAAGTGATCTTGGTGATTTCCACTAGCTTTCTCTCAATTTGGAAAGGATTCGTTAATAAATGATGAATCCTTGATATTGGAATTCTGAGGATCGGATTAATGATTTATATTGATTTCTTAGTTATGTTGTGTCATGTAATTGGATTTGGATATATCTATTCCTTATTATGTAGCAAGAAAAGAAAGCAAGGTCGTGTGATTAGATTTGGATGTATCTATTCCTTATTATATAGCGAGAAAAGAAAAAAAAGAAGTGGTAACAGCTGGTTGAAGGTGAGTGTCAATGGAAATTATATGTTACCACATGTTTCAAGAGTAGAGTATCCGCTCGTAATAATATGCACCAACAGAGGAATAGTATGATTGAACGGTTAGAAAAGAAAACAAAGAGCCACTAGAAACAACCAAGAAACATAGTTTGATACATGTGACATGGCCTTTGGGAAGGGATGCCTGCATAGAATGAAACACTCTTCTATTTTTGATTGAACTTAATCCAGCATTAGAAAAACTTGTTAATCCATAAAGAAAAGTTACTGAACTTTTATCGATTCAATTCATGACGTTAGTTTTGCGTATCCAACCAGACCAAAGAAGCCTATCTGGAATAGGTTCATGCTTTCAGTGAAGCGAGGGTAAGTTTTCTATGTTGGTAATGTTGGCAGCTTAAGTTGTGTTTTGTTTTTGGAACTTGTGGAGGGTGGCATTGTGAGTTTGGCTGCATTGCCATTTAAGAGCTTCATGACATTTGCTTTGATGCAGTTGAATCAGACTCAGACGAGCTATGCCCAAACGGTGAGGAATGTCTTGGAATACAGTGAATGAAAATCACTCTTCCTTCATGCTCTCAACACTGACATTATCACTTCTAACTATGGATGCTTCCTTTGCTCCATTATATATGTACAGTCCTACACCTCTGCCGGAGCAACTACCTACTCTTCCATCTCCTCCATCCACACCGTCATGTCACTGAATGCCGTCCCGGAAATGATCCGCCAATGTGCCTCAGCCATACATGAGGCATATCTCAATGGAGTCCAACCCCTCTTCAAAATTCATGGATAGTTTCATGCTCCTCTATGTTGTACTCACCCTCTATGGCAGTTACCTCCTATATCATGATGTGGAGTAAGATCATTGCGACCCCTCCGCTGTCATACCCTGAATAGAAACATGTACCAACTTTGGAGCGGATGTCTCTGGTGCCATGCTCAGTATGGCATTTGCTGCCCAATGTCTCAGTCAAGTTGGGAAAAGTATGGATGCGCTCAGTCAGGCAAAATCGGCATGTGAACAGGTCATGCTTATGATTGATCGTACATTGGGCAGTGAAGAGACTGGCTGCAAAGAAGAGACAGAAACTTATATTTTGCCCCCATATGATATTGATTTGTCAAGTAATCATGGATTGATGCACAGTGTGACCGAGGGGGAGGTAACCTTTGAGAACGTGAAGTTCACATACCCCACAAGGAGGGATAATTTGTAATTTGATCTTTAAAAGAAGCAAATGGGTTTCTTGCTCATCCTTTCGGAGGTCAAAAGCAACGAATTGGTAAGATGGCATAATCAATATCGTTTGCTATCCATATTCAATGCAGCCATCGCTCATGTTCTCGTAAAGAATCCCAAAATTCTTTATTTAGTTTTAATATCTACAGAGTTCTAAGGAGCAATACATTTGTCACTATCCAATATATTACAATATCAGGTGCTCCGATCATTCTGCTCATCCCAGAATATACGTGTTTCAATGGATCCGTCTTCGTAAATCCATCCATGATACATCCCTGAACAATTCATACTGGCAACAAAGTTCCCATCTTTATCCAGTGCGATCAGGCCTCCATCGCCCCCATCTGAATCAACTTCTCCGTCTCCCATCAGACTCCCCAAGACTACTTCGTCAACAGCTTTTTGCAAGGCCAGTCCTCTATCATTGCAATCGCTATATTTGTACTCTAGTCTTTTGACAACGTCATGAGCAGCGACACATCGTATAAACCATTCGCCATGGCCAGTACACGATACGGCACATAGAGAATTCGCATATGTGCCAGCACCGATTATCGGCGAGTCGCCAACGCGATGATACCGTTGATTGGTCATTCCACCAGTACTTGTGGCAGATGCGAGTTGTGCTCTTTGTCCATCTAGATTATTGAAGTCTGGACGATAAAGAGCAACACAACCTACGGTTCCAAATTTGTGCTCGTCCAATTTCTCAAGAACCATTTCCTCTGTTGATGCGGTAACCACTTCAGACGAATGGTCTAACTGAACCATCATCACATTGCCTGTTTGTTTTTCCGATTGGTTCTCTTTCAACTCCACCTCACGAACAGCCAACAATTGTTTCCATCTTCGTTCTGTCCAAAAATACTCATCAGGTTGAAACTTCACACCTACTTCTGGAGGCAAAGTGCGGGCAAATTCTTCGGCACCCTTTCCTAGGAGCATAACATGAGGAGTTCGTTCCATAACCTGGCGTGCCAGTGCAATTGGGTTCTGTATATTGCTTACTCCGGCAACACAACCAGCTTTAGGGTGTGGCGTTACTGGAAATTTTCTCTGTTGAACAATTTGTCGAGGGCTGAAGACTTCATTTTGTACAGAGGATTTTGCCATGTTCTCAGCCTTCTTCTGCTCGGGGTGCACATTTTCGAGGTAGCAACCCATTATTGAGGCATCCATGCGAATGTTCCCATCATTTGCGAAAACTGAGCCCCTTCCTGCGTTAAATAGTGGGCAAGACTCCATGGACATGACCGCAGCCTCAGCAGCTTTCACCGCGACATCTGTCAACGGCTCGCCATCTACTTTTTCTGTGAGAACTCTGAATCCGGCTTGTAGTGCCTCTTTTAGAGCAGAACGAAATTGATATTCCAATTCTGGAGTCAAATTGTCTCGAAGGATGATGCCTGCTCCTCCATGAACACCGAGGATTACTTTCCGCCGAGGTTTTCCACTCATGGCTCCTGGTGACTCGCAGAGTCATATAAACCGTGGTAAAGTTTCTTGGACTATTTTATTATTTGGCAGTCACCGTCCTGTGAGCGGTTCGGATAGGTTGGGATCCTGTTAGAATCGGTTGTCGGTTCGCTATCGGAGGCTATCGGTTGGGATCGGCTGTTGATCTCTGCTGAGGGGTCGTGCCCGGTGATCTTCGGTGATGCCCTGGTGATGCCTGGCGCCAGAGCTTGATGGGCCCAATCAGGTTTATTAAGCAGGGCGCTTGTCTATCGTACAACACCACCGCAACACCACTATACCTCTAAATTCTCATAATAGGTACCTACCGCTACATGTCTCTGAAACAGGTAGGATATTGTATTGTACTCATGATGTTGTTGCATGTGGTATTGCTCTCTCGGTACCATACTCGGTACAATATCGATCGTTTTGACCTTCACGGTTCGCCGAACTGTACCACACTTCTTGTCATTTTGTGTTGCCAATCAAGTCTTCACTGGCAGACTACCAGAATAACAACAGGTTTAAGTTAACACGGACTGCAATGAGATACAACTTGCACTCCATCGTTGAACCTTGCTGAAATTTGCCACTGTCATCACGGGTACGATAGGCGTGCTATTAAATGCCATTACTGTTACTAAGAGACTACAGAAGTTAAAACAGGTGCAAGTCAGGAATGAAAAAATAATCAGAGGCGTCATGCACTCCGCTTCGCTGAATATTACCAAAAATTCCCATGACAAACAGAGTACACAAGGCATGAAGAATTATATTCCAACGAGGCAAAATGCCCCAAACTCTTCAAGGTAACCGACATGATTTCCGTTGCTGTATTTTGCAAGGTATCTTTTTTTCATCTCATCTTTGCGCAAGTGGTCCAGAACCCTCAACGCAACCTTTCTTTGAGTCAGTTCTTGACACTCTTCGATAAGATTCTCCACTTCATCAAAGTTTATCGCAAATTTCCATGGCTCTCCAATCTTCTCGGCACTCTTCTTCAGAGCAGCGTTCATGCAATCAGAAAACACGTAGTCAAAGGCAATACAAGACCCAACGGCACAACGAGAAATTTGTGAAATGATGGATATCACAACTTCGCGGTCAACATACATGCTGACACCCTCCCATACGAATATTGTTGGTAAATTATGGTTGAAATTCGACTGCGATTCTAAACATTTCATCCAGTCTTCGTGTTCAAAATCACACGAGACAAAATGAACGCCGCTGCATTCTATTTTGGCATGTTTTAGTGCGTTTCTCTTCATTTGTTGCGTCCCTGGAGCATCGACTTCAAAGAGATGGATATTCTCTTTTTTTGTAATGCTGCGGAGTCTGTAACATCTTGTGTCATATCCAGCGCCAAGAATCACTACATTGAACTGTGTTCCCTTGTTCTCATCGGCAAATGTATCTACTACATCGTCTAGCCAGCACGTTCTCGCCTGAAGACACGCTATTTCGCCTAACCTCATCACTCTCTTAAAGCAACATTCCGCCAGCTGATCCGCAAACATACGTCCCGTCAAATAATAATGACAGCGAGCAAGGAACAGATATATATGTGTGAAGAAATAACTCCCGGGTATGTTTGGTCCAAATAAAGAAACGTTTCCAATAAGGAGAGGGGCAATAGTATCCGGTCCTCCACTCATCTGCAAGGCCATCTGCGATCTCGCACTGAATGTCTTGAGTGCAGTAAGTGATCCCACGCTGGTCGTCGATATATTCTTCTTTGGTTTAGCAGTATCATTGGCTTGTGGACGATTTATCATGGAAGGCCAACCCATAATGTATTTCGAAAAGATCATGGAGGGCACTAATGCAATATAGCCGGTGACCATAAAGGATGCCAATCCCAGCCCTGTACCGAATGACAGGAAGCCCAAAATGCGTGACCAAAGGCGAGAACCCGGGAAGAGATTCAGTAGTGTACAATGCAAAGTTGTTCGTGCACGATGCCTTGATGGGATTGGGTGCGTCGATAGTGTCAACCCGTGAGGAATAAGTAAGTTAGACAGCGAGAAAAGAGAGGAAAACAGTTGTTTACGCGGCATCGGTATCTGACGTGCCTTGACGGATCATATGCCAGCTTGGCTGTATAGGAAGGCAGGTTAACTGTGTTCATGACTCTTTTATTCAAGTGTTGTGCGAGATTGTAGCATGTTGTTGTTGTCTGGGGTCGTCTCTCAAACAAGGCATTGATATAGGCGTTGATCGTGCCGGGGCAACAAGTGCAACAAGGATGAGGAGAAGAATAACCAGATGAGAACCTTGTTCTATGCGTCCTTGATGGAGCTTTATGGAGGACTCTAAATAATGGCATTGACAACCTCTAATGCTTGTAACAAATGCATTAAAAATATTGATAGGAATAGAATAACTAAAGGTACCATAATTTGACTCGTGCGCCTTCTCCGTCCTGCATTGTACGCGCTTCTGCCGTCCGCTCACTTTCACAGAGAGGACTGTATGAGACTGTATGCCTTCCTTTAGCGTTCCGCGGCCTGCACGACACGACCGTGAATTGCTCTTACTTCCCATTAGAACGCGACGAAACAACCAGAGGCAGAACGAAGCCAGCAGCCAACAAAATCACCGTCAAGACAAGCGAAATAACCCCCAATTTAAGAGCAACCATGGCACCACTCTCGAAATCCGTTCCCCGCACTCTGAAAAAAATCGCAGTCTTCTTGCGACGCGCCGAAGAACTCGACCGCGACAAATCACCCGAATCACGCGTCGTCGCCTACAACTGCCGCCAATACGCCGTGTTGACCGGCATACCCCTCGCTAAATCGGACGCGTCGGCCAAGAGCTGTCTCGGAGAATTGCTCGATCAATTGGAGAAAGAGAAAACTGCCATGTCGGTGTTCTCCAAGGCCGAGCATTGGACTATTTGTCGCAAGATGGCCGATCGAGTATTCGATAAGGCGGACGGAGAGGATAGAGCCGGGTTGGCAGATAAGGGAACCGCCAAGACTTTTTATGCGGCCGGGACTTTCTACGAAATCTTACAGCAATTTTATGAGGAGGAGAAGAAGGACGGAGATGTTGACGATGACACTCGAACGCAAATTGAGGAAGAAGAGAAGAAACGTCTGTACTGCAAGTGGAAGGCTACTGATATTTTGAATGCAATAAAAGAAGGAAGAGAGCCCACCCCTGGCGGTTACCAGCAACAGCACGAGCAAGATGAAGATGATGACGTGCCTGTTACCAGTCCTTTAAACTCGACAACAACTGCTCATTCCTCTTCGAAGAACGATGAGTTGCCACCGGCACCAGAGATGCCTCCGCCTGATTTATTCATGTCTGTTGCAGAAGAAACGAGTAAACATCCCAATCTGCAACATGATATCGGAGACATTGTGCCACCACCTTCGTATGATGGAGTCGAACTCAATCTTAATGGTGATCCCGTTGAAGATAGTCACGAGGAGGAAGAAGCACCTGGCGAAATTTTCATCCCTGGACCCTTGAGAAATTCATCTGCTAATAATATGACCTTGGACAGCCCACCTCCATACACAGAGCAGTTATCGTCAACTCGCTCAATAACAAGCTCAATAACAGTTCCGATGCCACCAACATCTCCACCCAAAGCCTCACCTGGGGTATTTTCTTCTTTCTTTGGGAAATCGAATGCGACAAAATTCTCAAAGAATCAAATCAATGATGCTGTTGAGTTGACCAAATTTGCACTGGCCGCACTACAAAAAGGAGATGGTGAATTAGGAAGGCAAAGACTGGAACAGGCCTTGAACGTTTTGAAAAAGTAGTTCAATTCGTATGGCGCATATTTCGTCACCGGTGATTGGTGTGAGTACATCTCAATGCCTTGTGCCCGCGCCAACCATTTAGAACTGAATAATGGAAACATATTTTCAGGAAGCTGAAATCTATTGTAACTATTATTATAAGTAGATGAATAGAATCATAAAAATTCAGGCAGAGATCTTTTGCCTCAGTAATTTTGGACAAGTATTGTTCAAAGCCCATACCGAAAATCCCACTTTATTTTATTTATACCAACAAATTACTCAAACTTCCATTCATATGGACAGCATATTTTTTGCTGCTTGTGACCAAATTGGAATTTTGTCTCAGAGAGAACTCGCAGCCAATCCTTGACACAGTGGCATCCCACACACAACATGGCAAGTTGTTGGTGCTCTGAATCATGTAGATTTAATTAACATGGCAGAAATTTTATCAGAACAATAAAAGAGTATTCTAGGATGCCCATTGGAACATCAAGCATTTTGAGATACTTTAGCAGGTTATCAGTTGAGCCCAAGATACTAGTGAGAATTATAAATGTGGGTTCAAATATCATGATGCTTTTATCCTAAAAACATTACAGTTGTGCAGCTCTTGTATTGTTAAGCAAAGGCGTATTACAATTTTACAGGATTTTCTGTTGATCAAGTTAGATTTGATGATCCCTCGGTACGCTATGTAGACTTGATGGAAATAACCCTTCAAGACATTAATGAGGTCACCAGAGCGGGAAAATAAACCAACAAGTAATAGGAATTTATGTCGGGGAATGCTTCATTCTTTCTGACGAAGATTTAATGAAAACAAATTGTATGACAACGAAGTTTTTCAAAACTCAAGAAGTCTTTTGCAAGATTTTAACTGCTTAAACAAATGAAATTATTTGAACCGGAAAAATGGCAATCAGCAAAAGGAAGAGTGCAATATTGCATCATTTATTTTCGTTCGAATATTAGATTTTTCATTTACAGTGCCACGAATATCCAATGATTGAGAATAATGAGGAAGCTGATCACTAGTTGATGAGTTGTGTAATTTTTGGTTGTATAAGGAGAAATAATTCCTGGGAGAGATGGAAAATGGAACACCAATACTGTACACCATTGTCACAGAATGATAACTTGCTTTCTCAGTTCCCACAATGTGCAACAATATCATTACATGCTGCAAGAGCCAATGTTGTAGTGAAAAACTAATCTGTAGGCACCTCCTTGTCCACACATATAAAATATACACCTCCATGTGAAGGGAGTGTTCTGGCAAAAATGCACAAAAGGTCACGATTCATCCAGCAACTAGTTGGTTCAAAATTGTGGAGCTGCTAGTATCACAGCTCATTGAACATGATATTTCCATGGATATTCAGGGGTGCAAAGGCCTAGGCACACATAAACAGCAAAAGGAACCCTACTTTTATAATACTCACAAATTAACAAGACATAGTTTTGAATTGAGGACATAGTTGATAACTTCTCCTCTTAATGTAAAGTCTGACAATATTATCAGTGTCTGGTCATCTCCCAAGTCTAACACATCGTACTATGGATTAAAAGAAGTAGCCAACACAGATATGCCGGAACTTCTTGTTTTCTTTATGTGCTTGAGCTGTCTTGTTGAGAGAGATAATGTTGTTCATGTCTAAGTAATGTTTGTAGCACATTTGAGTGCCTTGAAAAGGAGAAAGGCTGCAACTCAATAGTGTTGGCAATTCAATCGTGGAACCAAGATGGTCTGTTTTCTGTGTTGAGGGGATAAATGTTGTTTTTGCAATGCTTTTTTGCATAATAAAACAAACAGAATTGAGGTCTAGATAATTCACTCTTATGAGACAAGGTAAGCATCTTGTTTCAAGAAAAGGCTACAAAGAATTTGGGATGTTGCTATGAAAGGAAACTTGGTAAATGCAAGCCAAGAAAAGGAATTTAGCAAATCCAAGACTTTTAGGATGAGTCCATTAGCAAGTCCAGTACATTGTTCTTATAGTTGTGGTAGTTCTGTTGGTGTTCTTGTTACAGGCTTAGGTTTGGGGAAATAGATAGAAAATAATTTTTGAACAGAACAATACTATCACCAGTCAGGCTAAGGTCCTACAAATCAATCAAACAGCTGTATGACTTTGACAACTTGATATTGGACAGGGATTTTATGGCCAGAAACATGCAGTTGGGCCTGGGAATGGAACCCAAGGACCTTTACACAGATAGTGCTGCACAGGATGAGGTTTGAACCCCAGACCAAGAAAACATTACAAGGAGCACCAAAACGAATCTCCACACGAAACGCAGTCAAAAAGTCCATGCAGAACACGTTCATTCAACAATGAAAGATGGGCAGACTGACAAAACAATGTCCAGACCGACCAACTATGGACAACAGACAGACCATTCCACAAATGTTGAATCAGTCCAGAAAAGAGATGTTCTGGGCTGAACATTTTTACACACCACATCATGTCTCAAGTTGATGCAGAACACTACACACCACGTGAGCAGCCTGTAGACTTTTGTAGATGTATACTACAGAAATATTCATCATGCACATTACATGATAAATACATAGCCATTGTCTGTTTCCAATTATCAATTTATAGCGTGTTAATCTCATAAAACCGATTTGGCAACAACCACAACAACCATACAGCACTCTCACCCCCTGATACTTAATACTTGCTTTTCTTGAGACATACCTAGAATTGCTGTTGGTTTGGTTCACTCTACCATCAAAACCTACAGTAACTTTTGGCTTAGGCAACAAATGCATAAGAATAAATGCTAGTAACCATATGGAGATCCCTTGTTTATAGACCAACCTCCTAGATTATAGAGCCACATTTTGTCTATATGTTAGATCAAAATTTAGGGGAATTGTAAAAATCAAAAACAATAAAGGAAAAGCTTAAGAAACCTTCTTTCTGGAGCTTTTGCTTTTCCCAAAATATCCATTGCAATAATAGAGAACTGTCATAATTATTTCAAAAAATGAGAAGAGCATTAGATTTAATTTCTTTTTCTCATTATCACCTGGTGATCAGATGGCATCAAAGTTTGAGTACACATGTTAAGCTGTGTTTGATGTAACACATTACTTTCGATTCAATTCCACATGAATTGCACATGTGACCGGCAAAAATAAGAAGTGTCACTCCTACAAAATCAAAAATAAAGTATGTATGGTTCACATTGAATGGGAAATTACATGATTGGATGTGTGCATATTTCCTATTTCAATATAATTCTAAGAGAAATGACAGTCTTGGTCAACCTTAGATTGCATTTCCTTAGGAATTGGAATCCTTTGCAATTACAAATGTCACCATTACAATTTCTAAGGAATTATAATAAATTGATGTCAATCCAATGTCAACATATGGCAGAAAATACAAGTGCCCTTTCCTGTTCACATGAAAATATTGCAGAGACATCCAGGTCCAGAGGCTTCTACATAAATTTGGTGTCTTCCTAGGTATTCAAAAGTCAAAGAAAGCTTAAAAAGTTGAGCATCTATGCTTTTGCTTGTTCCTGTTTCTCATTTTTAGTTGTATTTTAGTATACATTATCTTGTCTCAGCTACAAGTGTAGACAGTACTTGGGGGTTGGAAGATTCAGGTGAAAAAATTGAGAAAGCAAATTGTTAGTCACAACAAAACTTCTCTTTAGAAGTAACAACAGAATTTATAACAAACGATCAAAATGTCAGTGCTCTGAATAACAAAATTATTGGAAATGTTGATGTGTTGATGTAAGAAAGGGATTGCTCAAATAGCTCTCGTGACTTTACTAACAGTATTGGCAAAAAAAGAGGCATTGTTATTTGAGGTACATCAAATATCATCAAAGCAAGAAGTGAAGTTCAAATCTCATTGCTAGTACACAACACAATGACAATTGCTTAGTACCAATAGTATGAATGCTTCAAAATTGAAATGGAAAAGATGATCCATATACCACTGAGTGACCAAAATAAATTTTGTGTTCACTTAATCTTCTTGTTATTCAAAAGGAAACCATGAATTGTGTATTGAGTAGTGCTCTTTGTACTATGGTGGTAAGAAAAAAGTCAACATTAACTAGTCCCTGATGGGAATTATGTTATTTAACACCAAGCAATATTCAACTTAATTGAAAATCAGGTTTGAATTCATCACTCTATTTGCTTGTTTGAAGTATAATTTTGTTATTTATTGAGAATCTCATTTCATTTGAATTGTCTATCAACTAAGCTGTTTCGGTGTAATTGCACACTATGTAGTAATGGGAGATACATGTGTTGTGAACTGATTTTTATAAGTTAAGGTGTTTGCTACTAACAAGGAGCAATGAAGCAAATATACTTCAATGCACAAAATGAAAAAAAGGTTGAAAAATGTGCAAGCTGCCTGTGATGATTTCTACCTACATATTATTTTATGTAGTATACGAAGTGTAAGTTCTTGTGGAGAAGGAGATTTGTCATGGCTTATGATAAAGCTGGTTTGTTTGTACTCTCCTAAGTCAAACTTCTATTCTGACTTACTTCCGCGTGTAACCCTGATTGTCTTATCGTATACTGTCTGTGATAGTCCAATTATCACTGGTATACCAACTGAATATTTGTGCGGGGTAAAAGACCTTTGTTTACTAAAGCATTGCTTTCCACGGACCATGTGACCATAAATTTAAGAGGATAATTTTGGGTCGGTTTGGTGTTGCCTGGTGTCTCCTATTGATTTTGTCTGTGTGTGCAAAAGTGGAATGCCAAACAACAATTCCATCTTATGATTGCTACACTACATTTAGGCGATAGGCACTGCATAGTAGGTATGAGTGAATGGCATCTGAGTGTTTGTTTAGGAAAACATTGTGCCACTAGAAGCTGCTGACAAGACCATGATTGGTACAGCAGGCCAAGCATCTCCATGATTTGGTTGATGTTGATCTCTAGTTAGTTATTCACTTGTTGCGTTGTGATATTTTGAAGACTCTGGTTGACTTACACTGGGAAGTAAAATGAAATGCAGATGGTCCAAAAGTGTAGTGTAGAAACTGCACCTTAATTGTCACAATGCGTGTACAATGTGGATATTAAACCAGGTCTAGGTACGAAGGTGCTGATAGTACAGATATTCTGTTTTTTCTTATGCAATCCTTGGTGTTAGTATATTGTCCTTCTATTTGCTCTGTCACCCCTATGTATCCATGGGAATAGTTGACCAAAGGGTCAGCGGGTCAGCTACCAGCAAGTGAACAATGTCGAGTCATACAATTTATGTTTGACTATAATCATTGGAAGGTTTAAACATCAACCTCTGTGTCTCTTTGTACCATGAAGAGTACGGATTCATTGTTATGACACCCTTTTGTATTGTTTGCAAGGATCCTCAAGGGTGGTCTGTACATTAATAACTCTTTTGTTGTTGGTAATGACATTGCAACATAGCTAAATGTGCATGTACGTACCTATTTTTTGTATTTTTGAAGACAGACGTTGACTATTATCTTATGGTTTATGGAACCATATTGTGACTTCACAGCAAGCATCATGGAGAAGTGAACTTTCCACAATGTTGACAATGTAATAGTTGTGTCTCATTGAATTTGTCAGGAGCCACTTCAGCCATACGACATTTCTGTGTATAGCTGCTTGTGTTGCATTTGTTTTGCATTGCATGCCAACAAGGTGCTACATATCTCTCAGTAGAGATGTTCATGTTTGACTTGTCCTTTGTGTGAGATGGCATTCCCTTTTAGCTAGGGGTACTCTTATTTCTCTGTGCTGTGGTTTTACAAGAACAAAGGTCATGGATCCTTTGTGTTCTTGTGCTCATATGATTTTGAGGCTTGTTTTATGGTTTGTTGTGCAACACGTAGTTGCACTACCAATGGTCATCCCATTGTCTTTAGCAAAAAGACCAAAGCATTTTGGTGAGTCTATGAGTCCCTACTTATGGATGCCATATGTGTTCTCCATGGATAATTCTGAAGGTAAACTGACAGAAGCTCTCACAATAGAATCAATTACTAGTCGCTGAGTCTGGGTGAGATCATTATCTAGTAAGACACAGTTCTTTTGACTCCCATAATGTTCATCATGGTCAAGGATTCCTCTTTCTTGTTCTGTGTTTATGCACTCTATGTTCAGCAAGCTGTACTAGAATGCAAGCATACCCAACCTGAGTTGGTGTTGCTCTAGACCTGTTGTGGTACCAATTGTCTAACATTGATATGTTTCTTTTTTGTGTACTGTGTCTCATGGGCCATGTTAGTGGTTCTTAGTGACGTTGTACCTTCTCCTCTACAATTCCAGTTGTGAGTGAGGTGAGGCAATCATATTGTCTTGCCTAAGGTTCTCCCTTGTACTGGACCATCCAGTAGCATGTGAGTTCCCTGTATGGGCAAATGTTTAGCAAGTTTTTATCTGCTTGTAAGCATGGTGCTTTTGCCATGAGAAGACTTTCGATCTGCTATTGAGCCCTTGATTTCTTCTATTGGTTTGTTGTTCAAACCTTTACTCACTGCTTGGTAAGTCCATCCTAACCTTGTTTAAGTGGTCTTTCAAGCTAGCCTTTGGACACTATTATATTACTCCAAATGAGTTCTATTGAGAACGGTATGGCTATTATTGAGTCTAGTTGTGTGCTTTACGCACATTGAAAACCAGTGATTTTTGTTGCTAGCCCTGAGTGAAACTTTCTTCAGTTTTTCTAGGTATGAACAGGTTCTGGATGCATCAGTATCCAGTCTATGATTTGTTGACTTTTCATGAAGTCTTGTGGTGTTTGCAGAGTTTACTGTAAGGATTCTGTGAGTGTGGACAGTTTTCCTAACTTTTTTGTCCATTTTTACTTATTTTATGAATCACTGAAAATTTTGCAGTAATTTATGTTTGTCCTTGTACAGTCAGTTCTGATGACAGCTGTCAATGAAACCCTCCAGTCAACAAGGGAAATTGTCCTCGTTGTTTTTCCTTGAATTTTTGGACTGGTTGTGCACTGTCTTTATAGGCTGTAAACCCACCTCTTCTGAAAAGTAGAGGGAGACAGGCACTTTCTTCCAACACACCAAAACTTCATCAAACAGTTTCTCTTTTCATGAGAAACCTCAGTAACATGTATGAAATTGAGTTTGTAGTGTAAGTGAGTGTCATTTTTTTCTTTTGACACTATTTGGAAGGTCTGTCATTTTACTCAACCCCCAGAGGGGTATTTCACAGGAGTGGTTAGATCTGTGATCATGAGTTTTTTTGCTCAAGAATCGTCTTGCACTTAAGTGGGTAGCTAAGTGCTTGATATGTTCTGTCCAGGTTTTATTTCAACTCTGTTGCAGACTTTTGACAGCAATTGTCACTGGCAAGGTAAAATTGATCTTAACATATTTTATGTTGTTATTTGTTCAAAAATCTAGAACAAATTATAACTCAGTCCTTGTATTGGGGGGAAAAAAGGGATTGTTTTTTGGTGGTGGTAGGAAGCAAAAATAGAGATGGCAGTGATAGGTGGCAGTTGCATGACTGCCCCAAATCCAACTGTCTTAAAGGAACTGTCCCATGGGAAGGTCCTGAGAAGGAAAGCTGCCAGGGCATATTCTAAAAAAGGTGGTTTGGAAGGAAAGGCTTGATTGGCTATGGTTTCTGAGAAACTCATATCCTATGACTGTTGAGTCTTCCTTTGTATCAAACAATGTGAAGGAGACCTATGGAGTTCCACTTGGAAGCTCCAGATTCTTGGCCTATGTGAGTAACATGTACTCAGAAAGCGTGTTTCGACAGGAATTTATTGCTTGTGCAATAAAAAAACATCGTTTGACTTTACCCTTCCTTTTGTGTAGGAAGAACCCATCATGTGTGCGCCAAGTGATTGACACCTGCCTAGCCGGGTAAAGAAAACATATGGATGTTCCTAATTTTGGAACATGGGGAATGCTTTAAACCATGTCCTTCTTGCTTCCACTGTTACTGTAGCAACACCATGTCAGGGGTTAGGAACCCAACATGGTTCAATTTCCAGTTGCTATGTTGATACTTTTGCTTGTGAATTGCAGCATGGCACATGTGTACATTTCTCTACTTGGGAGAAGAGTTCATCTTCTTGAGAAAACAATTCTTGATGGCAGAAGATTTCTAGGCATTTTTATTTATTTTTAAATGTAGCACGGTATTTGAATTAATCAGGTTATTTAAACTTGACTGTTGAATTTCGGTTAAGATTTTTTCTAGCAAGCTCTTTAATTTCAACTTAAATAAATCCAAATTTTTATTTTCGGGCTCTGAATTCTATTTTCCTCGGACCAGAGGATGTGCAGTGGCTATTTGCAAGCCAACTAACTTTTCCTTTGATTATAACTCTTTTTTGCGAAGCTTGGTAGCTTATGTGCATGAAAGGGATACCACATGAGAAGAGTTCTCATTTTCGTGGACTTTTCTCACTTTTTTGCTTGGATTTCAGAAAGAAATTGACAAGTTGCATGTTTTCCTGACAAAAACAGCCAAAAGTACACAGCGTTCTTGCGCGAATTGAAAATTCATGAGAATTTTGCGAAGAGCTATTCTGGGGCACAACTCTTAGTAATTTTCTGGGTCCATCTAATGCACCCATACATTCCAGGACTTGGAGATATTACTCCGTGTTGCTCTGACATTTGACCAGGATGCGGCAATACATTGCACTCCTATGCCCATATAGGGAGTAGAACAATGGTCGCTCCTAGGCTGGTCCTTTTAGATCATGAGCTAAGCCCTATGAGTCTTGGACACACTATTTGTGGTCATTTTTTTGAGATCGTGATTGCGAGGGTTGTGTCGTTTCACGATTTGTCATATGGGCTGTGCTGTGACATGCTCCCATGTTTATGGGGCTAATCAGCAATCGCAGGACTATGTCCTACCCATGTTCATTCTCTCTTGAGGTTGTGTCCAGACACACTTGAAAACTTGAGTCCCACGTGCCACATGTGCCCGTGCAGTGTTGATATGATACTCACACCACCACCATGCAAACAAACAAGGGAACTGGATCCTAGGAGTAGTGAACACTTCTGAGTCAAGAACTTCCAGGGGGATTGCGAGTCTTTGAAGTGACCAATACCTCTCGGGGGTCACGTGCAAGTGGTTTAGGCTTTAGAGGCTATTCTATTCTTGATAGGGTCATTTTAGGATCTATAAGATGTTGTATTGTACTGCCAATTTGGCTATAAGTACATAGTACTTTGTGGTGTCCCTGCATCTGCATGTGATCACGGGTACGGATTAATTTTAAGTCTAATCGTGTTTTACTATCTAAAAATAGACTACACACCTATTGGTCTTTCGAAGAAAAAATAAACCGAGGCATTTATGTTTATTGCCTCCTCATTTTCTGAGGGGCTGCTACAAGCTATGCTGCAAGTTAGCTTTGATGCCACAAGTGCGTATGATACATCACGAGTGGTCTTATTTACTGCAAGTGCACTTAGTGCTAGATGCATGATCTGCTAACAAAAGGGGAGTATACCCGTGTCCATTGGGATCTAGTCCTCAATAACATGTAGGGCAATTGATCTTGGCTACATGTTTAGAAAAACACATGCAGGCCTGTGAGTGAAACTCACTTCAACTGGCAGAGTATGTAACTCAGGGCTCAGCTGTGGCTGTTGCTACTCTTGGACTCAAGCAGCACAAGTTGCGCCACATGCAACATACCAAGAGTATTGTATGGCTTCAAGCGACAAGGGACAATGGACAGACGGACCTACAATGATCGGCACACGGACAGTGGATGGACGATGGATGGTGGAACAACGGACAGATGATCCGATCTGGTCGCGCAAAGGCTATCAAATGATAGTGACCTAAGCCGTTTTGATGTAATTGCATACTATGTAGAAATGGGTAGATACGTGTGCTGTGAACTGATTTTTATAAGTTAAGTTGTTTGCTACTAAGAAGGAGCAATGAAGCAAATATGCTTCATTGCACAAAATGAAGCTGTGTAGGATCCTACACAGTTCTTGTATGTCTTTGTGTCATTTGTTGATGACATAAAGCTTTTTGTCCCAAATGGTATTTCTGGGCAGTGGATCTATTCTTGCTATTTGCAAGGTTCTTATCATTATTGGGAGATGTCCCTCATCTCCTGAGAAATTAAGGGTATCTTTAACCCTTTTACATAAAGTTGGACCAAAGTGCGTTAACTAGAGCAAAAAAGTGTGCCTAGTTAACTTAACTAGAGCACTTTCTGTATCTTGTTCACGATTCAAGAAATACGATAACTTTATATTAGCCCCTTTTTTGATCTTGATAATGTAAATTACATAATAGTTACTTCTAGATAACAAAATTTTACGTTTTACGATATAGAGACTACACCGGAAAAGGGACATTGCTCAATTTGTATGAGGAAAGCATGGCGATGGTCCTCACTGTTTTTGTGACATGATATGCTGTAACAAACATGCCGTGAGTATAACTAGGACGTAATTTTTGGCGAGGAATCGAATGGTGCAATCAGATTGACTCAGAAGTGAGTGCAAGTGGGCAAAATCGGGCAATTTTGTTAACTAGGGTCGGTTTTTGCTCTAGTTAATTAACTAGTATCAAATTTTACTCTAGATTAGGGTGAGGATTAAGTTTACCCTAGAATACTACTGAAGGGTAGATAAGTGGCCTATGTCACTTCAAAATTACACCATGTATTGTGTATTGAGTAGTGCTCTTTGTACTATACTGGTAAGAAAAATCAACATTAACTAGTCCCTGATGGGAATTATGTTACTTATGACCAAGCAATATTCAATGTAATTGAAAATCAGGTTTGAATTCAGCTCTCTATTTGCTTGTTGAAATATAATTATTTTATAGATTCAGAATCTTTAATTTGAATTGTCTAGCAACTTCCTTTCTGTCGTCTTATCTGATCGTTGAATATTTTAGACATATCTTGCTTGCTTTGCTTTTAAACTTTGCAATACCAAATGTATTTACACATAATTAATGAGAAAAGAAAGAAGCAAAATGAATTAAAAATATGATCAACCACCTACCAATAAATTGTATATTAGAATTGAACTCAAGCACTCTTTCATTTTATGAAATACAATTATTTTTGCATGTTCTGAATTTTTTGTTCTAATTGGTATGCAGCTTTTTTCCGTTCAATAATATCAGATGTATGTTCACTTACTTTCTGTTAAAATTGTTCAACGTAGAATGGTTTTCCCTTAACTCTCAAGAAAAGAAAGTAGCACAACAATTTAAAAACGTGATCCATCACCTAATTCATCAAACTATTAATTGTTTGAAATGCAATTATTTTGTGCATTCAAAATTTTGTTTTTGTTTAATGGGCAATCAACTCAATTCACATTATCCTTTCTGATAGTAGCATAAAATTTCAGATGTATGTTCAGTTACTTGCTGTTTAAACTTTGCAACACCAAAGTCATCCGCAGCTGACTATTTAAGTTTGATAAAGCTAACTTTAAAAACAAATACAACTATCAAAAATATAAATGGATAGACTTTTATTTCAAATAAATTCTCATTTATCAAGGTAATAGTTCACTAGTTGATTGCTTTGAAGAATTTCTTTACTAATTCATGACGTAAACACTGATGGCAGCAAATGTAAGTGAGGTGTTGTATCCTCCTCCTCCTCCTCCTCACACATCCCGTCACAAAAACTGTATTGTTGAATTCCCAATCTCCTTCCTCCAAACTTTCATTATCATTTTCCAAACAAGCTTTCCTGCCTCTACTTTGCCATATCAGGGCGCATTTCAATTTTTTGCATCCCAGCTCTGCCCACTTTACATTTGACCTAAATGGGATTCTTGCCCCAGTCAGTTGTTAGTTGTTTGCCCCACTTGAAAGATTGTTCTCCATTATCTTTCCCTTCTAAACTATTGAATGTTGTGTCCTCTGTTGAATGAAGAAGAGCAATGAAAATTATTAGATACATTCATTCAGCAGACACAACAATCAATGATTATATCATTTTCTTACCATTTACTTTAGAATTATGTTAGTTTCAAATGACAATAATATTATGGAGACCTGCTCCTGATGGACACACCTCCAGAAAGGTGAAATTGGAGGTGCACAACCCTTTGTGACAGCTTAATTCTTAAATTTAGGAAAGTTGATACAATGGACAATTTTGAACGCGAGAAGAAAGTGCAAAAAAGTTCTTTCCTAATGTCACATATGTGTAAAATTGAGTACCATTTGGCAAAGTTTGGGTGGCATAGATGGGTGCAATGGACAAGGAAGCGATGAATTTATCACTTTTTGAGAAATGTGCATGGTTGTCATCAATTTTTTACAAAGGACATTGAACAGACATCTCACCATACCCCTAGGAGAAAAGAAATTTGACATTGTTGCACCACTTTGTAAGGATGCCCCCATGGCATAACATTGCCAAAATTTGCTTTGTTTTGATAGTTTAGGACTCCATTCAATTGCACATTAGGGAGTCTTCAATTGTGGGGGGTTCGACTTTTTGATTTTGCAAATGCAGGGTGATGGCAGTTTGGCAACGGATCCAGAATGGGCAAAGGTGGAGTAGAACAGGTTTCCTACTTTACAGCAGGTCATACAAAACAATTCTCAATTCAACCCTACTATAGACTGTAGGTGGGGTCTATAGAGTATCATTGACAGGAGATGTCTAAAGGCTGCTATATCCACTGGGTCTATAGACTAGTGATGGGGTCTCTAGACTTTCACATTATAGACTGTCATGGGGGTCCATATAGTCTGTTCTCGGGGGCTTCTCCTTTGCTTTCCCAACAGTAGTTTGTAGACTTCTCTGTAATTATCTCTAGAACAGTACTACATGGCCTATAATCAGGGTTGCAACACATTCAACATCTCAATCTATAAAAAACACCATTTAATCCCAAAGCTCAAAATTGTGACTTTTGGTTTGATGACATATTTCTGAGTCTAAAATGTCAGCCACAAAAAAAATCAGACATCTGAATTTTTCAACCAAATCCATTTTAGAGGGGTGTATACTAAATGTGGGGTCTATAGATGGAAGTCGGTCTACAAACAGCTTCTAACATTTATGTTACGCCTCATTTGAAGATAGTGCCTACGTATATATACCAGGCAGAGATCATCTATTACTGCCACTGCCTGTCGATAGACAATTCCCACACTACACAAAATGTTGAGAACAATGAGGCATACCTGTGTGTTGATGGGCCATCTTCAGCAAAGGAGGAAGTGCCTCTTTATGAACAGGCAGCACATCATATAGAGATAGATGGATGTCTATACACAGGCAGTAACTGTTTGTAAATAGGGCCATGATTTGAATAATTAGGATGTGCCAGTCTAATGAAAGGCAGCTTATCAATAGATCATTCCTTGCCTGTTTATAGATGGCACTGCACTTTTCTTGACATTCTTGTTATCTACAAACAGTTCACATATTATAAACATCGTCCTGAATCCTGACATCATCATATTATGTATGGTGTGCTGTCTGTCTTGATAAATGGGGATTCGTGGTGCACATCGCTGGAAAATTTGCCTTCAACACGTGCCATGAAAGACAACGCGCATTGTGAACAGTTTATTTTCTCATCACGAACCGAGGACTACGGAACATCGATCTAAGAGGCTTAAGTGAAATTACGAGCGAGAAAACTAGTAAATTTTACTGTGAAGTCAATCAAAGGAATCACTATTTGTCAGTTTGGATGCAGATGAACCGGAAAAATTAGGACAAGCAAGACCCTAGGAAAAAACAAAATTCAAACAACTTACGCATCGTTTCAAGCAGGCATCATGATGTATGTGAAAAAAGTGTGCCGTCCTATGGTACCACACAGACTCCCATTACAAAATTTCTGTTGACGGAATTTACACCCGAACACCGAGCCGACTCGGCCTAAAGCACCTTCTTGGTCCAATCCTACCCATTCTCTCTTTTTCCGAGCTCCAAGACTCCAAGCCGTTCTTATTCCACCATCGAGGAAAGGGATTCTACTGCCGTAGAATGTAAATACATCACGAAGACCTATTAAGACGCGGCACTATCACAACCTAACGTCCATCGCGAAGCCTCATTATCATTTACATGCTGCCTGCCGTTACACCAGTTCAATCCTGAAGCTCCTCCTGTACCATTAGTCCCCACATGAGTAACATCTTTGGTAGCACATCACCTCATCGATCGAAAAGGATACGGCCGATGCCATCGAGCTCTTCCCTCCCAATGATGCCAGTAAAAGAAGAAAACGAACATCGAGAGGACGATTGGGATCATCCTGATCAAGTTTCAACCTCTGCTTCCGAAGCCTCGAGCGCGAACAGCAAAAATTCAGAACCTCCTCTTCTGGATTTCATTGGCACAGCTTGCATGGCAACCACGTGGTTCACGTCGTGTTTCCCCTGCGCGGTGGTCGATATAAATCACTGCGATGACAGGGTGGTCAGCAAGTTAGACAGGACGAATGCCATGAACGTCATGTATGGCGCCCTCGAAGAGCCGCCGGTGGTGAACAGCTTCGAGTTGAAGGAGGGAGAGAACGAGTACGATGGGGACAATTATTATTCTGGCCGTGATCACTATGGAGGCACGAAATATTACTCCGCCCGTGATAAACAGCAGAAACATTTGCAGGACGGCGAATGTGCTGTTGAGCAAAAGGATAACCCCATGATGGAGCCCGAGAATGAAAGCACAGAGTCTCTTTGCCAAGAGGCATGCTACGATGTGCCGCTGTCTGCAATTCCTGACAGTGCGACTGTGCCTTCACAACAACGAAAGAGATTTATCCCAAGAAGGCCGACCAGCGTTCGACGGTTGTTTGCAAGGAAAAAACAATAACTGCTTTGTCTTCTGATGTCTGAATACAGAGAGGATTGCGCTGAAGTCATACTTTGTGTCTTACTTTGTATAGATAGTATAGCTCGAGTAGGCCGTTAACACATGTCGTTTAGTGCTGTTTCATTTATCAAAGTTCATTTCACTTTAACGCATGCTTTTAATCTTTTCGGATTCATATTTTGAACTTAATACAGAAGATATTCTGCAACTCGTTTTGTCAAATCTTGTTGCAAGATTTACAAGTACTATAACACAACTTGTGGAAGTGCAAACAATAGTATAATTTCACCTTCACAAAGTGGCGGATGCGAATGGTTGCACTATGGATGATGGTAATAGTGATGAGCGCTCAGACGGCCATCATCATCCCGACACCATAAGTTGTACAGAACAAAACCATTGCGTTCGCCCCTTTGTCGCCATTTATTGCACATGAAGTCGTCGCTGGATTTTGTGAAATTCCCATGTTCCATGGAAGGAAAATAAAACGTGCGAACAAAGTTGTTTATCATATCAATCCCTACATTGAAATCACGGCCGTCCCATTTGAATTGATTCTCGTGAAGTACTTGCAAACAGTACTCCAGTTCGGTTATGTTTGCACCATTCTTCATATGGTAATAGCTCGGCAACTTCCTATCAAGTGAAAAATTGTGCATGACATGATCCGACTGGTTGAGACATAGTGGAACACTTTCTCTCGTTAAGTAGTAGCCAGCTTCGTTTATGTCTGTGTTGTGCCACATAATTCCCATAGGACTGTGTGATATGACGACAGCATGTCTACATTGAGAAATTTATGACACGACAAAACCAGTAGACACTCTGGAACAAACTCACGTTGGGTGATTTTTTTGATTTACCCATCCATCACCCCATACCCCAACACCCCAGTGTTTACGGTCAGGAATCCACGGAAACAGTTCGACCACTACTGAGTTCGATCGCATGAGAACTCCCTGTGTCAATTGTGACCCGTGGATTCCAATGAATGCGTCGATGGACCGATAAAGCACTGAGAAGAACAGAGCCAAGGGGGTCCCAAAAATCATTTTCTGTTGAAGAAATCGTACACCTAAGTTGGAAACAAAATGTCCATGCCTTCTTTCCACTCACCTAGTTGTTCCTCCACAGAAGTCAAAGATTGATTTGTGCTTGTGCTACTAAAATTGGTCGGCAAATTTGCAACGTCTACTTCTACACATACCATGCGTTGTGTATGATATCGATCATTGCAGTGTGATAACGTATCATTGATGTTGAGCCATTTTCTTCGATCGCTCCTCTGAGAGATTCCAATGATTGTCCATTCTTGATGTATCAATTTTTCGTTAGAGGTTGTGGCCGATGCGCCGGGAGAGACTCTCTGTAGAGCACGGTGAAGTATGTATTTTCTGTAGGCTGCAACATCATTGTTCAAATGCGGATAGATATTTTCGTAGGTTTTTATGAGAGATGTTCTAAGATCCTGCCAGGTATCACAGCCATCAGTTTCTAATTCATGTATTTTTTGCAAATATCCTGCATAACAATATTTCGTGAAGTTGTCTCGAACTGAATGGTCTGGAATCAATGTGAGTGTTAATTGTGAGTCGTTCTCACTCGGAACAGCGTTCGTTTTCGGATGTTCCTCTCTATATCCACAGAAAACTAATCTTCTGTAACATTGACAAGATGACAAGGTTTCGGTGACGTTGACCCAAGACTGAACATTATTGCCAAAAGGCAACCCCATTGTATAAAGGATATGTGAGTCCAATATCTTACGAGAGGGGTCAACCGAAAAATGAATATAAAATTGGATCTCATTCTCTTTATTGATTGTTGAATTCGTATATGAGATATAGTCTTCCATCAAATGATGCATTTGCAAGAGACTTCGTTGGTAATACTCTCCCAACATGTGGTTATGATTTCCATGGACGACAACATGATTCAAGACTTTTGAAATTGTACATAGCTGTTCTTGTAGCTGGGAAGACTTCTCTCTTGAAGCCCCAGGAAGAATATTTATAATAGGACGCTTTGGCATTGAGAATGATGGTTGCTTACTATTTGGCCCAGAAGTTTCATCATCAAAGAAATAGAACCACTTATTTTTCCGTATAGGCGAGTGACAAATGTTTTCGACTACTTGACAAATGTTGTCTCTATCCCACGGAAAGGGCTCCGATGCTTGAGAATGCGGAGAGGGTCGAATCAGAAGGGAGACGTTCTCACCATGCTCGGTCGTTGTTTCAGGCGGTCTCCTGTGAATGTTTACTGCCGCTGTCTCCGTATTGCTGCGCCTGATTTTGCTATCATCCCTTCGAAATTCATTGGTCGCGTTCATGAGATTGGACTCAGTCTTCCGAGTAACCAAGACGCTACCAGAGATTTCATCTTTCAACAAGGATAGGTAGTAATCACCAGTGAATGGCATAATTTGCAGAATAGCGATTCCAGCTATCGTCAACAAGATAAACACCACAGTTTTCGGCGACGATCGAGGCACCCGGGCACGTCTCTTGTGAATTGGTAGCCCCGAAGCCATTTTGAACGTCGATTGCAACCGAATGCACTCCCGAAGCTCGAGGTTCGTTCTAGTTGGTTTATTTTCACATGGGATTGTTTTCAGATCCAGTGAAAGGTAGCCTTTGAAAGAGTGACAAAAGCCGCTGATACACAGCCTGTTGCCATAGCCAACAAATTATCAGACGTCTTTCTTTATCGTGTTCTCATAATCACATCTTTCTTGTCTCTTGCTCTCTATTGTACCGAGCGAGAGCCGAGCGAGTAGCAGGCAGCGCAGGCTACGTATAATACTAGACTATACTAGAGCTGGCATACGATACTATCGTACCTACACAGTCCTCCACCTCTCTCTCTCTCGCTCCACCCTCCACCCTCCTCCGCCGCAAGCAAAAAATAATTACCATCGTCTAGAGAGAGAGGTTATACCACTGGAGAAGAAGAGAATCAGAATAGAATCCAGTGAGGGCATAGCGAAACATTCAACCTCATTCAAACTCGCCCATATCTATTATCGAATCCCAATCATTACTGGCTTCATTGAGTTATTTGTTACGCATCACGATGACAACAGTAGTCGAATTGCCCAGCATCTCGACCTTGCCACCTGAAGTTCAACATGTGATCCTAACTCATTTAGATGTGGCATCTATGTTTCGCTTGCTTTTAACCTGCCGACACTATCAGACCATCATCTCGACTGATTGTAACAAAATTTGGAAGAACCACCACGATTTACGTTGGACGTATGGAAAATTCCGACCAAAAAGACACAGGGATCAGATGATGCAGTGGTCAAGAGAAAATGGTTGGGCAGCTCATAGACCCGTGACGGATCCGCAGATTGGTCCAGTTGAAGATGCAGGCGACTGGTTTCGTGAATATTTATATCGTTCTCAAGTGGACATGAAAGTTTTGCCAAGTCTAATAAACATAAGCAGTGGGGAATGTTGGGGCAAACTCATGAGATACGGTGAAGATATTATTGATAAAGTCTTGGCGTTGATGGTGGGGGATAAGTTCAACCGCGACCTAAATTCAATTGCCAGAACGGGAGAAAATCTCTCGGATGTTGTTAATAGAGTGCTTGACTCAACTGAGATGAGGGAGCTGCCCATGATTCGTCAAGACCCTTTGATTCGAAGCTGTCACAAATTCTGTTCGCACGTGGGGCGCTATATTGCATACCAAGAGTGGAGATTTCTTAACGAATCTGGTGTTGATACTTTCATTGAAGACGGCGCAATCACAATATCCAAATTTTACAGTTACCAAGATCACGAAAGTATTTATGCTCAGTTGGATTTACTGGCAAACTGGCTTCGAAAAAGACTGAAGCAGCGATTTGGAGAACCAGCTCAACCAAACAGTGGAAGATCTTACCCGATTCGAGATATTTTGACCGAAATGGGATACCTCTTTGGTGCTAGTGCACCAGGTGGCGAAGATTTAGGGGAAATCCCGTTTCTAGGAAACAGTCATGATTACTACAATCCGTCCAATTCACTGATAGATCATGTACTCGAGAAGAGAACGGGAATCCCAATCACCCTTGCTGTCATCTATGCTGCGATAGTCAGAAGAGCATTTGATATAGAGCTTGATATAATTGGTCTCCCTGGACATATTGTTATTGGCATACCACAACGCATTGGGGCTGAAAGGATCTTTGTGGATCCGTTCAATGGTGGCCGTGTCCTTAATTATGAAGCCTGCTGCCAAATTGTCAGTCGATACAACATAACATTCAGGGAAGACATGATCAATCCAATCTCTCAAAAAGAGGTGTGGCAAAGAATGATAAGAAATTTGTGAGTATAAAAATCGAAATCTGTGCTTGTTTGTCACAATAGCTCATTTTTTTCGTTCAGGATCAGTGTCCATACAATGCAAGTAATGCATGACCACAGCAGTGCAGATTGGAACGTAGCAGTTCCCCTCAGCAGTTTTTTGAAAGATGAATTGAATAATATCTCAAACTTTGACGAACTTCTCCGTGTGCGAGGGTGGGGATATGAAGAATAACTCAAACCATTTAAATAAATTAGATGATATCAGAAGCAACTGCACATTAGTTCTTTGTCAAGAGGTTAAACACTACTATTAACTGCATCAAAAATGGCGAACAAGGTTCACAATCAATGAAACAACTTACTACTGCACTCCACAAGTAATTGATCAAGTCGTGTACATAGAAAAAGCATCAAATTTGGTATGTTCAGAAACCAACAGAAGTTCGATGGGATTTTCTAAAAATGTTTATCATTTCATTCTGAGATATGTTGTCATTGTTGGCATATGTTAGCATGTTCAGCATGCTCTCCATAGACGCTATTAGAATTGGATGGGACTTGGATGAAAAAACTTCTTGCACACCTATAAAACAAAAAAATCCCCCATTAGTGTCAATAAAAGTTGCAAGGGAGTGTATGGAATTTAGTCATTTATTTTAAGTTCTCATTCTACAAATCATGGGATGCATGATGTAGTAAAGGAAGCAGAGTGAGAGGTGAGTAGCTGTGAGAGAGATAGTGATTATTTGAGCTGATATTGTCTTCCATTTATCAAAGGATCCCTCACACAAAATGTGCTTTCAACATACCAAAGACTGTTTTCAAAACTCCACACAAAATTCTTCACAGGACATATTCGTGGCTTAGTTGTAAGACCCCTTAGGACTTTGTAATCTGTTCTAGATTTTAAAAAGCTATACCTATTTTTGTAATCTCTGCATCCAGTTCTATTCCTAGTACTCCTACTCTCTAGGGTACTTGTTGTTTTATTGTTTGTTGGGTAAAACAAAACAGCATAGAGAGAAACACGATTCCAGAGTTTGGATCCAAACACAGGCTAAAGACACAAAAAGGGGCAATACCAAGGGCAATCAGAATAATACCATGGGGCAGCAGGAAAAATTGTATGTGAGTATCTTAATTCTGGAGTCAAAAAAATTCTTACAAGAAAAAACTTAACTCGAGCATCTTGTGCCTTACACACATTTGCAGCATGTGATAGAGTGACAAAAAATATGAAAGCGTTGGTTACGATGTAAACGTCTAGTTGCAATTGGCAACTTGGAAAACATATGAGCAAAATAGATGACCTAATTTTTGATGAATGAGGACAAAAAATTGAGCCATTCTGAATTCATACAGCCCCATATCAGCTCAAATCATGAAAGAATTGTTGCATGATTTTGACAGAACATCTCTCCCTTTCAGATTTTCATGTTGAAGAGAACTTATTGTAATCTTCCCATAGTTACTATTCCAGTTTAAGTCTACACAAGAGGTGCTTAATTTTATAATCTAGAACATCTTACAAAATCCTACGCTGTCCTACATACACAATCTACCTACAATATTAGATGTGCTCAGTTAATTACAAAAAATAATGCTTGTAATCAAGAGTGGGAGTCAATGTCACTTCAAGATTACATCCTCAGCTTAGCTTTGGGGTCATCTTGAAGTGACATCAATCCATCTTCATTAGAACGGGTGATTTTTGCAATCTACCATGCATATCTTACTTGAGGTAGATTATTTATAGTAATCTTCTCAAGCAAAAGTCATAAAATAATTCTAAACTTAAGATTACCCTATAGTTTATAGATTGAGGGGTGGAATAGCCATAGCGGATGTCAAAGTTCATTGCAGAATATCAAGCAATCATAAACCTCCAATCTAACGACATATGATGTTCTGCAGTTTGTGAGTTCTGTTCAGACAACTATATTCAATCGTGTGGTCGTTCATGTGTAAAATATTTCACGATTGTGTCTTCATCTACCTTGTGATCTCATTCTTCACAAAAAATCCTTGAAATGGGCACATCACCTTTGCAGATCTGCTCATCACTTTTGTGGCACCATTGGATCCAGAGAAGTAATATTGACATGAAAAGTCATTCTCTCCCTTGTTTACCATCGTTCATCTGCAGGGGCATCAAAGTTTCTGCAGATGAAGATTCGAACATAATTTTACTCTAAGTAAATGATTGTCAATGTTTGAAATTTGACTCCACCTATCGCCTTCTTCATGAACTCATTCACACTTGAATTCAGCCAATTCCCAGTTAAGAGCAAACAGGATAGCCATCCAATGACAAACAACAAAGTAATGGAATGCCTTATCATGCTCCTCTTGATTATGTAAAATTTGGATTTCACACAATGTCTACGAGATTGATGATCTTGTCGCTGCTTTGTGCAAGACATTTGGCGGGGACAGGTTGTTTAGTGTGATGAACTAATGGAACTTGTGCAAGAACCATAGGATGAAGAGCCATTCTGTGGTTCGTTGTATTGTTTTCAAGAGCAGGATGATTGGATACATTTTAAACACCTTCAATCAGTTGAACATGTTTGATGTTGTTTTGATGCTTAGTTTTGTTTGCGTGACATGCACCCATAAATGACTGACTGCAAACGATTCAAGTGATTTCCTTGCAAAGCCCTGACAAACATAAATTTTTCTCAGCAGCTGCCGGGCGAGGGGAAAATGTGCACTCTTCTCATTCGTAAGCTTGAAATCCTGCGCAGCTGCTTGGGTCATATATAGAATTAAGTGAAGAGCGTCAAAGTAGTACTACCAGTTACTTTGTAACATTATAGACAGTACAAATAGTCATGTTGGACCGCTCTATTCTTCTGTGCAGCAGAAATGAAATCGAACAAATAACTCTCAGTTGGCAGCGAAAGGGAATATGCTCAGGTTAGTTTGATACGAAGATGCCATTAAGCTCCCAGTAACGCGCTCTTCGTGAGCGCGAGCCATGTTGCGAACACTAGTATTGGGTGTCAGAAAGAGATCTGGCATCCGGGTTCCATAAAGAGGAGACCGAATGCCGCATTTGACGATCTCCCGCTCTCGAATAAGGTGGGGGTTTGATTTGAGTTGCTCCTGTGCCATTTTCAATAGAGCAACTTGCTGGTGGAACCAGTTTTCAATAGCCGATCTTTCATAAGTGATTCCGTCTGATGCCAGAACAGGATCTTCGGTCATGAGCTCATGCGTGATGGGGCAAACTAGTTCCGAAGGAGCATCATCGAACGTAAGTTCATTCCTAGACTGGTTGGTTGATGAAGGCGTTCCGTAATTTTCGAAGTCGCCATAAAGAAAAGACGGGAGAAATGCATTACTTTCCATCCCACGCAAGACGCTGTTTGTATCGAAGTCACTGGGGTCAACAGTTGTCGTAGATGCAGTGACATCTGTGACATTCTTTTCTTGAACAGCTTGATAGTCGATAACAGCACGCTGGAAGGCTTTACGCTTGAAGCCTTTCACTCCAGAAGAGCCATTTCCAGTTTTCATTGTTTCGGCAAGATACTCTTCGTCGCTAACAGCTTCTTTCAGTGCCGTCATTGAGTCGATATCTTCGGATTTTACAAGCCACATGAAGAACTCGTCTACATTTCCTTTGATACAAGATTGATGGCTTCGTAAAAACAAAAGCAGTCGATCCTGTTCAGGCAAGGAGAGGTGTTGCTGCAACGCCGTTGTTGTTGATGTCTGACTTCTATCATTTAGACTTGAGACAGATCCATCGGTCATAGGTTCTCGTTGTACGTTCCTCTTTATTCCGATTTCTGAGGGCAATATAGATGGAATATCAGCAGAAATTGGAGCTTGTGTGGGTCTTGCATGACTTTCTTGCTTTGATGTAGAATCACACGGAGCATCCTTGATGTCAGGAGAAATCGGAGACATAAATGGCACGAATTGAGGTAAAGTTTCGGATTGCACAAGAGGCTTGGGCAAAACAAGTTCTGGTGTAGGATTCGTCTCGAAAACATTTTCGAATACAGCGTCCTTTCGAGTCGAGAGCGTCGATTCTGAGACTTCTTCTTGTGTACGAGACAGGCATAGGGGGACTACGCCGCCAGGTATCTGGCCAGTTGGCATTTGCAATCTGGCCCCATTTTTTTCGTCCGCAGCTTTTTTTGGCCTTCCGTTTCCACTGATAAGTTTCTTCGGTGAAACAGTAGTCACGGAGGTAGTTCCCGTTGTGCTTGGCGTTGTCGTGTTATTCATAACCGAAGTTGGAGTGACTGGATTTGCAGAAGTAGCAGCAGCGGGAATTGCAGGTACCTCCTGGCGGTACGCTATGGAAGACATGGCATTGCCGTCGGAAAGAGTAGGTTCAACCTTTCTCCTTCGAGGTCTCGAACACGATGTGCATTCGATGCTCTCTTCTATATTCTCTCTGGTGCATTGGTCACAGTTCCACACGCTTGTTCTAGAGGGAGAGCTAGGCGAATCAATGGTAGCACATGTTCGAGGGCACGCATCGTCAGGCAAACCAAAAAATTTTACTGAAAGATTTTCTCTCTTCAAAAGAGCCTTCTTTCCTGAGCCAATGCATTCGACCTCGAAACGATCTCTTTCTGCGACAAAGTAGAGCACCTTGGCAGTTGAATTATTTAGATCTCGACCGGCATCGCTCGCCAGCCCATGAATCACAACTGTATTGCCCACCATATCCCATTTTTTGCGAATCTCTGCCTCGCGCAGCACTTTGTCTCGTGCCTCTTCTTCCGCCAATCTTTGTTCATTAGCAGCACGAGCATCTTCTTCCTCCTTCGCTTCTTGAATTGCCACGGCTTTGCTACGTCTCTCCAACTCTTTGCATTGTTTTGAGGAAAACAAATCTGTGCGTAGAGCTGCTTGTTTCAACGTCTCCGAATCTACCAGCAGGACGCATTTCCCTTTGCCTTCAATGAAGAGCTGATACAACCGATTCACATCACCACCCTCCTTCTCCAACTCTACCCCGTCAACCCTCCTCATCCACTCCACAGGATCTTCTGACTCCAAAACTCCAGCCATGAACACCTTGAACTTACGGGCGTCGTCTTTCTTCTCCTGTCTCTTCTTGGCTTGTTCCAGTTGAGACAAGGTCCCGCGACTGGATTCCAGCAACGACCCGAGAGCGTCGTAAACCTCCGATGAATCTTTATTCACTCTGTCCATGGCTTGTTTAAGGGTACGATGCATCTTGGCTGCACGAACCACTGTTTCATGACACTGTCCATACCGATTGGCACCATTCTGATTGTTGAACTTTTGCAAGGCACTTTGCAATGAGCCCTTGATCGCCTTACACTGCCACTCGATACATTCCAACTGCTCCAAATTTTTCATATGTATTTTATCGTCCACAATAATGGACTGGGAGTAGGAGATATTCGTTTGGATCGATTCTTTTGTGGCATTACATGGATTGTCCGGGTCGGTAACAACTTTATCCAAATTAGCCCACCACTTAACTTCCCATACTCCCGCGCCGAGCACTTTATCACCAATAAAAAGTTGCTTCGTTAGCTCCATAGGGCATCCCTCTTGCTTATTCATCTGTAACGTCTTGACAATATCAGCACGACCCATTTTCAATTTGTGGCTCACATCATGAGTTGACGAAAAGACAACAGTAATGGAACGAACACGAGAATAGAATTCATAAAGCGGATTTGGCACAGAAATCGTCACCCCGACATCTCCATCTCTTCCCCCATACTGCATCTCTACCAACGGACCCTTGAGACACTGATGAAGCAATCCCCCCTCCAATCTTCTAACCTCTTGGTGAGGCGGGGCCTGCGCCTCCTTGGCCTTGGCAACATGACGTCCCATCCAAGCACGGTGAGATTGATCCAATACAGACCCCCTCCCATAATACCTGTACACATTCATCATTTCTCTCAAGTAGCGTTCACGCAATTTATCCTGGACCAGAACGTCTTTGGCTTCGGTAAACTCCCGAAAGGCCGGACGAAACTCCTCCCCTTTCCTATCCGGGTGTAACCTTATCGATTTCTTTCTGTAATGCCTCTTGATCAAATCTTCCACCGTCCCCGATATTCGTTCCAATGAATCTTGCGCGTACTTGAGTAATTTGAACTTACTCTTGTCCTCCTTGCACCTCACGCGCAATTCTTCGGTAATACAAATTTGGTGCAATTCTTCCATCAACCCCCTGACAATCGGGCTATTGACATTCTCACATTGAAACTTTTGAAATAAAGGCAAATCGACGATACAGCCCAACATGAGGTTTTCCGTGCCAATCTTGTTCAACACCCCCACCATTTCGTGGAAGTAGAGGAACCGATCTTCGTCGTGGAACAAATAGTCCACGCTTCGCTCCAGCTCAGCGTAGCGTGCCGACTCGGCGTCGAGCGTAACGACTAGTTTAGAATATTCGCACTGCAACGCCGATCGCGCAAAGTTCGAAAGGTGCGCCAGGTCTTTCCGCGCGCTGAGGAGCGAGTTGGAAGTGGAGGCGAGTTGACGCTCGAGTGTTTTGATTTTGTCATTGTTGAGGTTGTTAGCGGGGCGTTTCTTCTTGCTGGATTTCATGCTCTTGGCCTCTTCAACGTTGTCACTGTTGCTTCGAGCTTTTTGGAGTTCGGAGTGCAGCTTGGCCTCCCTGGCTTGGAGGAGGAGCACGGCGTCGTACGCGACAACTTCATCGGCAATGATGCGAAGTAGGGCCGACTGGGAGTTGGAATACGGCCGCACGATTTGAAACGGACACAGGAGGGGAGTGCTGGCTAGGAGGTCGGCGGTGACGTTGGGGTCAGCCATGGTTGGTGTCGTGGTTGTTAGGGGGCGTGAAACGAAAGTGTGTCCGGGGATGAAAATTGGGCAATCATGGTTTGGATTCTGTTTGGACTGATTTCCCTTGGATTTTTTTGATATTTTTGGCGCCGTATTTTATAATATTTACGGCGCGCTCGCCGTTTTGAGTCTCGCCGTTGGTTTCTATAAATAATATCACGGTTGTCATCTGCACGAGTTTTCTTACTATTTTTGGTAGCTTGTCATCAAGGTGGAATCTCTGTCACATCACGGTGAACCACGAGTGTAACGAGTGGTTCTCCGTGATGTGACAAAGAGACTCCCCCTTTGATGACATGCTACCTAAAATTGTAAGAACACGAGTGCAGATGACAACCGTGGTATTGTGTATGTAAGACCACGCAAGAAGATTTTTTTCTTGTCATGACAACTTGAAATAGACTTACAGGTGATCACGTAAATTTTTGATGACATACAGTTACTGTAATTAAGATATTTTAAAGGGAACGTTCCGGTCTTTTTTTATTTTTCTTCATTATAAAATGACT
This sequence comes from Cyclotella cryptica, assembly GCA_013187285.1. NCBI lineage: Eukaryota > Bacillariophyta > Thalassiosirophyceae > Thalassiosirales > Thalassiosiraceae > Cyclotella > Cyclotella cryptica. Next base: position 55,157 of record JABMIG010000160.1, on the reverse strand, counting down.
AAATTCATTCACAAGAGTCACGAAGGGCCCGTTTCGCTGTTCTCATTTTTAAATGTGTACGATCAGGGGCAGGTATCAAGAGTTCTTTCTCTTGTACCATACACTTCTTTATGATTCGTATCTTGAATTTTTGGTCATCGGAAGTGCTCATAAATTCGGGACCTCGACAAGTCTCACATCCCAGATCTACAAGAAACACGATACTCCACACGATTTTTTTGAGTAAGTGGTTTTCTTGTTATTCTCACCATGCTCATTGAAGTAAATGCACCCACTCACCTGTCAAACCTCTCTTCATTTCTTTTCTCGCACATGACGGCATCCCTACTCTTGGTCTTAACTTTTCGCTTCTTTTTCTCTGAATGCGAACTCTGATCATGGTTGCTTGTTGGCCGTCATTATGACTCCTCCCCTACGGATTTTCATGCATTTGGAAACCTATGCAACTTCAACTCGTGATGGTATCTTGTCGTGCTTGTGACTAATGTGACGTGTCTTTGTTAATATGACTGTCTGAGTAAGATCTTACATAAAATAAAGTCTATTGAAAGTTGTCATCTACAAGAAAAATAATCTTCTTTAGTGGTCTTACAATAAAAACATCGAGTACAAGGGGTTGACCTTAGTTGATCCTCGACAACCTCCTCATACCTCCGTACATTCATTTCCCCCTCATGCTCGAAGGATATTGTACATAATAGGGAGGTAGATTCGTAGGGAGGACGGGAGGGGATCTATAGTACAGCCTGATGGCATGGGGTCTGAAAATGAAAATATCATACCTAGATGTCATCAAAACGTGGTGGTAGAGGAAGTGCTCCCAAGAATGTTCCTGGACCATCTAAAAAAGAGTTGTGTTGCTTCAGCTGTAATTGCAGAGGATGCTAGAATGCCTTCAGTAAAGTTGAAGGCCAGATACTGCGAAATGGGATGCCTCATTTGTTCCTTTCCATGGGAAGCCAGTATATTTTGTCTGATTTGGCAATGATCAAAATTATATCTAACACTATCACAAAACCTTGGAAAAATGGTGGGTGGGGAGCATCATTCCACTTTTTGATGAACTGATTGCTGTCATTCGTTACCTTTGTACGTGAGTAATATTTGTGGATGTTTTTTGCATGAACAATTTTGGTTCAAGCTTAGTTTTAATGCTTAATTTTGAAGGAGGCAGACCAATCTGCATGCACACCGTTGTCAGAGTAGATGGTGATCCTTATGATGAATACAATACATAACATGTGACTCATTACAAATACATTCAATGACTTCTGCCAGTCACTTGTTTGTTGTTGGTTGTAATGATTTCTACCTTTTGTAGGGTGGATGAGATGCAGTTCACTGAGTAAACTTTGAGAAGATTTTTCTTGAGTGGCATATAACTTATCCCGGGATGTCTTGGTATTCAAAAATTTGAAGAGAAAGTTGTACGACCCAGAAGGCATTTGAAAAGCCAGTCAGATATGGGACTCTACTTTGCATGTGTGAAGTACTGTAGTAGCATCCTTCCACTGATGTATTGAAGTATGGTTAAATGCTTAGATTGCACTTCTGATGCTGTAATCAAAGCTGACATTATGGGGATGTACTATAAAATGTTGGAAGGTATGCAGAACATATTTTATTAATGGTGGAATGGGTGTTTTGAAGGTCTCAGTGGTTAGCACCAATTGGTACTCGGTATGTTACACCAAGTAGTTTGTGATAACCACCGAGCACTACTGGACAATCTAAGTGTAGACATAGAGGCACTAACCCCGTGTCTTTCCATTTCTAGAGAGGTGCAAAATGATTTGGCAATTAGTATGATATGGTACGATGAATATGATGTAATGGCAGCGACAAATATTGTGGGCCATGGTCTGCATGTGTCCCACTGAAGACATGACTCTCAGTACAATACAAGAGCTCTTTCTTTGGCAGTACAATTATGGTGTGTATACAATGGATACGTATTGAATCATGTACTTGTTATGTTGTACATTCTGTTGCAAGCATTGTGTAGACCAGAATGCCACCAAATAATAGGTATAAGTACTTGTACAATACCATATAAGTCACAGTATGCCCATAACACTCAGTGATTCCTGGTGGCACCTTGTATTACCTAGTGAAACCAAGTACTTGGTGTGTCAGACTGAGTACTTGGTCTTAGCCACCAAGTGTGTGGTTCATTGCACCAAATCCTTGGTGGTTAACACCCGGTACTTGGTGTGACATGCCGAGGACCACCAAGTGATGCTATTGGCAAACACAATTTCCATCAAGTGACACCAAGTGACGTCAACATCACCCCAAAGCATACCACGGAAATTGCTGGCTAATGCATAGAAAATCCGAGTGACTCCAAGTATGGTCTGGAATCAGAAATTCAAGGAAGTTGCTGGATGTGATTTTGTCTCCAGTTCCAAAACTGGGACACTTCCATCCCTAATGTGGCACCTACTGGTGGGTGTTAGACTGAGTGTTTGGGCCAGGTAAAATTTATGCCCAGTTCTGGAACTGGGTGCCCCAAATAGCTGCAGTGTCACATCTGTGACAAAAACACCCCAGTTCCAGAACTTTGTACCAAATCATGCCCAGTTCCATGACTAGGTCAGTACAAAAATGGAGTCATGTAAATACATCATGATTAATGAAAGCCACCCACCACATCTCAGCGATTATTATTCTGTGCCTGTGACCCGGCATTGTGTCATTTCTGCTATGTGCAGTCTTGGTCCCCTAGTCAGATTTCCATTCTGCCAGAAGTTTCTCTCTGCTAACATATCAGCTGTCCACTAAGATAGAACAAACTACATGGAAAACTTATTGACCTCCAAACTTTGCCTCTTCACCACATGCATCATTTGTCAACTCTTTAACCTTTTTGCTGGTTGTATCTACAGCTGGGACAGCTCCAATGTATCGCAAGGTTAATGAAGTTAAATAATGTAGTCCCCAACTAGTTTTCTCTTTCATGATTGCAACTGATTTGTAGAACACATCACCAATCTGAACTGCTTTACAAGGGAGAATGCACAAACATAATAAGCATACATTGGAACCTTTGCAATTGGACTCCAGAATCCTCAGCAAAACACCATTTCATCACCCACCATACATCCATGAAATTATCTATTTAGAACACCAACTAAGACATCTTGAAAACAAATGATTTATTTATCCATCTATGCGGATTTTCCCGCCCACCTATGCATACCAGTTTTTTTAACTTTTATGAGCAATCTACATATTACATATTCTGAGAACAAATCTGCGCAATGCTTCCTTTACCAGGTTTTATGGCACTATCACTAAGACACTGTCTAACATGGTAGAAATCTATATCCAGAAGTTACATGACAAATCAAACACCTTGGCCCATGTTTATGAATAAGCAGTGCACAAAATTTCTGCACATCAATAATCAATAGAAATAGCCATGCAAACTAGGAGACAAATCCAATCAGCAAAACAGAACCTCCAATTTGACCTTTGACCACTTCTTGCACACATTCCTGCAAGTACCACAAATTGGTCTCCTTTGTTGTACCCTTCCTGGACTATTGAGTTCATGGCAAGGCATATGCATTTGGCCTATTTTTGATTTGGCTAAAGTCCTTTGAGTAGAATTTAAGTGCACATTTACAGAGAGAGCACAGCTTGTACTTACTAGAACAGGTATCCAGAAGTATGCAACTGATTTGTTCTATTGCATTTGCATGGCTTGTCAGCTGACTCATCCTCCAATGTTTTCAAGCAACAAATGAGCAAAAAAAGGCAGCCTCCCCCATGTGCAAAATTCAGGCTTCTAATCTGTTTTACATAAGTGCAAATAAAACATTTGTTCAAGAGAAAAAGATTTCTTTTGTGAATTATGTCCAGTTGCCAATCTTGATAATAAAGCATCATTGGAGCCTCAATGAGTGCGTAAAATTGATCAGAAATATAATAATACTGAAATCTTGAGGCTCATCATATGCGTAGATCTATGGCTCATACTGTAAGACTGTTGCTCCAACTTTTTCAAAAAAGTAATGTATTACACAAATTGATCATCAACCAAGTAGATGGTTACTTCATTGTGCGGTCAGCATGAATGATGTGGCAAGAAACACTAGACGACATGAAGATTGTGGTATTGGTAGTCATTTCTCTTGTTGTCATGACTTCGTAATTTAGTGAAGTATGTCTCATTGTGTTGCATTTCATTAACTGCTGCACACTATGCAGAGCTGACTTTGCCCACATATACAACAATCATGGATCAGAAGTTGAATTCTAATGTATTGACATACCTTGTTTTTGACTCCTTGGTATGGTTTCAGCATATGACTCATGTACTTACATCCCCTTAGTCACTTGTGTCATCAAGTGTGGCTAGGAACAATGTCCAAGCTTGGTTGAGGATGCTTCCTGTGAAAGAACTTATCATGTGTACACATTGCACAGAGAAACATATCTGCCCTCACTGCAATACAATTGCTCTATGACCAAACACACCAACAAATTGTGTGTAATCAAGTGTCCATGGCAATATTATTATTATTTGAAGTGTCTGCACACATGATGCTCTGGGATTATCTAGCTGTAAATAGGGTTCATCAGAAACATGATGAGGATGTAGGTTGAATTCGAGCATGTCTGTTATATCTTGCATTACAAACGATCATCCTTACTCAAGTATTACATATTATCATATCACTTTCCACTTAAACATCACTATTGTATGTCATAAGCGCGCCGGTGATGAGAATGTTACGCTTACTGAGAGTGCTTGATTTTCTTGATTTTTTAGTGTAAAATATTGTATATTTTGCTACCCTGTTGGGCTTAAAGGGATTGATTTCATTTGTCTTGTATAAACCTACTACAAGACCCCTAAATCTCACAATAGAATGAAATACTCGTAAGAAGCAAGCATCTCACTCACAATGCTACCGGTGCAATAAATTGTTACTGGTCATAAAAATGGTCGCACCCTGACCAAATTGTCCCTGGACACAGCATTACATTTAAGAATCCAACCAACAGAGATCCTGATGAAGAGAAAAATAATGTTACCAGTAACATTTTATGGCGCCTATATCTACTTTTTTTGCAGGCACACCACCAATATAAAGTGATTTGTCATATTTTTGAATCTCATCAATGCGCAAGAGCTCTGGCACTCTTGAGGCCTTCCTCGCTCAACTTCAACAGTTCAAAGTGTTTCAGTAATGCCTTTTCCATGCGGGTTTGCATTGATCGTAAAGCGTTCAACTTATTATTCGAATCAAAGTCTTCAGATGAATTTTGGTTGGAAGAAATTATACTTTGAATTGACTTCCACAATTCATCAATCAAATCATATGGAACAAAATCAATATTTCCTTTCTCAGGAATACGGCTTGATGGAGAAAATGCTACACCACTTCGCTTCGAAAGCACCGACACCACAACCTCACAAGCATCATCGTACCTATGAAATTCCATAAAAAGTCGAACTAAACCAGCAGGATCTGCAACGTTGTGTCCTCCTTCCACAGAGGCAAAAAGGCCACTTTTCTTCCCATCGTCATGGGGCATTCCAAAAATGAAAAGATCCTTCAGCCAATGAGGCAAATCTGAATTGCCACCAGATGCAAGAAGGATAGAACGGGCAACATGCAGTCCCAAACCACTACATGATGGAGAGTACATATATGTGTACTGCTGCAAGAGGCGCATTGCCATATCTGCTTGCACTGCTTCATCACAGATTTTGTTCATCATGAAGGACTTGGAGTTGCTCGAAGAAGAAGTCAATGCGGCTTGTTTGCCCAAGTTTCTAACCACACACGAAGATGACGACAATCTGATCTGGGCTACCTTTGATCTTGATTGAATATCTACATCTATGCCCTCCCCTGACGCTCTGCAAGGGAAAATGGTTGCTGCAGGCACAAGATACTTAGACAGTATATGTTTCAATGAGTCATCAAAAAGATCGACTCCGCCAGGACAACTCTTCCTCTTCGCCGAAAGACCTTTAGCTAAGGCAATAGCATGATCATAGTATCCCAGCCTCGCAAGCATATCAATCGTGACACGAAAAGATGCTTTTAAAATGGTCGTCACTGAGTCTGGAGAGTATTCGTCCATGGATAGTGCACGAAGAGCCATAGCTCGCATTGCCCTGATCTCGATATCTTCTTCCGTGAGCAACCCCTTTGCTAATCCATTTGGAAGGATGTAACGGTCTGACGGCTTCTCTGTCAAACTAACAGCATTGGCACATGCTATGGCGGACAATGATATCTCATCCATAATCATTTTAGAAGTTGCTTTATTGATGGATGATACATTTTGCGACCTTGACCTCGGTGCGGCAGCTGCAGCCAAATCTGCCGCTTTCCCGCATTTGTCCATTGCTTGCGCAGCTTGCTTCCAGTTACCACGAGAAGCATGGAGGGAGTAGAGAGCACCCCAGTAGTTTGGCCTGTCTTTCCACAGGGCCTCAACTTCATCAGCGGTTCTTGTTGATGCAGTCGCCTGCTCTTTGGCAGCTTGTTCAATAATTTTTGTAGCATGGTTGAGAAGATCAAAAGACATGCCTGACGGGGGATCCGCCGTCGTGTCGTCAAACTCAACATCATTCATTCTGACATCAATGTGTCCCACGACGGCCATACTCATATCCAATAGCTTGCCAAGCGCCTTGGCATCGACCATTCTGAGAACAAGACTCCTGAACTTATCATTCTGTTCGCCTTTAGACGGATTTGATAAGCAGGAACGAAGTGCGTGATCCCAGAGATTCCCTCTCAATGACGTCTCAAATGCCAGCGACCATAACGTGGCAAACTCTGGCATCTCTCTTGAGATTTCAAATGGGAGCAGGGACGTTATTGATGAGATGGTGTCGTTTATGGCATCAAGCGCTACATTGCAGCAATCTGATAAAGCAGTTGAGTCCTCTCCGATTAACTGCAACTTTCTTTGCAATGTGTCCACCCGGACTGTGACAAAAGAAACGCAAATGAGGGTCAATGCCATGATGAAATAGAAATCTTGAGGTCTGAGGTATCGCAGCTGTAAACTTACAAAAGAGCTTTGATATATTCATCATGGTCTTAACGAAATGGTATAATGCAAGCTTGGGGACTGGCGCATCACACGAAATTTTAGACAACAACCAAGTCACTAGACCACCATGATCAGTCGACACGGGAGCAGAGAGTGCTAACGGTAGAAACAGTGAACGCATCGTCGGCATTGTACACAACCGCTTGATATCCTCTTGGGACTCAGTGAACTGAGACAGGTCATCTTCGCATTCTCCAATGAGCAGAATGGCGCTCAACACTTTGAACACCTTTTCCTCCTGGTGAACATCTTGAGAGGACGGACTACATCGATCCTTGTGGCTCAGCAATGCCTCGTAGATATGACAGATACTTGTGCCATCGACTGAATCCCTCGCTACATTATCCAAAAGTATATTGGAAGCCAGCACCCACAAGTCTTTCGGTGGGGTCGTAGTTGTACCAAGATGATATTGTTTGGCAACAAGTGAAGCTTCTACAAGAAGGCATTCTGCTGCAATTCTGGTTGTGTCTTGGTTGTCGGGGCTCCCTTGTGAAGGATACTCAAGAAGCGGTGCCAATAGCCGAAGAGTAATGTGTGGTTCGTGAGCTGAAGACATGAGATTTGACAAAGAAGATGTTCCTGATGATCCCGAGAATAAATTGACAACGGCCTTGAAGAAGTCATCGGCCAACCACGAAGAAGTTCTGGACGTATTAGCCTTCTCCGCCTGGAGTAAATGTTCTTCCAGCACGGTGCGACATCCATCTTGATGTGACGATTGATTCATCGACCACGACAGAGCAGTACAGAAGAGAGCCAATCGTAGTCCACTTTGGATACTGGATGTTGTGCCCGACCTCGAAGATGAAAGAATGAGAAGAAGACGAGCCAAGCTCAGGTGCCTCATAGACTCCAAACGAGCAGAGATGATCGTGACAGCTGGAGACTGCCCGTATGCTCCACCAATATTAAAACCTGGTATAGGGTCGGTCATTTCATCGGTGTTGACTGACAATCCCAAACGAGAACACGCAGAAGGTGACTTTGACGAAGGAGGATAGAGCCACTCTTCGACGAAATCAAGATCAATCTCCGAAAGTATCCTAAGCAATTCAAGCTGACGCTCATTCAAATTCAAGCTCTCTGCTACAGATTGGCCCAGATTTTCGATGAGACAAACGATATCCTCGTCCAAGCCATTGTTTCGCCATCCCGCAATGAGACAAGAAGCCTTTGAGGCTGCGTCGAATAATATAGATTCAGCATGGCACAACGTACTACGTAGCTCCGAATGAGACATGGCAAATTCGAGCATGTCTAGTGATAACTCGTCCAGATTCGCCATGAGATCTTCTCCATTGTGACCGATGGATAATCGGCCGGCCAAAGGAGATTTGAAAGAGATAACAGATATCATGCTGGGTCGGTAGACAAGATTATACGATGAAGGTACGGACGCCAAGCACAGCACTTCATTCAGTCTTGCTTCCTGTCTACGAACTTCTGTGAGAAAAGTGATCCATCGCATCAGATGAGTATTTTCTGCGGACTCCAGACTGTGTGAGGTGCCGGGCGACTGTATGGACTTCATAGCAGTAGCCCTATCCTGGTCAACTTCAGCATTCGTCGGTCTGGAAGCATTCTTTGTCGCACTTGCAAACACATGATAAATGGAATTACTATCCGCAACCATTGCCTCAGTCGCCTTGGGCACCAACTGGTTGTTACCCTCGTGTCTCGGGACTAAACTCTTCTCCTCCACAGTCAACGAGGGTCGGAACAAATCACGTTTCTTCCATCTCCTCATCGCTCCGACAATGTCCACTGGTCCCATATTTTCTGCCGTCATTGCTCCATCTACGAGATTCAAACTACGTAGTGCACGATGTACGGCGAGAGAGGAGGGACGCGATCGACCCATTGGATGCAACAGTGACAACAGTCCTGCTTTATCCACTCGAGCCTCTGCCTTGGCCACTTTTTCTTCGAAAGCAGTGTCAAGGGTGGCATTCTCAGCATTCGCACCGCTATTCTCTTTTTCCATCGTCATTCCATCTTCCCCGTCCACTGGTGACGGAACAAAAAATCGGGCAAGCTCTTCCTCCACCGATCGCTGCATATTCATTTGTCTGAAACTATTCACACCAAAAGACACCGTTTTATTTTCCGGAAGAAGTGCCTCTGTTTTTCCCCGAGGGAAAACTGCCACGATTCCTCCCTCATCCCTCTCGTTCCCCTCCCTTTGAAGCAACACCAACAATTCTCCCTCTCGACCCCACGAAAGGTCAAAAACGGTCGTAGTCCCTTCCGGCAGATGCATCTCCTGCATACAATCCCCCCCGAAATAATCACCACTCACGACCCCACCCCGAAAAACGTAGACACGACTCTCATTCAAACATTTCAAATACAATGCCAATTCATACTCATCGTCATGTACACGCCCCGTCATTTTGATGGAGTTGTACGAATCCCAATCAGTGGGTAAGGGTGGATCGATGTACCCCCCCTCAGAATATTTGAGTACAATTCTTTGAACGTGGGGTGTAGTGAAGCTGCGCAGTTGGTTGTTCCGGGGTTGGGCGCGGATGGTCCACAGACGGAGTGATCCATCGGAATGGAGTGTCGCCAGCCGTGCTGTGCGGTCATTGTCGTCATAGTCATCGTCGTCTACATCATCATCGTCATCGTCGCCGTAGTTATTCCTCTCGTCATCCTGCGGTCGACAAAGAAACGTCACTGCGGCAACGGAAGGAATCCTCTCACCGTGAAAATACTCGTCGTTGTCGTTGTCAACGTCCCCTCGAGTTTCAACCCCAAGGTATAAGAAGCCTCCTTCAATACAGTGGATATACTCTGTCGTGGCTTCTTACGAGACGATAGCGGATCATAGAGTGTTCGATGGCGTGTCGACCACACTTTGACCGTGGGGGCGGCATTGGTCTTGTCGTGGATATCATCATGAAGACTGTCGCATCCTCCATGGGAGAAATCAATGCCGTACAAATAGGGATCGAGGGCCAAAACGACCATCTTTTCCGTGGGGAACGCCACCTGCGTATTTTCCAACGTGGATCCCGGATGGGGGGACATGGACGGCTGGAATGGCACGAGAGAATGTACGCCACCCACCGGTTCCAACGTGGACGAATGAACCATCAATGACAGAATGCTTCCGTGAACGTCCACCATGCGCACCAGGACGCATTCGTCATTTCCATGCATTGTCACGAAGCATCCCGTGGCAATGATGGAAGACAGATGGTTGTTCAGTCGAGAGAGATCTATCGACGCGGTTGCATTGGCAGGGTTGCCGCCTCGAACAGTCGTACCGTGCTCGTCATTATTATTGTCAGAGCCACGGCGGACAGACAATCGAATCCCCCCTCCGCCGCAGCAACCACCACCATGACATTTGGCCGGACACAAATGGAAAATGTGTTGCGAGGATCGTCGTCGTCTGTGACCTCTTCCTCCTCCTCTCGAGTTCCCCCGAGTCCACGGGCATGATCCCCGACGCCACGAGTGCCACGGGCAACGTCGTCGTCGTGGCGTCCGATCCATCGGGCGTGGCAATGGCATAATACCGACTTTGCTTGGGGGGGGCGGCGAGGGAGAAGGGGGGGTGGATTTGGAGGAGGGGATGTTCGATTATTTCCATGGCAGAGGAGCTCATGGTGTGGTGGTTGTGGTTGATGGCATGGAGCGAGCACGGAGAGTTTGTGGCTTTGATATTGGCGGAGAAGGGCTGCGACTTGGAAACTATGGTACTTATAGTGGGCGTGATTCATTTCGTAGGTTGTAGGATCGTTCTACGATCGTTGTCTTCCTTTCCTACGACGTGTGAGGAAGTGGGCAAAACAATATTAGTGGGAAAGAGGACATTTTTTGTCTAGCCTTGTGATGTATTGTTCAATACCGAGTCATACCTACCTACCTTGTCACGAATCTGTCCTGAATGATCCCAATTCTCAGGTTCGCCTTCTCATCAATATGACGGGCGGTTGTCAGAGACATCGTCCATCGAGGTGTATGCGATAAAAGGTGACAAGATCATACATAGATTATTATCCCCGCGAACAATCCATTTCCGTGTTTCTCCAACAGCCCCGACATATTTGAATAGGGGTGTTCTTGTCCATCATTCCTCATTTGAATCCTGGTCGAGTTGCGCTCTTTTATGTGATAATGAGAAGTGACCAGACATCCGGCATCTCAACTCTTCATTGTAAGGCAAACTCTCATGACGAGAACACCAATGTTGTTGATACGAAACATACTCTGCACACAACTCGATGTCACATATTCAAAATGGCGATTTCACTCTACATAAAATTACTTCTAGATCGAATTCAATCCATTGCTATTGCTGTCCCGAAAGATCATGAATATCATCTATCCAGACACAACTAAATCTAGTGCGACAGAGTCGCCGACCGTCCACACGCATCATCATCATGAAACAGCAGCCAACACACTCTATCGCATTATTATCATCCTCGTGGCCGTGATACTTGTCATGAGTGCCATCATTTCCAATAATTGGTCCTTCTCTTCCTCGAACTATTTGAATGATGTACATCCCAAGACTGACAGCGACCCCCCGTCGCAGTTGCAACAGGAAGCTGTTGAGGCAATGATAGTGCACATGGACATTCTAAAACAAGACATTCACAAAATGTTGGGCGCATTGATGGAGCAAGTGGGTGCATTAACAGTCATTAGTCAGCAAGGTCCCAACCGTCTCAGAGGTAGTTTTGATGCTGCCACAAGACTATTGGATGATGAGAATGACTCATCAAGTACCATGGTAGCTACACACAATCCGTCATTCGAGTCAAAAAAAAATGCATTGCATCTGCCAACCCAAACCGATCATTCGGAAAATATTCCATCGACCAATGATCATGGCACGCCCACTTTCGATTCAAATATCATATCTGAAGCACTCGCCAAGAGTCAAGAACCTCAACCACGCATATTGCATGTTGTTTGGGGCCGACCCCTTCCAACTGACAAGGGATACAATGGTAAAGATCGTGTCTTGGACAATTCCTCATTCACCGGGTGTTGCGATGGCCTGGTTGAACTGGCATTACGGTCATATGTCAAGTCTCTTCCAAATGACTTTGATATTTATTTATGGAGCATGGGGGGTTGGGATTCCAGTGGATTCCTTAAAAGTGTAGGGTTGAACGGAATGAATATTGTTCTCAAGGACTTTGATCCCAATGTAGAGCTTGCTGATGATTTGAATTTGGTGAAAGTGTATGGGCAATTGACCAGTGTAGTGACTCGTAGTGATTTTGTGCGGTACACAATTATGCGCAATTATGGAGGAAGGTGGGTCTTCGTTGTGACAATCTATGAGAGTGCTTGTTGTTGTATCAAGTTGTTAATTATCCATTTGTTTCTTACTATTTCAATCCTTATTCAGCTACATTGACTTGGATGGTATTTTGGTGCGTGGTCTCCCCTATGATGGGGTTCCGCGACTCAATCTTAGTCCTACTGTTGCCGTTGATGGTCATCTGACTTGTGCTGGTGGTGGTTACTTTCGACTACCTGGCACGTGCATCCTATCAAATGGTCAGTCTTCTTCCTTATGACGTGATTTTTGGAATTGATATATTTCATTTGGGTCTGACGTTTGAGCTTGTAATATGTGAAGGAATCTTTGTTGGGTTTCCTGTCAACCATACCATCTTTCGTACTATTCTGGGAGAAATAAGTGTGACAGAGCGAACATGTGGAGGAACTAACTTTTTCTGCTATGGGCCAAACTGGATTTCTCAGACTCTTTTGCATCATGGTATATCCAATATTGCTGAGATCGGAATCCGTGTTGAACCGATCTTAAGAAATAATGGAGATTACAAGTCCATTGATAGTGTTTTAGTTGGTGAGGACAGTGCTTGCATTCTTTTTCTTTGCATTTGAGTCATATTATGATAATATCTTTCTGACAACGCATTTCTGGTATGACTATCAAGCACACTTTGATTTTGATGATGGTGACATATTGTGTGATTCAAATCCAGTTCTGTCAGAGTTGTGCAACAGGTTTAATATGACGGCACCCGATGCGGCTGTTTGAATTCATTAGTTTTTAGTAGTCTACCCCACAACTGATCATAGCAGACTTCCAATAATGGAACATAGTCAACATTTGTGCACATACCATGCACCATATTAGAGTGTCCATGTTTTGTAAATTTGCGAGCGACCGACTTTAAATTTGTTAGTCATTTTATCCCTCCCTAGAGAATATCTCCGGTCCGGCGAAGTGAACTAACAAATATAAAAAACGGTCGACTAACAAATTTGATCAAATTTGTTAGCAACTTAACAAATTTGATGGTTGCTCGCAAGTCGTAGAGAGTACTGAATTCCTATCGTACAGTATTTTCTTCGGATTCTGGAGGTTAATTTAGGCAGGTAAGGCTTTTGTGGTCTGTCCATCGCCACAAGAGTTGGTCGCTGACAAATTTGGTCTGTAAACATGGACACACGAGAAAAGAAATTTGTTAGTTCGATCTTTGTTCGTGACTTCTACTCCGACAACTAACAAATTTGAAAGTTGGTTGCTCGCAAATTTGGAAAACATGGACACTCTATTACGCGCGAATTTCCCACTTGTGCACTTTTTTGTGCATATTTTCTAATTATGTAACATAATTCTATTTTGATTGTATTGCGTGGAGCTAGTAATTTTTAATTATGCTACATTATTAATAACTTATGCACAGAAAAGTGCACGAGAGTTGGTTGGATCGTTTACGCCTAATAATTTTTATTACTACTGCCTACACAGAACATGTAAAGAAAGACCTGACGTTTTTATTTGCACGGTAATTGTCCGAATGTGTTTTACAGTACCCTACATAAGGATCGTACCACATAATTTTGAGTGCGGCTCGTAGAATCACGAAGCACGCTGGGAAAAAATCCAGATCGACCATGGTGACGAGCCGGCCGCGAACCAAATTCGCAATATCTCAGCGAATATTGCTCCTTTTTTCGATCCGGGACGAGCGCCGTTATCCTTATAACCGCGCTCATGAAGGTATGCTCAGATCGACGTGGGAAGAAAAACCACTGAGCACTCCTTCCCGAGAGATCACGGACTCAGATTTCGGACATCGCCGAATTTTAACAGTCTGGGAAGAAGAGCAGGGCCATTTTTGACCCTTCCAACTCTGGTCTCTTGCTCTTCGACCTCTCTTGAAGATGGGAGGAAGTGGGGGTATTTGTAGGTCAAAAAAGGTGAGTTCGTTGTATTTTTCAGTTTTGATGCAGAACTTGCATGAAATCTCACCTTATGCAGGCCGTCTTTCATCTTTCCCAAATCAGCTGCAAGCATGCAACAATCAACTCTGAAAGAGCTACTCAATTAGGAAAAAGGGAAGAGAGCTATGGGCCGATCACTAACAAATCCAACAATCAACTTAAAGCAGTAGGAGAGTGGAGAGAGTGTGATGACTCAAAAAAGAGACTGATAATATAGCCACCATTACTAATGTCAGTTAACAAAACACAACAATCAACCAATATAAACAGGAGCAAAGAAGTTGGGCATAGTTCAAGTATTTAGTTTACCCTTCTGTTTATTAATTCATCAAGCCATTAATTAATTGATTAATTAATTAATATTAGTTACTAGCATGTTAATAGCATCATCCTGTTTAGTTAAAAATGTCTTCGTGAAAATATTATTATTTTGTCTCCCAAATGATACTGTGGATACTGGGGCACATATATCATTGAGAACTTTCTCTCTTCGTACCAGATTCGTACATACAGTTGTATGAGCTAAACCGTAAGCCAGACGTATAAAGGAATTGGTACGCCCACTTGTGCACAAAAAAGTTCACAAATGTTGTAGATTATGACATAATACATAATACCAAGTGTCTTGGTTTGGTGCCAGCTGAGAGTTCTTGGATCAAGATTACTCTGGGTGAGCATGAGTGTTTTTGTAGAAGGAGCTAGAAAAGTATGGTATTCTCAATCATTCCTGAGAACGCATGTTGTAACAATTGACACATTTTTATGCTACTACGTTCAGCTGAGCACGACAAGCCCATGCCTTTAACCTAATCACAAAACCTCATTACTCACTCAGTTTTGCCGATGTACCAAGCTCATTCTATAGGTCCTACACATTCAATTGGAGCAAGAAGTCGTCCGATCGAAGCTTCTTTGTTGGTGCCTTGCATGCAGGTCGTGACGTCCATGTTGCATTGATGAACAGGTTAAAGCACAAATACAGATCATTTTCATGATGTTTACTGTGTAGACATGACTTTATGATTGATTTCTGCAAAGTTTTGTATTTAAGTGACAGTGTGCACTGAAAGTCTTGTTGCAGGAAGCAATTAGGAGACACCATTGTTTTCATGATGTTTACTGCGTAGACATGACTTCGTGATTGATTTCTGCAAAGTGTTGTATTTAAGTGACAGTATGCACTGAAAGTTTTATTGCAAGAAGCAATTAGGAGACACCATTGTATTTTTTTCTTCCTCATCCCCAAAAAACTGTGCATCTGCACAAGAAAACATACATTTATGTTGTCTGTTACGCAGAACTATGCAAGTTGTAAAAACATTCAGCCTCAAACTTTTGGCATACTTGTGCCAAAAAAGTATTCACCACCATGAGAGACAAAAGCTACAAAAATCTGTAAAGATTGCCATAACACAATCAACAAATGAAACATTTATATCTGCATTGTTGTGTACCCACCATCACCCTTCTTCTGTTGTAGTGTGCGCTGAACTGCCAGGATATAACAGTGCGGTGCGGAAGGTCTTTGCTCACAATACAGAATAATAAACAATTACATCATATTATTTGCATAGGAATTATGTTTAAATAACTCTCCTTGTGAGACATCATTTTTCAAAATGTTCGTGTTCATTTGAAATTAAGTACCTCTAAGTAAATACGAGTTTTCTTTTCATGCAATGATAGTCACAAGTTGTTTGCCATGTAGATCAACATTGTAAGAATTGTTGCAGACACAATCATGATCTTATGGCTGTTTATGTAACCTCAATACCGTTTAGACTGTCTGATGTTAACAAAATATTCCTTCAAGTGTAAAATGAACTCATAGAAAAGTGAGGATAAACATGGTGATCACCGATTGTTGGAGTTATTTGCAATTTAATAAGTGGACGTATTTGTTTTTTTCTTCATCATTCATGACAGCATTTCCCTTTTATCTGACAAAAAGAAAAGGAAACATAAAATAAGAAACTAACTCTTGTGAAAAACACAATAATGAATCCAGACGTATCGAGATGAGAACAATGTCAATGCTTGAATGAGTCCACACTTATTCCACATCCAATTGTGAAGTGAGGTAACTGTATCCTTAGCAACAGACCATTTCTCTTTCCTTCATTTTGTTACTTGCATAAACACTCACACAATCAATGCTATCTTATTGGAAAATTTATGACACAGTGATTTACAGTAGTGGGATTTGGGTCTCAGTGGTTGGTTGGTTGCTACACAACTTATCTTCTTCCCTGATTCCCTTGCTTTGTGCATGCTGTCAAACAATGGAAGACTTGTTTGTGCAAAATATATGTCAGTCGGGGCTCAGTGATGGGTTCAGGTATCAGATGTTGGGTGGTTGATACCCGCCTCTTCTTCCTTCAATTTCTTGCTTTGGGCATGCTGTCACGCAGTCAAAGTGGAAGAGCTTTGAAATGGAATGACGGTCTCAGAGGTTGGTTGCTACACACCTCTTCATCATCCCTTGTGGACTTTCTTTGTGTATGCTGTCACACATTTGACGAGCTTTTCATTGTGACCTGTAATGATAGGATTCGTGTCTCAGAGGATGCTTGATGTGCACCTTTTCTTCTTCCTTTGTGTGTTGGTTTTTTTGTATTCTGTCACACAACTGAAGAAAGTTTTTCATTGCAAAATAATAACTATGACAGTGTGACCTCAATATTGACATGCCTGTATCAGCAACGTAGGCCAATGATCTACTTTTCCAACCTAAGTATTCATGACATAGGCCAATGATCTACTAGGCATCCAATAAGTATCATGGTACGCATACCCCAGGTATGACCAACTTCCTATGCTTCAGAAACTTCTAGTGCATCATCAGCAAAGGTCTGGTGCATCATTCTAACCAGACAAAGTCAATCTGATCTGGTTGAAGGTAGCTTCATCAAGTCCTGACAGAGCAACTGAGCATCACAACATATATCAGAAGCATGTATGGTCCTGCATACCAGCTCAGCATGACTCACGAGGCTCTGTAGAACCCATGTAGACAACATACTACTGAAATACAATTATCATGTAGATTACATGATAAACGCGTGATCATTGATTGGCCATCATCTTTGGTAGTAAACTAATCCCCATTTTTCATCCACTTGATATTTCTTTACCAGCCCAATTCTACTTCGCTAATATTCTACTTAGCTAATCTCTACCAGGATTTGGCTTGGGTCATCAGCTGGTAGCTGTATAACAAGACATCCTGGATGAATAGCCATTGTTCCCAGCAATGAAACTCATTGAATACATATACTTGCAATGACTGCCGTTTATCAATTGAATCGATAAAGTGTGCAGGTCACTCATGATGTTGCACCAAGTGAGTTCATCTTTATAAGCTGCCAACTTGGGCAGCATCTTCATACACCCAAATCAATCAAGACCAACAATTACGTTGCTCCTACATGAAGCTCCCGGGAGTTTTTCAAGGCCCTTTTCATGGGGACCCCTCACAGCAGCCCTGAACAAAATGATGCAAAGCAAGGAGTGGAAGCAAGGAGACGGATGTAATGATGTGCCAATCCCACATATTCCTGATAAGGATGAAGATCAAGAGGCAGCAAACTCATCTGCCAACACTCTAAAGTTCACTCTGCCAGGCAGGGTGGAGTTTTGAGTCCCAGAGTGGTCATGAGAGACTACTGAGCAGTTCATCATGAGTGTCAAACAAGCAATCAATGCCATCATGCAGAGAGGTTTGTAGTTGAAGGCCTGTGAGAAGCTTCTATGAACCATGAAGGAGTGTGCAAGTAAACTGTCCAAGGTGAAGTCAAGGATGACTCCATACCCAGCCAAGGCTGTAAAAGTGGCCACGGAGGCCAATGACACCAAAGAATCTTTTGCATGCTAGTTAAATCTATTTCCTTGCTTGTTCAGCAGCTTTCGGGCCATGAAGTTAACCAAGATGATTGGAGTTGGACCTCTTCCCGATGTTGATATCTCGTGAGTCAGATCCTTGTATATGCCCTGGGACCTGGCAGGCCCAAAACAAGCTCACCAAGGAGACATTCTCACAAAGTGTGCAGAAGCTCTTGTAAGATCAAGAAGGCTATCCCGCTGATTGTGAGCAGCCCTACAAAATTGGGAAAGTAAACATTAGCGACTCAAACAACCAGAAGATGGTCGTCCCTGATAGAAGACCACCCACTAGTGACTATGCGCATCTTTCAGGAAAGATTGCAAAGCTTGAGAAGGTCATTACAAGGCTTAAGAATAGCTCTAGGAAACACAGAGGTAAGAACAATAGTGACAATAATGACTCCGACTATTCTTGTAGGGATGGGTCCACTGGCACTGCAAGGCTTGACTGCAGTAAGAAAAGACCTAGTACAACACAGTTGTTAAAGATACTTCCCCCACTCCAAGTAAAGCTACTAAACTTTTGCATTCAAGTTAAAAATCAAACTCAAAAGAGATTTTAATTAAGGATGCTAACAACAGTCCAACGGCTTAGGAAGAACATGAAACTGAAATTAAAGCATACAATTATTTCTGACCACATAAGTTCACCAACTTCCAAAAAATCTTGCTGAAAAACAGTCTCAGTTAAGTAAAACGAATGCAAATACAAGAGAGGCTTTCTTGACCTTTGATGATGTATCCACCCTTCTGTACAAGGAATGTTGAGTCACTGCAGTGTTGTCCAAGGTGAGTGTTGTCCGATGTGAAGTATGCAGAAACCAAACATCAGGCCCAAGGGACATCTGATCACTTGAGTATAGTCTTCGTATCATTAGGGTACTATTGGACAGTGGTTTTGACTTGGAGCTTATGTCCAACAAAAAAGAACACCCTGCACTTTCCCCCTTAATTAGGCAGGTCCCACCCTCATGATATCTGTCAAATGGGAGCTTCCTCATGAGGGAAGGAGCAAGGTTGTCCTTAAGTCATTTTGATTTGGACAGTTGCAAACATGTAGTAACTCCTGATATTTAGGGTATGACAAACACAAGAGGGCTAAACCATTGAATGACCTTGGACCTTGACCTTATGGTTGCAGTTCCATGAAAGAGTTAGGAATTGATCTGGATTTTTGAACAAAACAAAGTAAAGTTAATGAAATAATCTTGCCAATGAGAAACATCAATGGTCTTGATGACTCCGAGGTTGACATAGCCTGGGCTGTTAACAATAGCATGGCTGAAAAACTCATTAGTAACACAGAAGCTACACAACGGTTTGTACCTGAAGAACTCATTAGTATCACAGAAGCTACACAATGGTTTGTACAAATCTTGGATCCCAACTATGAAAAGGCAGACCTCCAAGCAGTGGTAAACACCACTGGACCTCACTTTAGTCTCCACAACAAGAACAAGTTACTGGAATTGCTCACAGAATTTGAGGAACTGTTCAATTTGATGCTAGGTGATTGGATGACTGAGCCATAGACTGTCCCCTTTGCATTAAAGGAGGATGCACAACCATATCATTGCTGGCCTTATCTAGTTTCCAATGTGCACAAAGCAGTGATAATCAAAGAATTTAACAAATAGTGTGAACTGGGGGTATTGGCGTTAGTTCAGGTCAGAATGGGCTTCTTCATCATACATAGTACCCTGAGCAGATAAAATGGTTTACATGATAAGTGATTTTAGGAAATTCAATGAAAGGTAAGTTAGGAAGCCACCCCCTTGCCCGAAATCAGCACAGTTTGCAAAAGTAAGAAGGATTCACTTTGCAACAGCCCAAGATTTGAACAGTGGTTACTACACCAATCCTGATGTGTTCAAAACCAGTGCCATCATTTTTCCATGGGGAAATGTTCCTACCTCAGTTGCCCATGGGTATTGGAGGTTCCCCAGAGATTTCACAGGTAAAAATGTTGGTACTAATGGTAGCCCTGGAGTATGTCAAAACATGCTTGAATGTCCTCTTGCATATCACATGCCATAGACACAATCACCTTGAAATACTAAGGTGGTCCTTGCCATGTTTCAAAATGTGGGCTTAAATGTAAATGCCCAGAAAAAGGAAGAGTGTTATTGGGATGTGTACTAAGAACAATGGGCATTAAACCCCAACCAAAGAAGGCACAGGCCATTCTTGCATTAACACTGCCAACTGGAGGCAAAGACCTCTGTAGAATACTACAGCAATCTTTGGACAAAGCACAGCAAAATGCTTGTCCCACTCGCCTCATTGGTAGGAGACTGTAGCAACATTCCAAAGTCATCAAAGCCAAGACAATGAGGAAAGGCCCTTGGCACTGGGATGAGTTTCATTAAAATTCTTCCAATTATGGAAAGGCTGCCATAGCCAAAGCTGTCACCTCGGTCTATCACGATTACTCAAAAGAAATTGAAATTTATACTGATACCTCATCAAAAAATTGGGGCAACAATTACACCAAAGAATAGGCCCATTCCCATTTTCAGCAAAAAACTTTCTACAACACAACAAAGATAATGTGTAACAGAGATTGAACGCTTGGAAAGAGTTCAAATGCATGCTGTGGGGGCAACATATTTAGTACTAAATTGTCCACAACCACAAGAACCTAATCCTGACGGTATACCAATTCCAGCTATTCTTAGAAGAGTATGGCCCTGAAAATATACACATGAAAGCCTATATAGCTGATATCATATTGCATTTAGACTACAGTCCTGTCCAGAATAATCAGGAGACTTGGATGACCTTCACACAATGCTGGTGTTATTATGTATTTCACACAACATCACAGAAGCTTGCAGTGCACCAAGATGCAATGAACTTAATGTTTGCACATCACAGAGAGGAGGATCTCATTTATCTCCTCATGCTAAAGGAGATAGCAGGGCCAGAATAAAACATGATCCCTGTTTCATACAATTGCAGAAGACAATAAAATAATACATAGCTCATTGAAAACACTCAAGTGCTATGTAAAAACAATCCCATGTTCCGTCATACAGCTCTACAGTGCAGGCCGATAAGTTGGGGTCACTATTATCTCCAACACCACAGAGCAATACCCCAGTTGAGGAAACACTCTGTGCTGGGATGTACTGGAAAGGCAGGCATAGCACCATCTGCAAAAATGTCAAAAACTATCATACATGCCAAGTTAACTAATGTCACAAGCACAAGTATGACAAAGTGCCTACAAAACTTGTGATTAGAAACCCTTGGGAGGCACTATGTGTAGACATTATTTGACCATACCTTCTCAAAGGCAATAGAGCCCTTGGAGAAACATTTTGCATGGACCTCATTCGACAATTCACTCTCAAAAGTAAAGATCAAACAGAAATTTGTTGACTATATGTGTCTACCCATGATGGATCCAACTCAGCAACATGTTGACTCAAAATTGTAGAGTTGTTAGGGGTAGAAGACTCTAACATTCCCATGGGTACACTGGGACATTGGGCACTTTGACACTTATTACACCTAAAGCAGCACGCTTGGACAATTAATCTGCAGTGATTAGTACCTCGGTGATCAAATCATGACCTTGTACTGTAGCTAGCTCCATTGTCAACTGGAAATCTATGAAACAGAAGTGAATTCAAACTTCAATGCAAAGCCTTAGGCAACACATATGGCATAAAATGTAAGCTATGACAGTGTCAAGAACCAACAAGCAAATGCTCTACTGGAGCATTTTCTTCAAATAATCACGGAAAAGCTCTGCAATGCTGAGTTTGACATGGCCAACTCAGTAGAAGCCAGTGACGCAGTTTCGTTCTAACAAATGTGCCATGAGACATTCACTCTCATACCATGGAGTGCTTAAAGCCTCTTGGGTGCAGCAATATTTGATTTGGACATGCTGTTTGACATTTCCTTCCTACCTGACGACATCAAAATAGGAAACCCACGTGCAATGCCGAGCAAATCTCAACACACAACCTAAAAATGAGACCCACAGGGGTTGAGATTAGCAGATTGATGATAAAATAAAATGATGGAAAGATGGTATCCCCCCAAATCAGAAAGCTGGTTTGAACATGATCCTTGGATTATCACATCAGTTCCAACAATTGAGACAATTAGAGTTCAAGGTGGAAGTCAATAGGAACAATGACGTATCAGGAAAGTAACAACTTTTTGAAGACTAAAATAATGCTTCCTTCTATATAACAATTGTGGTCTCCCTCTCCACATAAGACTTACACTTCACAAGGAGTTCTGACAAGCCAGTGTTGGAAGTCTGCAGCTGATTCAGCCTCCATAACTGACAATGTAACAAATTTCTGCATCAAGCTCTTAAATGTGATTGGACAACTTTTGAGGTATACCACCCCTCCAGATATACTATATCTGTGTTCTTTTTTGTAGAATAATCAGAGTCAGATCTTGGAATTCGAGACTTGAATTCCGAACTGCCATCCCAAATTCTATCAGGATACAACACCAGCCCTTGATCTGCCGTACTCATGACATACTTCATCAAGTGCTTAAGAGCTTTCATATAAGATTCATTGTGTGCAGACATATGCCTTGCACAGTCTTGAGTTGCATTGTAGATGTCAGACCTTGACCATTGCATTTTCTACATGCAAAAGAGCCGTTCCAGAGCGATACTTGGTTGCATCCTGTAGATTGAGCACATCACTGCCATCTACCTTGACTAGCACCTGACCAGGTACTGATGGAGTCTTTGGGGTTTTCTCACCAGGCAAATCAAACTCATCCCAAAGCTTTTGAACCAACACAAGCTGTGTAACCTTAATCTGTACCCTGCCATCACTCTGACACACAACATCAACCTTGTTCCCCACATACTCTTTTATCCCACCTTCACTCTTACTCACAAATGCACTTTGCAAGTCAGATTTGATCTGCTTCGTGTCCTCTGGATGTCGTGAAGCCAAAACGTCATCCACCCATGTCAGCATTACAGCCGCAACCTGCCATTCTTCCGGAGGAAATAAAGACATGGATCTGCCTTGGATTGCTCATAGTCTTGATCTTTCACCTCCTTCACCAAGGTTTGATAGAGACAATGAGATTGATAGAAACAATGAGATGCTTGTTTACATGGGCAAATTCAATAGCAAAACAACATCCTTTTGCCTTCCATTCCATCTGGTACATCAATGTGCATTGTTCTCTATTGGTGAACTTACCCTGTAGAAATGCACCCTCAACATCAATGATAATGGCAACCCATTCCGTAATCATGGATAGTAAAGTCCACACTATACAAATTGTGTTTGGAATGGTAACTGGTGCAGCAATTGAATCTGAGTAGTAATGCTATCCCACTGATTCCTCATACCCTCTGGTGCTGAGGCTCCCACGACATTTCCCATTTGTTTTCTTTTTCATTGCCCAAGTTGTAGACATAATTTTTGCATCACTTGGCAATTCACTGTGTGGTACCACAAAATCACTTGGATTCATTTTTAATCTCCTCTTCCCATGCAGCTCTGTCCAGGCTCTGCATGGCTTCCCCTGTAGTTCATGACTTTCAGTTCCTTTGTGTTGGCAACCTTGCCTCCAATTACATCCCTACAAGAGCAAGCTCCATATTTTCAGCCTTGACTTCATTGTTGTCCAATTCTGCCATCGCTTGGAGATATCAAATTTCAGCAGCCAAGACAGACACATCCATCATTTCCGTTAGTCTTACTGGTTGTTTCACCAGTCAACCGGATTGCGTTACTGAAGCAATTCAAGTGACAGCCTCCCCTGCTTCGGGCTCTATAACTTTGGTTGTTGCAATAAGTTCTGTCCACCGAACTTGAGTTGATTGTTGCTATTCTTAGTTATCATTTGATCCAATGTCATCCTCAGCATCTTTTGCCTCAGTATCTAGTGGGGTAGGTTCAACACCACAGAATGCATCTGTTGGTCGGGTAAAGTACATCAGTTTCATCCAAATGACATCACAATTAGTTACCACTCCATTTGTTGATGGATCTCACATTTGAACACTATCAGACTCTCTGTTTGCTGGATAACTAACAGACATCATCTCAATTCCGATCTCCTGATTTGCCATTAGGTCCCTCTGACACAACTCTGGCTTCACCCCATGTTCAAAGATTCATAGCCCAGTTTGGGTTTGATTTGAATACATGAAAATCCCTTATTGCAGTCTTATTGCTTACTGTTATCACCCTGAGGCCATCAAGTTGTGTAGCACATTTGATAGCTTCAATTGCCAACTTGCCCCGGACATTGTCAGGAATATGTGCAGCCCCGATCATGGCTCTTGCCTTGCCCGCAATATAAGGAATTGCAAGTTCAGCCAAATTGTTATGCTGTGGTGTATCATGAGAAGTAAACTCAAAATCAAATGGCTACAAAGGTTTCCAAGCAACACTACCAACTCGATATTCCAGCTCTTCATTCTCACCAGCCAAATCCAACCAAATTATTGAAATTGGAATGCCTCGCTGCTTCAATTTGTGCATGAACTCACAGATGCATTGTAACGTTGCTCCACTTCTTTCCAGTGGCTTCATCCATGACTACCTTCCACCCCTTATTCAAAAGCTTGAACAATGAATCATCCGGACAGGATCAAGTAGACTTTCCCTCCCTCCAAGAACATCCACCTTTGGAGCTATTCTTTCCTTACACACATTTTCTACTTTGCCTTTGCCTTGGCAAAATGCAGACAGGGCTTGAGTGTGCCTCCAGTGAGTATCCAACCAAATTCTTGAGCAGTTTGTCTTGTTGACTCCTCATCACAATGTCCTATCAATTCATGCTCCTCTTGAATATTCAGTTTTGTTCCAACATCAGTGCAAGCCCACACACACATCTGCATCACAAACAAATTAACATGCAAAAATTGCCCCACAAGCTGTGGGTAAAAATTTATCACCCCACCACTTCCATCCCTGAGTATGATACTGGCTGCATTCCCAGAAGTAATGCTCCTGTTGCTGCAAAGAAGCAGTGTCAAGCTGATCATATTGAAATTCAGCTTTTCATTATAATTCACATTGGTTAATGTTGCCTTCATCCCCAATATTCCATCTCATGCCACAAATCGAAGGCTTGTCAATGGTACCGGTTGCCTTCACAGCCTCTCCCATGTGACTGCTTGTGCTTCCAAACTGTCTCTAGTTCACAGCACCTGTTTTGTTGTTTGCAGATTGACTTGATACGCCTGAGTCACTTATCCATAAGTCACTTTCATATAGCATTTCAAAGCACATTGGTACAGGCAGCTTTGCCACTGACAAATCAGTTCCTCCCTTGCTAGCCGTGCTTCCCCCATTACATACTTACACATATCGCAGATCTACAGGCAAGCACCATGAAAATCCTGCTCTTTAGAATCAGGTTCATCCCCAGTTGCTAGCACAATTTCCACACTACTTCCGGCTGGTTCCCGTTTCTTGGCCAGGTCCTTGTACCATTTGCGCACCTTGTCGGGGAACTTTTCCCAATAGTCAGCATCAGTGCATCCTTCTTTTCCATACGAACTACATTTCTTTCCAGATCAAGATCCAGATCCACCATGTTTGGCTTTGTGTAGTGTGCAATCCTTACGCTTTTGTCCTGCCTTTTTCTTGCAGTACCCACAAACACAATTAAAATTACCCTCTGCATTTTCAGCACTGGGCAAGTATACCTCCTTCTCCCTTCTTCCATCTGCAGGAGGTGCATCACTGGTACCCTTTGCAAGTTATTGTACTTTTCCAATTGTTTCACAGATTGCTTCAAAGTCTTTATAGTCATACCAGCCAAAGTTGCAGGATCATATTTGCATACAGTGGGCTCTTGCGTTTCTTGGCCATGACCTTAATCAATTCAGTATCCGACTTTGTCACCTCAAATTGGGCCATCATCCCAACAATATCATTTTAATAGTGAATTGCATTGTTGAACTTGACCTTCTCAACTTGACCTTCTCAAGCTCTTAATCCAGCTCAATCTCATCACTCACATCACTTGACTAGCCCTCCCCTGCAGAAAATCAGTGCTTGAAGTCTTTTGAATCACAGCAAGACCATGAATTGAAGTCATACTCAATGTCAAGATAGCCAGAATGTGCTTGTTTGTCAGGTACAACTTTCTCTTGTACTTTTCATTAAGATCATCAGTGGTTGGTTAGAGTGCATCAAATTCAGACTTGATCAGACAATTGGTCTTTGCCGTGGAATCCATCACATCACCACAATCAGGATTCTCCGCAAATGCGCTTATCTGCGCAAAATGCAAAGCACAAGACTCCACGTTTCCATCCCACTCTGGAACAGTTAAAATGCTTTTCAATTCAGATTCAGCACTCACAATCTTCTGGTTTGGCTTCGTTAATTTTCACAATCAAGCATGATTCCACAAATTCAAGATCTCTGAGTTGTTCGTCTCTTTCCTTTCAAGCACATCACAGTAATTAAACTTTGTTTTTGTACTTTGAAGTATGCTGGAAGTCTCCAAATTCTCCTGTGTTGCGCAGCACAATATTATGTAGAAATAACTAGTAGTCACTTTCTTTTGACACTCTCTTGAGAATAATGATGACTTTACGGGTAAAAACAAGACTTGTCCAAGACAGAAAACTCTAGAATATTGCCCCAACACCAAAAACCCTGGTCAAAACCCCATTGTCCGGGATCAGAATCGGAGCTAAAACCTGTGCTCCAATAGCCAGCTGAGCACCACATTATATAGCAGGATTATTTAGAATCCCAGACACCAGTTCGGCTGGAATCAGAGGGAACGAACCTGTAGACAACATACTACAAGACCTTAATTATCACATAATTTACATGATAATATCATGATGCTTGATTGCTATCAATTATCATGTGGTATCAATTATCACTTCTTGGCAACAACTCAAGCTCATAATGTTGGCGTTTATCCACTTGTTACTTTGTCTGCCTACCCAATTCTTCTTAAATAATTCTACCCAAAATGGGCTTATGTTATGATTAGCTGCTAGCCATATGAGGTAAGACCTTCTAGTTTCAAGGCAACCACTTGGAGTTATCATATTCATTGTCATAGCTGTGAACCTTACTACTATAATAATCAATTCAGTTGTCTAGGTGAGGTCTTCATTCTCAATGATTATGAGATTAGTTCATCCATTTGAGAGGTGGTTGGTTTGAAGGCATGCTCAAATTGATACAGACAAATTCAAATCAGTTTTCCCCCACAAGAATCCCCCAAGAGTTTTTTCAAGTCCACTGTATTGTAACCCCTCCAAAAGCAGCGCAGAAATCTTGCTCAGCAAGGCAGTCCATAACAGACACAAGCACTAGAAGTATGAGCTTGGAAGCAGATGTAATAAGCTGCCAATTCCATACAGTCCTAAGAAGGAGGCAGTAAAGTCAACAGCCAACACTCTAAAGCTCTCTCTTCTATGCAAGGTTGAGTTGCAAGTCCCAGTTTGGCAAAGTGGGAATCCTGAGCAGTTTATCAAGCACATTCAACAAGCTGTCAATTCAATCAGGCGACAAGGCTTTAAAGAGGCCTGCAAGAAGCTTGAAGGCACTAAGCATGACGGGACAAGTAAACTTGAAGAGGCAATGCTAGGCCTTGAGCTTCTCAAGGCCAAGTTGTAGACAAAGTATAAAGGTAGGTACTGAGGCCAAAGGGAAAACACGTGAACATGAGTATGAAAGCAACAGCAACTACTCCAGCTACTACCGAGGGGCAGGTCTTGCAGCACTGGTGGGTAGGACTGTTGCAAGAGAAATAACACATAAGACACTGTAACTTTCTAATACTTTCCCTAGTCTGAGTAAAGCTTCAAAACCTTGAATTTGGATTTTACATCAAAATTCAATAATACTTTGATTCAGGATGGTCTTAGGTCACTTGGACTCAGCAAGACAGGCAACTTTGCCACGTGGAAGTTTTTGGCATGCCAAACTGACAACAAGTGATGACTTTGGCATTTTTTAACGCATATGACTACCTTTCACAACCATTGGACGACCCCGGCGACTGGGTTTGATGACATTTTGATGACCCTGAAGACCATTGGTGAAGACATTTTGACGACCGTGACGATTTGTGGTGAAGACATTTTGACAACCTCCAGTTACGATTCATGACTACCTCATGACTACTCCTACGGCGTCACTGACGACCCAAGTGACAACATTGACAACCTTCTGCACTAAGCCTCCTGTGTCTGCTCATCCAGTGGAGCAAGTGACAAAAAGTACGACTTCGTGATGACCATGACAACTGACGACCCCAACTGACAACCCAACAGATCTTGTGTGACGACCCATGTGACTTTACATGACTACACCTGATGACCAAAGTGAAGACTGAGAAACAACCTCTGACGACCCTGATGACATTGGTTGACGACCTCAGACAACCCGATGTGATGATCTGATGATGACCTGAAAATTTTCTTAACAACATCTTACGACCCAATCTAGCGTGCCTGTCTTGCAGAGGTTGTTGCTACACACCTCTTCTTCTTCCATCATGGCCTTTCCTTGTGTGTGTTTTCACACAATGGAAGAGCTTTTTTGTTGCAAAATATTTGACATAATGATATACAGTGATGGGATTCAGGTCTGAGAAGATGATTGGTCAAACATAAAGAGGAGAGATTTTTGATGAGATTATTTGAATTGTATTCATTTTATACTTATACATAAATTCAAACTCATGTGACTCTTTTTTTCAAGTGTCAGTCTCTCACATTAGTTGGTACTTGGTACTTTGTTCGAGTGTGTAGCATTGTGAGAGGGTGTGAGTATGAATTTGAAAGTGTAGTTTAAATTGAATAAGTCACCATTGTGTTCCAAATGGTTAACTAAACCACTTGGAATTCACTTGATTTGTCAGAGCTGGGGTTGTCTTAAGTTGTAACACAGGCTGTCAACAGTGTTGCTTGAACTGAAATGGGGGCAGTTATATGGAACCCCCAGACTTTGTCTGACGAAACACACTTTTCTCAGATGAAAACAGTCAGCATTATGTAGACATGACACGAATACACCAAAAGGGTAATTTAATTTCCTCCATCACCGAAGGATATCTTCTCCTAGTTTAGAGACGAACTTTTTACCATTATGTACATGAAAAATCATGTGACTCCAGAGAAGCTTAGAGTTTTGATAGCAATTCGTGGCAACTATGGTCCATAGTTCAGTTCTTCTCTTTGGTAAGATGAGTCTGCTTTACTAGTGAAATGCATGTGATTGTCATTTTTCTCTAAGACTTTCCCTTCCTTATGTACTACAAAATCAGACAAACTAGTGATTCCATCAGACAAAACACTTTTCAGTTTGAACTTCAATAGATACTGTTTCTCCAAAATAGTGTCAGTTTAGACACTAAACTGACACCTAACTGACAAAAATACTTTGTCTGACAAAACAAGTCATTTTGTCAGACAAAGTCCGGGGGCTCAATACAACTACCCCCATTATTTTGATAGCAGTTGAGAGGGAAGATGCCGTGATAGCGAGTTAAAACATAGTTGTTGATCATCACCTGTTCATCACCTATAGTAAAAAATTATCTTGAGGACATAGTATTGACACAAAGAAATTAAAACATGTCACAGTATACCTCCAATAATTCAATATTGACATAGCTAGGCAAAATATGATTGCAATCCCTCATAATTAGGCCAACTTCATCATGTGTCCAATATACCAACATAATCAGAAGATGATAGGCTTTCTGTAGTGTCTTATTCATTTAGACCAGAACTGCTTAGTTTTTAAAATATACTCACTAGTTTAGATATGGGGTGGTTCTTATAATTCAATAAGACATGTAAGTTTGTCGTGTGGAGGTTTTGCTGAGATAAACTGACAACAAGTGACAACAAGTAACGACTTCGTCAATTTGTGACTCATGTGACTCATGTGACTTCCTTTCATGATTTGACTTCATTTCATGACATTATGATGACCATGACAACCCATTGTGATAACATTTTGACAACCATGACAACTCTCAGTTAAGACACTTTGATGACCCATATGACCTTGGTGAAGATCGTGTGACAACTCTTCTTAAGTTTAATGACTACCTCATGAACCATTCATGAAGTTACTGACAACCCTTGTAATGACAATGACAGTCTTGAGCAAATAACTGTCAAACAGGTAGAATGGCTTATGGTAACAGGTGACTAAAAGGACAAAACGGTGACAACAGATGATTAATGACCCTAACTGATCATGTCACAAATCTTGTTTCTCCAACATGTCCCTGACCTGCTATGCATGGCTCCTGGTGGAAAAGGAGATAACCACCTACCTACACAAACATCAGGGAAAGATTTATAGCAACAACAGTGGCAACAAGTATGTCCCCATGAATGTGTTGGTAAACACAGCTGAGTGCCCCGCCATCATTGACAAAATGAAGAAGGTCGTTGGAAGCTAACCACAGGCGGCAGACACCTCACACCACAATGTGTACAGTGCAGACTTTGCTGAGATGGGGCAGGTGGATATTTCCCAGCCACAAACAGCTCTTTCATTGACTCATTCCCTCTACTAGTGGCCAAAGAATGCAGCTGTAAATTCCTAAAGGGAAACTCTGGTAAAATGCCAATGACATGCACACTGAAGGGCAAGATGTTTCCTCTCTCCCTTCCTTTTGTTGCTGAGCAATTCAGAGAATGAGGGGCATATGTAAAGAAGGAGAAGCCAAGTGGGACGCCGAAGGTGTTCTTGATGTCACAGAGAGCCAAAGGGCTGCTAATGAAGCCCAAATTATAAATGTGGGGACTCTAACTTCATACCAGCATGAGGCGGACCTACTGGGTAATAATTTCACCAGCAAGATTGATGATGCCATGGCCCACAAAGCATGGACTCTTCATTTTATAACTCAAAAGTTCACCATGGCAATGATGGCACAGAGTTTGATGTTGATCAAACTCTCAATCAATGCTTGTGGAATACAAATGTAAAACCTTTTCAGTTTCATTTAAAACCTGCAACCTGTACCATGGCAACGAAATCAGAGTGCTCATATTAATCAGACTCTCAGTGCTTCTACATTGGAGAGTCAATAGTTTCAAACAAATCAACTCAAGCATTCAAATGAGTGATAAAATCAACATCAAGTCAACGATCAGAGTCAAACATGCAATATCAGCTCTGGCATGACAAGTAAATCAGACCCATCATTCAAAACAAACTCAAAGCTGCAAATGATTAACAATTTGAATACTTGTTTGTCAAGAGATAATGAATGATTCAAGACAGTTGCCTTGAGAGAGCCACAGCCAAGAAAAAAGGATGATACCATCGAAATTGAAATCTCATCAGCATCTCCACCATGGTATCTGAATCAACTAGACTTGCAGGCATTTGAGCAAGAAATATAATTTAGCTTGATTTCATGCAGGCAATACAGATGTTATTTAAAGACAAACCCCCCCTTCTCATCAATTGTCAATGTTGCCATCATTGTTTACCATTCTACCCCGATTCCACAGGAATCTCTGCCCCTCAGTCCATGGACTGAATTCAGACAACAAGCACCCCTCCCTCAATGCCAAACAGCTATCAAGAGGTACAACGAGGAGCTCAGATTGTATTCCCCTGCTGCATTTCAAAAGAGTTCATCACAGCTCCTGACATTTTTTCCATTAAACACTTA
Organism: Cyclotella cryptica; assembly: GCA_013187285.1. NCBI lineage: Eukaryota > Bacillariophyta > Thalassiosirophyceae > Thalassiosirales > Thalassiosiraceae > Cyclotella > Cyclotella cryptica. The sequence continues at coordinate 23,315 of JABMIG010000160.1, read as the reverse complement.
CAATGACTCGACAGGAATTGACACCCCTCAGTCCACAGACTGAATTCAGATGACCAAACCTCATTGCCAACAACAACAGCTCACAGCCACACCAATGATGAGCTATAAAAGTATTTTATTTCCCCCTTTCCCCATGTTTTCTCCCATAACAACTCAAATATTTTTCCAATTAAACACTTACAGTTGCTCCACAAGGATCATAATTACTAAGTCAACCAACTGAAGCTTTTCAAGTCTGACCCATCCCATCATGATGCCAACAACAACATCTCACAGCTATACAGACATGAAGGTCAGAGTCTTTCTGCCCCTTCTTTCTCCACATTTGGATGCAGCAACTCATTAACTTATTTCAATTAAATAGGTACAGTTGTTCCACCCACATCATCATTTCTCAGTCAACTAAGTGAAGCTCCAACTCCAAGTCCTATCCCACAACACCACGAAGCCAACAGCAGCAGGTGTGACGAGAGAAGATTTTTTTGTGTTTCATTCCTTTTTAAAGTTGTTTTTCATCTATGTTTTGCATCATCAACAAAGTAAGCCACAAATCTTTTCCTGGCTGAAGTTGGAACCAATTCCACACTGGACAGCAGTGGCCGTGAAGATGAGGTGAGTTTTTGAATTGTTCATCACTACTGCTCCTGGCTCTTCAATTCAACAGTAACACACCATCAACAACTGCATTAGCCAAAAAAATCAATTAGCCACAAAAAATCATGGACTGAAATTGATACTGCCTCCCTTTGCCTCCCTTTATTCACAGCAGCAGCCAACGATTGCTGTGAAGATATGATGTATTCTTGATTGGTTCATCTTCTTTACATTTGGTCTTCAATATCACACAATTTTTCTCTTGAAATATGAAGCATTTTTACTTCTGAAATGCTATCATAGCTGTTGACAGCAGACCAATTGCTGCAAGTAAATTTTGATGTGAAGAAAAAGGGAATAGATTGTAGAATAAAGCAGCAGAATTCAAGATTATAATGGCAACATCCTTCTAATTTGAGGCTTAAATGGTAAAATCGAACAAGTTAATTAGTAGTCGTCTTACAGCATTTCCTTGCCTCATGTTACACCTTCCTTTGAAAATTTTGTGTAACGCAGTTTAACCACCACTCTATTTTGAAATTAGACTGAGTGATGTTATTACAGTGAATTGCAGGAAAATTTGTATTGCACACACACACACATTGTGTGATACTAACATTTCACAATTCATGGCATAAAGTACTTGTATCACTTCATGTATAACTTCTAGTCTGTAAAAATCAAATAAGCAGTTGCGTTAAAAAATAATTACTTGGAGCCAATGCAAGATGTTTTGCATCAAGTTAGACAGAAGTAGAATCATTGGAATGGAGGAAGTATTTACTTTAATAGTGGGGGACTGTCAAAGCTTGGTTGGTGTGTGCATTGCCTTGCACATGAATGCATGAACACATCAATATTCGACATTTGATACAATTTTAAAGGTAAGCAAAAATCAAAACATTATGACTACCCATGTTGGTGAAACAGAAAATAATTACTATTTACAGGTAATCATGTTTACTCACATCCTTGAAGTACCTGTTATTGTCAAAGGTGAAAACACTAAGGAGAAGGACGTGACTTAGGAGAAGAAGAAAGGAAAAATTAATTATTTACAGTTATTTTGCTTCAAGACATACTAAATATGTCTTTCTTACCTGTACTGGTCAAAGGTGAAAAAGTCTCACAGGAGAAGGAGAAGGAGAAAGAGAAGGAGGAGAAGGGACAGGAGAAAGAACTAAGATTTTGAATAATATTGATGCTCATGATGTTGGGTTATGTCCCCTATTAACCACTGAATGGCACATTGTATGTCTAATATCATGAAAATTAATTCAATCTATACTGAATGTATGAAGTCTCGTCTGTGTATTTTGAAACATTAACTGCACTAAAATACGACATAATTTTTTGAATAAACATTTCATTTGACTAAAAAGTTAACATAGGAGAGCTAAAAATGCATTACACTATGTGTTCTCTCGTGTCCTCTTTGTCCAAATGTGATGTCCCTGTCCTCATCTAATAACACAAACTCATTTCTTTTCAATTAACTTGTTACCGCACCATCCCATCATGGGAATGGCAAAAACACAGCCCACAACTTGAGTTCGGCAGCCCACCCTGCATTGCCCCTTTGTCAACAACAGTAGGCAGTGGAGGGTAATATATGAAGGCAAGTTCTTCTTTCCTTCACCTGTTTTACCCATGTTCTTTCGCTAACATCACACAAAAAATTGAAATTAATACCTGCCATCCTATCACAGGAATGGCCATAACCCAGCCCGCAGACTGAGTTTGGCCTCCAGCCCTGCGTAGCCCCTTAGCCAACAACAATAGGCAGGGCGGATAATTTATGAAGGTGAGTTTTTATTTCCTTCACCTGTTTTACCCATGTTCTTTTGATAATATCAAAAAAATTCAATTGAATAGTTGCCGTCCGATCACAAGAACGGCCATAACTCAGCCCACTGATTGGTTTTGGCCTCCTGCCCTGCATTGTTGCCTAGACAACAACAATAGACAGCAGCGGGTACTTTATGAAGGTTAGTTTTTAGTTCCTTCACCTGTTTTACCGATGATCTTTGCTAACATCACAATTTTTTTAATTAATTACTGGCCGTCCTATCATGGGGACATCTGTAACTCAGCCCACAGACTAAGCTTGGCCTCCCACCCAGCATTGTTGCCTAGACAACAACAACAGGCAGGGGCTCGTATTTTTAATGTTTATTTATCTCACACAAGAAATAAGTGTTCAATTGAATGCTTACAGTCCTGTCCTATTATGGGAAAGACCAAAACTCAGCCCACTGACTGAGTTCGACCTCCCGCTCTGGATTGCTGCATAGACAACAACAATAGGCTGCAGTGGGGTATATACGAAAGATGAGCTTTCATGGACTCCACCTTTCTACTGATTCTTTCAGTACAACTTATTTTTCAATTAAATATTTCTGATCTCTCCACTGGAATAGCCACAACTTGGCCAGCAGACTGACTTTGGAGTCTCATCCTTATTCTGTCCGTCAGGTCTTCATATTTGAATTACAATTAACTTTTATTATTATCATTTCATCGCAATATAGTGTTGGTGGTGTGTAGAAAAAATCAGTCTTCATTTTGGTGGAGATGGTGAATGGTAGCATTTTTTAGTGTGGGGCTGAAATTTGGCAGGGTGTGGCTTTTCTGGCTCATTTTTGGGGGGATGAAGGGGCCGTTCCAAAATCAGTATTGTACTTGTATGTAATCATTGTAGTAAACAAATTATTGGAGTGTGAACCATAGCTTTTACCTACACTCCCATAGCCCAATTGTACACTATCCTGTAGTCAAGCGGTACCGTAACCCAACCCGGTTACCCTCCCGTACACTTCAGGTAACCCTCCTGCACATGTACACTTCCAGTAACCCCACCAAAGTATAACACAAATAAACATTTTTTAGCTACTATGTAATGTAGTTATAGCCTCTATTTAGATTGATATCCATTCTATATCTTCCTGAGAAGTCTGTTTTCCTGTAAAAGTACCAATTCTTTCTGTAAGTAGAAATACACGCAAACACTGATTTTTGTCTGGAATGACAAACAACCCACCGGTGTACTTTGGTAACTCTACTCTGCACAGTGTACCGTAGAGTTACTGAAATGTACAGTTGGGTTACCAGAATGTACCATTCAGTGGAGCTCCAGTAAGCCTCCTATAAACTCAAGTTTACAGCCAGGGTACCAGAGTTTTTTGTTTGAAGTGTCCACTCTACCTACCACCAATCCAAATGGTGCCAAAGACAGCCACCACTGGAGCTTCTTTGCCAAAGTCCTTCCTGAATATATAGGCCCATGGCATCATGAATGAAAGAGGTTATCATCCATCCTACTGCAAATAAACCTGGTGCCCCTGTTTGACTATAGAACTCCCTTGCAATCCAAGAGACCCTTGCCAAACCATAGTCATGTGGGATGAGGATTTCATGTCATGCAAGCACGAATTTTATTTGTAGGCTGCTATTTTTGACTTTCAGTCAAAAACTAAACCACTTTTCCTCAGACCCTTAAACCCAGAAAACTCTGCGAAAACCAGAATTATCTTGGTAATTCTACAGATTCCTTGTTTCCCAAGTATTTGGCGATTCCCCTGTTCCTCTTGGATAGATGATGACTACCATAAAAATTGGTTTATAAGTCCCCCCAAATGTGAAAAGATACATATTTGGAGGGTCTTATGCTTGGGATGAAGATAATGTAGCCTCCATGTCAAAATTGATAACTATCTTGGCTATTTACTGTTTAGGTTTTAGGGCGGTGCTTCTTGTTTTTGCTGTTCGTGCCAGAATTGTCCCTCATCTCCTGTACACCAAAAATTGATACGTAGCATTGCAGCCCATCATCACCCATCATCCTAACATCTTCCATCATTATCATCCCCATCACTGTCACCACCACCTCAACATTGAAATGCCTGCCCTTCTCCTTCACATCTCAAATTGGAGGCTCCAATCTTCTATTAATGCAGAAACTTACATCCTACATCAAGACAAAGAAGTGCTGTATGGTTTCCTGTGTTGGTGGAATGTCGGGCTTCTGCAAAGCACGTTTACTCACCAGAAGTTGTAAAGTAATGAAATGAAAAAGTAATTACATGAAATATGGAATCTGTTTGTAGAATGCATTTTTCTGTGCTAATCCACTGCATAATTAATGGTCATTAGAATTAAGCAATGGACTTTGCCCATAAATCTTTCTCTCTGAACGAGAAGTATAAGGCTGTCTGCTCCATTGATGCCCTCGTTGGTCATGGCACTCATGTCGAAAAGCCTGCAAGCTGTTGGTATTCTTCCTCTTTATCATTGTCGCTGGAAGCGAGTTGTTTCCAAGGCAGATGACCTGGAGGCGGAACATATCTTTTGTTCCTTTAACACCAAAGGAATGTCCCAGAAGATCACCCCAGACATGGAGGTCTCCTTGTTCCTGTCAAAGAACAATTGTCTGACTTTGTCTTCCATTTGCATGAACAAGGCCTTCAATGCACTAACAACATGGTGGCAAGGGAGGCGGCACATCTTGTTCCTCCATTCCAGCAAAAGTCAATTTATCACAGGTGCAGATTGTTTGCCGATTTACAAAACATCTTGGATTAACTCTGAGTATTGCCACCCATACTGCCCAGAAACATTTCTGGGAAACAGACGATTGCTCAAGAGACTTCATCACAATGATGCGAGAAAGGACTGTTGACTGGAACAGGGACTACATCCTAAAAATAGATCAAACCCCCATTGCTTACTTGTATCATTCCAACAAGACTCTTAATGCAAGGGGGGAGGGGGCAGAACTATCAACATATGCGTGTTGACCACTGATATGAAAAGAGTTACTGCCATGGCAACTGTGACTGCGAGTGGAAAGATGCTTCCACCCATCATGATATTCAAAAGGGCACCAAACGGACGTATTGCATCCCGGGAGTTTGGCTCTTACCCCGCAACTGGAAAATGCATATGCCAGAGGAAGGCATGGATGGACAAAGAACAGATGCATGCATGGATTGATCTCATCCTTTCTCTCCATACAAGGAGGAGAGAAACCAGAGAGATCCCAACGGGCCTCCACCTATTCTCATCCTCAACGCATGCCATGTTCATCAGATGGTTTCAGTCATGAACCGCATTCAGATGATGGGCATCAAAGTTATCCACATACCCACGGGAGGCACTTACTTATGCCAACCAATTGATGTGGGAATCAACAAACCACTCAAAAGTTTGATGCAGGCAAAGTGGGAGGATTGGATGGCAGGTGAAGGCATACTGAGTGGCATTGCAAATGAGCATCCCATCAACAAGTGGCTGAATGGCTCATTGATACCCATATGCATATTCAAAATCAGGTGGCAAGGAATGTGTGGATGAAACAGAGGTACACATAGTTTTGAATTTAATGAAATAAATGAATATTTATATTTATTGATTATAGTGGGAAATAATAATAATAATATTATTATTATGCAATTTGTATCCACTCCGCAACATCCCCTTCACATCCTAACCTAATCTTTGGAAGTCAACTGCCCTTCTGAATTGTTGGTGAAACCCAATTCGGTTCGGGTTCGTATAATTCCGCGACCACGTAACCTTGGTTGAGATGGAACAGAGCTCACTTTCTCGAGTTTTCCTCGTCAGGAAGAACCGTCTCCTTGATTAGGAAAACACAACTGTCAAGCTGGGCTCCACTACCTGACATAGGCCAAGAATCAGCCATTTTTGTACCCTAGGGTACAAAACCTAAATAGAGCATGAATCAGCCTTTTTTGTACCCCTGGGTACAAAACCTAAATAGGAGCATTCTCAGGACCCCAAGTAGGAGAGTCCACCTCCCGACGGCATGGACTCCCCAACATGGAAGTTCAGAACCCCAAATAAGAGAACACACTTTTGGAAGATCTGAACATCTTTCAGAAGGGTATAGACATACCATATTGTGTAGAAGTCTACACAATGTTCGTTTGCATCGTTTGGACTGGAGTGCAGTTCCACTGCCTTTCCATCCTCACAATAGCACAAAATATAGCTCATAAAATCAATTCTTCGACACCTGTCGAAACTACCTATAATTTTCGCGTGATATTTTTTACGACGATTTTCGGCTCAGGTCACTATCTATAGATAACCATGGTGCAACCTTCGCGCACCGAAGCCATCGACATCCAAACCTTCCGACACGAGGTGCGCTAACAATTTTTATCGCGACGGCAATTTTAACTTTTCGCACCAGCGATACGCTTTTTGCACTGTCGACGATTTATCCAAAATCGGCTACGCGATCGACGAATTCCTACGGTTTCGCGATCTACGAGCTCTCCAAAATAATCCCGCGATCAGCGAGCATCAGCGATAAACTTCGAGCGATCGACTTCTGCAATCAGGGATTCCTACGAGTCGGATTAATTTAGTGATCGAGAATTCTCGCGAAATACCTTGGAGCAAGACTTTCAAGAAATAAAAGCCGACGAAGAAAAATTTAAAAATAAAAAAAAAATTCTTTTCGAGCTAACCTCAACAGGGCACCCAAGACCTTCTTCAAGGCCTTGTTTTATAATACACCCCTTGGCAAGGCAATTAAGAGGATGTCGACCAGCAAATCAAGCCCAGAAGGACTCAAGCCACAGGAGTGTGAACGGAGTTCAGGGAGGTCTAAGCCACCCATTTCCTACATTCCCACTGCCATGGACACCCCGAAGGTAATCAACAAAATCAAGGTCTCCAACAAAATGACCTTGTCTGTCACCGTCTTCGACGAGGGAAGTCCTGAACAGTTCCTCAACCATGTCCAGACCTCGATGGAAATAATTTCCCAGAGAGGCTTAGACACGGACTACGAGGAAGCCTGTAAGGCAGATGCAAAGGCTGAGGCAAAACTGACTGCGGCCACTGCGGCCAAAGCCAAGTTCAAAGGGACGGATGAAAATCCCCCGTCCTCCAGTCGTGGAACAAAGCAACTGCTGCTAAAATCCACACCAGCGAGGCCCTAGTGTCCGCTGGCCAAGCGATCTTCCTGCAGTACTCCACTCAATTGTCGGAGACTGCCCGTCGTCCTTGGACCACCATCGTTGGGGAGCAAATCAATTGCAAACCCTGGACCGATGTGTATGGGACAGAGCATCCCACAAAACGCCCGGCATCTTGGACCTCCTTTCAGGAATGTGTCCAGTTGCACCTGCAGACCGTCTTCAGGACAGATGCAGTGGAGCAAGAACGTTTCTACATCAGCAATGGGCTGAAGAAACCAAACAGGGTACCCACCAGGGACTTTGTGCAGAGGATCCAGCGCCTTAACGGGTATGTGGAACTCTTGCCGTGCCTGTTTTACTCTTCGAAGGCTGCAAAGTCGACGAAAGTATGCGGGCCATTTGATGACGCCGACTTGGCAAGCCACATCCTCAGGATGGTTCCTAGGAACTGGCAGGACCAATATGAGCTCAGTGGAGCTTTGGTACCACAGAGTGTCAGGGAACTTCTTGAAGTCCTTGAACGCATCGAGAAGGCCTACCCCACCGAGAAGGTTGGAGAAGGACCCAAGACCGTAGCCAAGGCTAACGACTCATCTAGGAAGAAGATGGTCTCTTTTAGTGACCGGATTCCGAAGAAACGTTGCACAGAGAAGTACTGTTCTCTCTGCAAGAAACATGGGGGCGCACATACCACCCACAACACTCCGGATTGCCGGAAGTATGACTCCAATGGGACCCCGAAGCCTAGCTTCAAGGGGAGAAAACCAAATGGAAACTCTCGTGGACTAGAGAGACCTGCTCGAGGAGGAAGTAGCTATGCGCAGCTATCCGCTAAAATCGACAAACTTACCAAGTCCAACAAGAAAATGAAACGCTATCGGAAAAAGAAGCGTAAGCATCACGAAATGAGCGACAGTGATGATTCAGACTCATCTTGAGATGATGGGTTGGGGAGTACTAAGAAATTGTGTAGTAAAAGCGATTGTAATGAAATTAACACTTATCTTAGTCCGATTAAGACTTCCCCACGTGCCAACATAACATTTTCTGGTTCAAACAAGACATGTTTGAACCTGGCAGAAGACCTAGGAAATCTTCCAGTCAACCTTACACAGAGTGAAACAATAACCGAATTGTCGGACCCCGAACTGTCGGGTGACCTTTTCAATAGTGTGAACCCCTTTGACAGGTAAAGAAGGGCAGGTCACTACTGTAGTAGCACAAGCACGCTATAAAGCGACTGAAAATCCAGCCCGTAAGAATATCGAACACTCTACAGGGCGTCGTACCAGTAACACAGTCATCAGGATCCTACTAGACAGTGGATCTGATGGTGATCTCCTGTTCCATGCAAAAGGAACGGAGAAACGCTTTCCCTACTTGACTAGGCAGGTGCCAAAGTCTTGGCGCACGTCGAATGGGAGTTTCCTAACCAAAGGAAGGAGCGAAGTCAACTTAAGGGTTTTTGAGTATTCAAACAGTAAGGAGTACACAGTGACTCCTGACGTAGTAGAATATGATAAGAAAAAGATGGCTAAGCCAGCGTTCGACCTCATTCTTGGATGTCAAACCATGAAAGAGCTCGGAATTGTTCTAGATTTTCGAACAAAAGAAATAACCATTGATCACATCATTTTGCCAATGAGAGACATCAATAGTCTGACCTCATCAAACTTGGATAAAGCCTGGGCTGTTAACAACAGCATGGCAAATGAACCGCAAAGTACGCAGGAAGTGACACAGCGGGTAGTTAAAATCCTAGATGCAAATTATAAAAAGGCAGACCTCCAATCAATTGTTAGCACCAATTGTACTCACCTAAGTCTCCAAGACCAAAACTCGTTGCTGGAGTTACTCACAGAATTTGAGGAACTTTTGACGGAACACTAAGTGATTGGAACACAGAGCCTGTGTCCTTCGAACTTAAGGAGGGCAAAGCCATATCATGGCAAGGCATACCCAGTACCAAAATCTCGCAAAGAAACAACTATCAAAGAACTGAATAGATTATGCGAACTGGGAGTGGTAGAGTTTCAGCCCTAATCGGAATGGGCGTCACCATCATTTATCACTGGAAAACAAGACGGAACTGTACGCTTTCTCACTGATTTTAGAGAAGTAAATAAACGACTAGTCCGAAAGCCGTTTCCATTACCCAAAATCAGTACAGTCCTGCAAGAGCTAGAAGGATTTACCTATGCTACAACCCTAGATTTAAACATGGGTTATTACACCATTAGACTGGATCCCGATTCATCCAAAATATGTACCCTCATTTTCCCATGGGGCAAGTATTCCTACCTCCGTTTGCCAATGGGCATCGCAGGTTCACCAGACATCTTTCAAGCAAAAATGTCAACACTAATGGGAGCCTTAGAGTTCGTGCGAGCTTACCTTGATGATTTGTTATGCATCACAAAGGCAAACCTGGAAGACCACCTTGACAAATTGAAAATGGTGCTTACCAGGCTACGCTGGGCGGGCTTGCGAATCAACGCCCGAAAGTCGTCATTCTGCACCTTTGAAACAGAATATCTAGGTTATACCCTCACACGAACAGGGATTAAACCACAGCAGAAAAAGGTACAAGCGATTCTCGCGATTTCATCGCCGAAAAATGTCAAAGACCTCCGTAAGTTCCTGGGCATGGTCCAGTACTATAGAGATCTTTGGGCAAGACGCAGCGAAGTGCTTGCCCCACTCACCTCACTGGTAGGAGAGTGCGGTCACACCAAGGTCACCAGAGCCAACAAGATGAAGAAACGTCCATGGTACTGGGACACGGTGCATCAAAAAGCATTCGATGACGTTAAGACTTCAATTGCCAAGGATGTAGTCTTAGCCTATCCCGATTATTCATTGGAATTTGAGATATATACTGATGCCTCGTCTAAACAACTAGGATCAGTCATCACCCAGGGTAATAGGCCCCTTGCGTTCTTCAGCAGGAAGCTGTCGACAACGCAACAGAAGTACAGCGTGACCGAACTAGAACTACTGGCCATAGTGGAAACACTCAAGGAGTTCAAAGGCATGTTGTGGGGACAAAGATTAAAAGTCTACACAGACCATAAAAATCTAATCCAAGATGCCCTCGGATTAACCTCTGACCGTGTCTACCGATGGAGATTGCTCCTCGAGGAATTTGGCCCGAAATTGTTTACATTAAAGGCATACATAACACTGTTGCCGACGCCATCTCTCGCTTAGACATCGGACCAATACCGAGTGAGCACGAGAACTGGATGACGTTCACCAAATGCTGGTGTCATTACACCATGCAAGAAGAGAGTGCGATAGACACCTCTGCATACCAAGAGGAAATGAATCTGGTATTTGCAAACCGCAGTGAAGAAGATGTAATCTACCCGTTAACAGTACGAGATTGCAGAAGCACAAAAGCTTGATGCCAGCTTGAAGACGTTGAAAGACCAGTACTCGACACAATTGGTCGAAAGTACACATCTCCTATGCAAGGAAGGAAAAATGGTCATTCGAAAGATCTTCAACACCGTGCAGTTAGTTGGTACCACCACTATCTACAGCACCCTGGACACACTAGACTCGAAGAAACCCTTCGTGCTGTGATGTACTGGAAAGGTATGCGAAATACCGTCCGTAAATATGTCAAAAACTGTCATGCATGCCAAGTCAACAAGAGGCATAAGCATAAGTACGGAAACTCCCTACTAAATTCGCCATCACAAACCCTTGGGATGTACTATGTGTGGACCTTATTGGCCCGTATACAATCAAAGGTAAAGATGGGACAGTAATTGATTTCATGTGTCTGACTATGATTGACCCAGCTTCTAGCTGGTTTGAAATAGTTGAACTACCGGTAATCACTGAGGCGATTATTCCCCTGGATACAAAAGGGCGGAAGGGAAAAAAGACCCATGAGGAACCTAAGTTAGCATACTTTGATAAGTCATCAGCAATGATCAGCAACTTAGTGAACAAGACCTGGTTTAGTAGGTATCCACGTTGTCAATACATAATTTATGACAATGGAAGCGAATTCAAACTTCACTTCAAAGCCCTATGTGACTCATATGGGATCACGAGTAAGCCTACCAGTGTCAAGAATCCACAAGCGAATGCAATTCTAGAACGAGTGCATCAGGTGATATCATCTATGCTCCGAACAGCTGAAATAGACATGGCCCCTTCAGTGGAGACAAGCGATATAGACAAGTTCGTGACGAACGTCGCTTGGGCCATTCGCTCAACATACCACACAGTACTAAAAGCCTCCCCAGGTGCAGCCATCTTTGGACGGGACATGTTGTTCGACATCCCCTTCCTGGCCAACTGGAATAAAATTGGAGAATATAGGCAACACCAAACAGACCAAAACACAGAACAAGAAAATAGCTCACGTCGTGATTGGGACTACAAAGTTGGTGATCAAGTACTTCTTAGAAAAGATGGTATACTCCGCAAAGGTGAAAGTAGATATGAAAGTGATCCTTGGACTATCACATCAGTTCATACGAATGGCACCATCAGGATTCAACACGGAACCAAATCAGAAAGACTGAATATACGAAGAGTTACACCATTTTTTAACAACCAAACTTAAAACCGTATTAAATGTCAGTTTCAAAACGACAACAAACGGACTCTCCCTCTTCAAACAACACTTACTCGTTACACATGTTTAACAAACTCTTTAGTTCGTTATTGTTACTCTCATGAGAACCCATTTTTTTCACCTAAAAACACTTAGGTTTTTTGGTTCCTTTTTTACCTGATACTCCATTCGTGGGGCGAGTGACATAGGCCAAGAATCAGCCATTTTTGTACCCTAGGGTACAAAACCTAAATAGAGCATGAATCAGCCTTTTTTGTACCCCTGGGTACAAAACCTAAATAGGAGCATTCTCAGGACCCCAAGTAGGAGAGTCCACCTCCCGACGGCATGGACTCCCCAACATGGAAGTTCAGAACCCCAAATAAGAGAACACACTTTTGGAAGATCTGAACATCTTTCAGAAGGGTATAGACATACCATATTGTGTAGAAGTCTACACAATGTTCGCTTGCATCGTTTGGACTGGAGTGCAGTTCCACTGCCTTTCCATCCTCACAATAGCACAAAATATAGCTCATAAAATCAATTCTTCGACACCTGTCGAAACTACCTATAATTTTCGCGTGATATTTTTTACGACGATTTTCGGCTCAGGTCACTACCCCCCACAGCATACTCCCTTGCAGCAAAACAAACACGGCAACCAACGAGTCCATCCAGCTCAACTTGGTACCCAGTGAGATGACTCCCATTTGGCTGACCGCAAACGAATCTGCATCCCTACACCATGGGAGGGCTCTCTCTCCAACACCCAAAAATTGTCACATCTACAAGGATGTTGGACACATGACCGTCCATTATCTGTGGAAAGCAATCCCACCAAGATGACTCAAAACATGTTTTTGGTTTGTCCGTGTTGTGAATTTGTGGCATTGTGCGGAGGTGATGTGCCCGTGTGTGTAGTGGATAAATAATGTGAGAACTGGCATATCATGATAACCAGAAGGACTGACACGGGGAGCTCATTCTGGTTGGTCTTAAAAACGTAGAGGGCAATTACCAAGCCAAAAACACCAATGTCAAGAAAATTGGTTGGAAGGACCACGGAAGGACCACGGAAGGACCAAGGAAGGACCTATAATCCGATTTTACGGTAGAAAGGTTAGGTATAATTTACCTGGGTCGTCACTGTTCCCGGTATTTCCGAAACTTCATTCGAAAAGTACCATAGTGTATAATATTTTTATCCGCTCATCAAAAGCAGGAATGATTGAGTTCGTACGGGTGTGGTTTAGTGATTTTCCATCAAGATTCTTATGATGTTCGCTGCTGTATGTATCCTCCCTATCTTCTCCCTTCTTGTCTCATGTCACGCGCCACACCTTCCTCCAATTATATTAATTCTCCCCTCTCGACGGCTATTGGGTGTCTACAATTTTGTGCCTTCCTCTATCATCGCTCACGTGGAAACCTGCCGGCCCACTCTCCAGCGTCCCCCCAACCAACCAAACCCAACACACAAACGACACGACAATGAAAGAAGAGAACGAAACAACCTCCCTCCTCTCCTCGTCCACCGCCCCCCATCCCACACGAACCCAATCCCTCCGTCTTCCCCCGCCATCCTCCTCCCTCTTCCCGCCTCGCACCTCGCTCACCTCCTCCGTTCGCCACTCGGTCCGTGACATTGAAGAAATGGAACGGGGCGCCCACCGTCTCGTGCAGGAGGTGGGCGATTCCGACAGTATCCACGGGTTGCTTTCGGGAGTGTTGCCCGATGACGACACCGATGAGGAATGGAGCGTGGGGAGCAGATACGACGACGATGACGACGACCACGGCGAGGATGCGAACGGTGCTCGTCGTCGAGTAGTGACGAAGGACGAATTGGAGTTTTTGAGTGCAGAGACGAGCCGCAGGAGGAGTAGTACGCAAGAGTTGGAAGAGGAAGAGCACGATGACGTGCTTGGTCGTGATCTTTGTCGACGTAGTGACAGTAGCAGTGGAAAGAATAGTAAAAATAATCGCAATAGCAAAAGCAACAAGAAGGGAAGACTTGCTGATCGAATCGGGAAACAATTGCTGGATGCCTCCACTGCAGAAATGGAGCAACGAATATTGAGTAAGAGTTTGAGATTGGATCGACGAGATGTCGATTCGTTCCACCTGCATGATAACGACGAGGATGAGGAGAACGACGAAAAAGACGACGACGACGAACTGCAACAACCACCACAACGAGTATTGGCACGCGTACACGAATCCACGCGTGCCCTACGAGCAACGACGATGCTCAACTCCAGCCAACGCGGGGGTCGTGCTGCCTTACTAGAAATGATGAAAATGGGTCAACAGCAAGAGGGGGGGTATCCAGAGAAGGAGGGAGAAAAGAAGCTTTTGGCGCCCACCTCCAAGCAGATTGGACGAATGCTGGCGTTGATTGGTCTCGTTATGATGGTGCTTTACGTCCTGCTCTCCTTTGCGACGAGACTTGTGGGTCCTCCCCGTTTGCCGGTGGGAGAATACAAAATTGTTGAAGCGCAGGTGGGAAGTGCCTTTTTTCAATACTATGAATTTTATGCTGGAAAGGATTCCGTTGGTTCCAATGGATACAATATGTATGTTTCCAGAGAAGTGGCGGAGAGGGAACAGATTGTCAAGGTGGTTACGGAAACGGTCGATGAAAGAAGTATGGTGCAGGTTTATGAGGATGGGGATGACAGGGAGGAAGTCGATTGGTTAAAGGAAGACTTGGTGTTTTTGGAACAGTTGAAGAGGAAGAAAGAGACGAATCTTGAAGCGGAAACAGAGGAGAGTGACAAAAGTGATGATGACAAGGATTCCTCGTCGAATTCGACTGCAAGTTCGACAAGCACATCTCCCAGCAAGTTAGACAAACAGTCACATGATTCCACAACTACCGCCACCAAGAAGAAAAATGCTTATCGACGCAATCTACAAAGCAACAATACCAACCCACCAAAGCTAGAAGCATTCAATCCGGACTTCCCGACCAACGTCATCAACAGCAACTCTTCTGACAATGGCCCAACCGAAACATTTGTAATTTTATCCTCAAGTCCTACCAAAGAGGGACCCCGAAACTCCATCCGTCTCGAAGGGAAACGACGATTTAATCGCGGACTTTTTATTATTGATCTTCGTCATATGCCTGCAGGTGAGTTTGCAACTGTGTCTTCTTGTTCATCATCTGCGTCGGTACTCTACTACGTGGTTAACATTACGGTGATATTAACGTGGCGGTATTTGTTTAAAAACTCCGTCATTACCTCAAGGGTGTGGCACTTGGCCGGCATTTTGGTTGACAGATGAGGCTAATTGGCCGGTCAATGGAGAAATCGATATTGTGGAAGGTGAGTGCGTTTTTTTAATAAAGGTTCGTTTTACTTTTGAAAGTGCACACGACTCTCCAATTGCTTCATTCTCTTTGTGTTCATCTGCCCAAGGTGTCAACTATCAAGATACCGCCAAGACGGCATTGCATACCACCCGAACTTGTAGTATGGATGATGTACCAGAGGGATCGAAAACGGGCACGTAAGTCATGCATTGTCAACCGGACAGACATGAAACTCTTCTGTTCTCACGCAACTTCGCTTGATCCTGCAGTTGGGACACGGCCGTTGGCATCCCAGACAAAAAGACCGGCATACCTGATATGACGTTTCGATTCGCCCAAGATTGCTTTGTCTACGACCCCCACCAATGGATCAACCAAGGGTGTGTCGCCACCGACCTTAAGCTGGAGGGGCGCAGTCTCGGCGTGCCCTTGAATGACAACGGGGGAGGAGTATATGCATTGGAATGGGATCCTATCAATACACATATCCGGACATGGGTGTTTTCTCCTCATGGGAGAGTTCCGAGGAATTTGAGGGATGCGTTGAGGACAGCTATGAATATAGATGAAACTATGAGGGTGGCTCCTGATACAACCCAATGGGGTTTGCCTTATGGACATTTTCCTATAGGTGAGTTCATCTTGACGCAACCACCACATTTTCATTCAATGCAACTATATTCCTAACGTCCACGTTAAACAGGAGATGGAACAAACTGCCCATCGGAACACTTTCGCAACATGCGTCTTGTAATCAATCTTGCATTTTGCGGAAGTGTTTCTGGCACTCGCTACTTCATGGATTGTCCAAAACAATTCAAGCAGTTCAAAACATGTGAACAGTGGGTGGACAGTGATCCCGATGAGCTGAAAGAGGCGTATTGGAAAATCAGGGGTGTATATGTTTATGAGAGGGAGTGGCAGAAAAAATGGTCGTGACCACCATCGTGATCCTGTAAATTTTGTATTTATGTTGTGTTTTTGGTCACCAATAGTTTCAGCTTGTGCTTAACAGAATGGATAAGAATGCAATAATTCTTTTCGATATCGGAGATTTTTGCATGTATTGCACTTGTCTCAATTTTGCAATTTACTAGAGGTCAGCACGCATTGTATTTACTTCAAAGACACCCCAGGGCAAAATAGAATCATGAGCTCAAACTGTCTACCAAAAAGCCTCTCTGTGGGACACCTTGCCAACAAGAAATTATTTTCATGATCAAATACATGACACTGCGACTCCACCAATGCAAATGCAATAGCCACTTAGCTATAAATGTGTGGCTATCCTAACAGACAGCCCATTCATCACAAATCCTTTTCTGATTTCAATTACATTTCTCATTGCCCCAAATGTTCAGAGATATCTGATGTTTCTTCATTCTTCTCACTTGATTTATTCATGGCAGTTTTGTAAGAACATATCTCTTGTTCTTTTTGTCGTTGCTTTCACCTAGGAGGCATAGGGAGTCTCCTGGTTAAGCTTATCCTAAAAAATTGCGGCATCTACTACCTCAAATCCGGTAAAAGCTTTGTCCTCAGTCTCTGGCACAACACTGGTCCACTGATTGTGTTTTCTTAGTCTATCTTTATCAATCATCATAAAATGAGCACCCAAACACCAACTAGACATGATGACAAGATCCAAAACCTTGATTGATGCCTTCCGAACATACACAATGCCAGACTCCATGATTTTCAAAAACCTTCACAAGAGTGTTGACCCCGAGACATTCTCATTCAGACTTTCTATAATGATGAATTGCACTGTCAAAATATTTCAAAGGAACATTTGTGATATCTTCTTTAGCATTATTTTGGTTTGATTTAGGAGACTCAAACTTCCAGTGTTCTACTAAAGATACCGTGAATGACATCCCCAATCCAATATTCAATTCATTTCTGTTGATGCAGCCCTGCATCAGGTACAAGTGTAATATGCCTACCTATGAGATTTTTGATAAAATTGTACTAATATAGTGGTACTACCGTAGTTCTTAGATTATAAGGCAACAAAATGTTAACAGATACATATGTCTCTGAACTGAAAAATAGTGCCTGTTATATGTAAAAAAATATTGGTATCCACGCCTATTTACGAAATAGCGTTTTGCACCGGGGAATTGTACTGTAGAGGAATCAGTTTTTTCATGTCAGTGTTAGTGCATTTCATTTGTGGTAAGTTTTGATGTAAAATGACATAACTCATGAACCGGAAGGAGTTATGCGGAGCAATACATATTGGCGTGATGTAGATGAATAAGGCTATCACTTCGTCATGATTAGTGGCTCTTAAGCATGAGTCAAGTGTGTGAAAATGACATTTTTATAACGATCAGAGTCTTGACCTCATAATGTGCTGTCCTTACAATCTAAGAATAACAGTACTTGTAGTAGTACTCCTACTCCTACTCCTACTCCAAACACAGCAGCAACAGGAATAACACCAACACCAACAAGAATAACAGGAACAACAACGACAATAAAACACCACCATGACCGCCACCAGCAGAACCACCACCAGCAACAACAACAGTAACAAGAACAGCAACAAGAAGGGAAACAGAAGCAGCATCAACATTTTTACCCCGCTAGTGGCTTTATGGGAATTTTACAAAAAGTGGGAATGTATTGAAATTTCTTTGTCAGGAAGGCGACACACAAGACTGGATGATTAGAACTGTACAGGGCAGTTTTGGCGGGAACTAAATAACGGACAAAAAATCATCCAAAAGCGCCAAAAATCACAAAACGCAGTCATGGACATGGGCGTAATGCAGATCGTCTGCTCGGACAATCTGTGCCATTCCTTTCGTCGCGATCGCGACTGTTGGTCTTTTCAGGGTTGCCAAAACAGACATGATCGGAGTTACCTCTTTACATACGTCGATAAAAAATGTTTTTGCCACGTAATTTTTTACTTTTACCCCTTAGTATCCCGTTCTTTATTGTGGAGACACGAGCAACACGAGCTCTCTTCCTCACGTAGCACAACCAATAAAACAGCGTGAAAATCATGTCCGTCTCATCGCAAAATCCGTTTTCTCTCATCAACAAAAGACGAAACAAAATTGCACTCGTCACCGACAACAATATCATCACCGCCCTTGATCAATGGCTACTCAACATTGTTGAGGTCCCTCCCTGCAAAGATGGGTGTGTTGCATGCCTCGCAGATGAAGACCTCTGTTCTGCTGTCTGCAAGTACCTCCTGCGCTGGGGGGAAAAGAGATTCACCGATAGAAACCAAGTGATCATCGACTGGGTGCGCTCTGCATGGTGCCAAGGGAATGGTAAGAACAGTAAGTATGTATTTGCCCTCCCGATCAACACCTCTGGACTCGAAGACATCACCTTTAGCACAAATCAAAAGATTTGTTCTGAGGCACTTCGTGGTTTGTTTTGGCTTCGACAGAGGAAGTGGAGCAGTATCTCAAATGCTGCGAAGACGTCTGCAGTTTCAAAGCCTCATGGCCATGCAGGTAAAGAAAGCAATGCAGCGCAAGGCTGATGATCCTGTGATTGCTGCTCTTTCAAGATTTCTAGAAGAGAAGGAGGAGGAAGGTGAACCAATTCCAACAAGAATTGTTCGAGAGGCTGTTGGGGAGACAACAATCCGTGATCACGATGACAAGGTAATTTACCTCCCAATGTCGAATGCGAACGTGCAATGTACCGTGAGTATTGCGGCGCCAGGGATGGGAAGTCACGACAACTCACACTGGGGAATTAGGAAGAAGTGGGTGGGAGAAGGAGTGCAAACAAACAATATTGTGTCTTGGAAAACATTCCACTTGTTTTGGGCCTGAGAGTTTCCTCACTTGAAAGTGAGTAGGAAGAGGGAAGACATTTGCAATTTATGTTTCATTTTGCAACCAGAAACCAACGGAAATACAAACTCACCGATGATGATGACTTAAGTTTGCTGTCTGAAG
Organism: Cyclotella cryptica; assembly: GCA_013187285.1. Lineage (NCBI taxonomy): Eukaryota > Bacillariophyta > Thalassiosirophyceae > Thalassiosirales > Thalassiosiraceae > Cyclotella > Cyclotella cryptica. The sequence goes on along the minus strand of JABMIG010000160.1, from coordinate 3,938 downwards.
TATCGCGCAATACCGAGAGCACTGTTGAGTCGGAAGAGTACGATGTTGTTCGGGAGAATATGATTAACGAAGAGTTTACAATGGATGGCGAGTCTCTCTTGGGTGTGGTAGTTGAGCTGGATGATCTAGAGTTGCTTGAACTACACGAGAAAATAAAGTCAAATAACTTGATAAATGATAGTGTTAGTACATGTCAGGTATGTTAGTCATACATTTAAAATAATGTTGTTTGAGTTATCAAGGTACTCTGTCTGAGAATGCGAAAGTCCATCTGGACGTGAGTAATACTATCTTTACTGTAAGTATAGTTACAACATAAGTGTAAGGAAAGTACCAGGGAAAGTCACAGCGGTGTGTGTATTTACATAAAGCACATAAGTTTTACTAAGAGTGACATCAGTAATTTTCCGACATATATGTCCTAACCACATGCAATCAAGATACGTATTCACTTGTTTTGAAGATAGTCAGTCTTGACGATCATTGCATATAATAACACATCATTTTTGTCATACGATACTTAGTTTGACAAAAAGTGCCCAATCATGTTAACTATGAGTGAGGAATGTGTTCGCCATGGCGACCACTCATGTTATTCCTGAGAAAAAATCACTTTAGTTATAAGTCTTACATCTCTGTTATCGTGATTTATTACATACTCTCATCGATAGTGACTGATTACGTTCCTCATGAGAGAAGAGATACATTTATTGCACACAATGCAGTATGCTAATCCAGTGTGACATTGAATTGATACTCCTTAACTTAGGTTAATACTAAAAATGAATTCTCACTCATTTGAACAAACACTATCCCGCCATTAATCTGTCCCATCATTTCATCATACCCATCATCACCGGGCACTAAAGCCATCACACATTTGGAGAATCCAAAGGAGGCAACAAAGGAATCATCAACCGATTGCGTAGTTCGAAACCTCTTGTTCTTTGTCAATCCATTCATCCAATCATCCTTTTCCTCATCCTCCTTCCAAAGAACAGAAATCATTTCCGTTTCCTGGCATTGTGGAGGAATCGTGTCAATCTACGATGAGTCTGCTTGTAGAACTCGATACCCTGTGCTTTCACAGTCGCAAAGAAATCTTCTTCTGCCCTGAGTGAATTTAGGCTTCACCTTGAGGAAATGTTTCCGATCTTCCGCTGAGCCCCTTGTCCAACATTTCTGATAATGTCAATTTCTTGTACTCACGGAACTTTTCCTTCTCAATCTGTGATGAATTCGGATTATCCGAGTGGAATCACCACTCTTGCTTCCACACATCACTATGATTCTCTAAAACAAATATCGTATATGCAATATCACTCACGGATAACAATTCCCACAGTTGCTTGTTTTCTTTTCCTCATCCCTGTACCAACTCTTCAGAGTCTCCTTTGTGTACAAAGCATTTGTCATTCTTGTGATCATGTAGTACCACCCTCCCACGAACTCCTTCAACTGCATGTCCTCTCTAGATGCATTCTCTCCAATCAACTTTCTCTCCCCGAAAGGTTTACCTAAACCGTCACTACCAACCAACAGGTAGAGCTTCATGATCATGAATTAGCGCCAACGCTTTGCAATTCACCTGCGATGATGTTTGTTTGGGTAATCCATTTTAAATAAACTGAAAAGGCGACGGTCAAGACTTACTTAGAAAAGCCTTCCGCACCGCATTATGGCAGTTACACTTCAGATTTCGATACTTGATATGCACCATTCCTGCAATCGTATTCTCCCAATACCAAGATTTTTCAAGACATCGGGCACATAAATCCCTGTCTTATTCATCATCTTGTTGCACATGCTGTCTTTTGTTTCCTCATACTCATTCCATCCCAGCTCAAGAAATTTGATGTGTGGGAAGAGGACATCGGCGGCATAAGCTGTTACTCGTTGGTAATTCACAGCATCAGTTCCGTCGTATGTGGGCGTTGTCCACCCACTTTTCCAACCTACCGTTGTCCTGTCCTGTGTTCTTCTTTCCGTACGACATGACAATTGTCCTTTGAAGCTGTTCCCTTGACTTCCCTCATTTCCCTACTCATATCACTCAGTCTCGCTGTATAGGCCCTTCTAAGTTCGTCTACACTCAACCCGCTAATCTCACTCCTTGATGTCCCTGGAGTTCCTGGCTCTTCTCGTGCTCGAAACCTGGAATTTCATCAAGTGAAAGTGCATTAGAAAAGTGACTGCTATAATTTACCAACATTTTGAAATCCTTGTTGCTGTTGGTGTTTTCAGATCATTGTTACTCTTTGTCCTTGCAAGGCTGCTTTATCCGAACCATTTAATTCAACATGTTATGGAGATGCACACATGTTCCATTGAGAGCCTATGAAGCATCTGAACCCTTTTGTACACATTTCTCATAAAGGTACATTAATTAGTTCATCTATACATTTGCCTTTCAATGTTTTGGTACTGCGCCATAAATTTGTTGAATCATTATTTGGATGTGATCATAGAAATGTCTATGTGGAATTTTCCGACACACTTACATTCATTATGTGTAATAGGAATGTACTTATATATGTTTACTTATGAATAATATACATGTTAATTCTAATGTTGTCGGAAAATGGAATCGCCATAAAATCAAGCACAATTAACAGTGAGTACTTCATATAAAATATAATACCACAAATTTTATCGATTAACTATTTAGCCTTCTAATTTTGTTCAATATAGGAATTCAATAGATATACGTAGAAAATACCTTTCAACTAAAAATGTTGCATTTGAAACCCATAAAGAGAAATCACTTGCATCTTACTTTATGAACAATTCATCATATTTATAGCAGTCACTGTATTGATATTTCAACTTGTTAACCATGCCGAAGTATAAGCAACAGAGAAAACCACCTTACAGCAATACGGTTAAAAACCCATACGCAAAAGGGTCATCAACGTGTCCTTACTCTTGCTTTGGGTGTAAGTTCGGAATGGACTTAAACAAACATATGAAGAAGTGTCCTTTCATCACAGCTATGGAGGAGAGGAGTCAATTTATGTCTAGTTACAAAGGCAAGACATTCCTGACGAGATCAACATTTCTGCCGCCCGCTCGTGTCAATAATTTAAGTGATGCTGAAAAACTCATTGAGGAATGGATTCATAGCCAAGATTCAGATGACACTAGAAGATACAAATCGTTAATGTTGCCACCAAAAAATATGAATCAAATGCTTGTTGATGCACGTCTGCGAAACCAGGTTGAAGAAGATGAGATAGGTGGAAGTGGTTGTATCGACTTTGAAGTGGATATCCAGACGGAAACACACAATGAGAGTAACATTTGCAATGTCACTTTACCCGAAAAGTACCACCCCACAATCCCACGGTGACTACCAGTTTATAGTTGACGAAGATGGCATGGTTGATTTTCAAAATGGAATTAAAAGGAGACACAACATGATTCGCTACACTCCTGATTTAGCATTCCAAGTACATCTACTGAGTGTGATTACAAATGTTCGGGTGTTCCACTCAATATGCTTGAAAAAATTATGGATGTCATCTTTGTGCATTGTGTACGGAGGAATTTCGATTTCAACAATTCATTCTTCAGCTCCACTCGGACAGGACTGCTCAACCGACTAAAGAAGATTCACGGAATGTCAGCTTTCAAATCTAGTTGGGAGGGACGTAACAGCATAAATGAAAAAATTAATTACTGTAAAGCGCACCAGTAGCCAAAGCTAATAATAAATAGTGCTCCCACCTCGCGGGTTATATGGGTTTGAAAGAGAACGGCTGCGGGCTACTGAGGGTTGGCGATGGCACAGTCTAACTCCCTCTATGGACGGAGATATCCGCTGCCATGGTGGGAGGGATGTAACTATTTAATTGGAAAAGCTTGTGTTTCCCGATTATGGAGGTGGGTCTGTTGTCCGTAAGAGAACACAGAACTGGTCTGCATCCTACATACTTCTC